>KZ061644.1:41207-136098 GCA_002091835.1 Anopheles maculatus
GTTTCCGTTCCGCATGTTTTATTCAGGATGTTTAAGGTATGTTTGCATGTTGCAACATTTTATAACCATACAAATGGAAATTAAGTATAGACATCAGTTATCAGCCAATTTTTAACTACCTGTCCATGTCCTTCGCATGGTACGCATTCATTGGTCACCAATTCATAACCGTAAGAGGATGTATATCGTTCTTAATTGTACAATATCGTCCTGCTCGGTTGCACAAACGAAACGTGTTTAAAATTTCAATTTGTTTTACTGTTGCCAATCGGTGTGCGAACCAGCAGTCTCTCTCTCTTAGCCCATGGTTGGATCTATTATACTTATTCATGTAAATGTGTACTTTGCTTGCAAAATGACGACGCATAAAGTTGTCGGGTAAAACAATTTCATTAGCCGGGTTCGATAACGGTGGCCGAATCGTAAACATTTTTTTTATCTAAAAATTTTCCTATTAATAATGCGTGTACACTATTTATTACATATTCGCTGATGCAAAATTTTAAGTTTTGGAAAATCATTCTCTTACATTTGATGAAATCCCATTGAATACTATTTATTTCAATCAATTCACAAAATATGTTGTATTTATGCTTTCGAGAAAACGGTCTACAATATCATATTTTTTTTTAGCAGTCTACTATCGCATACAATTAAGCTGCGCTAATGCATTTTGATAGAGAAGCATTGTTAGATAAGGTTTTGTTTGTGAAAAAGTTTATTGAAAATGGTAACAACTTTCATATGGTGTGTGGTTGTGTTTGTTGTTTATGGTAGAGCGCTGTTTTTTTTCTGTGTTGCCCATTTGCAAAATGCCATGCAAAATAATGGAGGCCCGCGTTCGCTAATACAACATAAAACGTTAGAATTAAATACGGGATTTAATGTCAACAATACTTATCAAAATTAAAAAGTGCAAGTGTCTAGTCCAGGCAGAGTTCACAAACATCGAAAGGTTTAGTGCAATAAATTGTATCAAAAACGTTGCCGGGTAACAGCTTGTAACGTTAAGAAAACATTGGTAGACAATAGTGCGCAGACCCTTGTAGGAAGATATGTTCTATAAGTGTCGGTATGGATCTTGGTGGCATTGCTTGTTTGCCCCACGTGGCAAAGGGCTGATTATTGTCTTTGGCTTTTAACTGTGTGTCACATACTTTGTTTCAACAATGCGCTCGATGTGCTGTAACTGGCGTATGTACCAATATTAATAGTATCTTGTGGATGTGTGAGGATGGTGGGTATTCCACACCACCAGTAGTATTCGTTTCTCATATTTAATGGTCTTGCTTTATCGTAAAAATGTAACAGTAGTATTTGTATAATCCAGAAACCTCTTCAATTACCCTGTGTTGAATATTTATGATACGTTAGAGTATTTCATATGAACCGAGCATAACTCATCTAAAGGTGGTTCTTTCGATGTCTCTATTTCTCTAATCTTTAATTTTCAAAATAATGTTCGTCGCTCAGCTCAATAAATTTGGTCCATAGTAGTTTCATGTACATCCACCCATACACACACACACACACGCGCACAGCAAAAACTCTCCAATCTACTATACTCATAATGCAAATATTTTTGTTTTCTTCTGAAAGCCTCATTTCGTAGCTTGATGATGTAGATAGAGGTTAAACATTGGGACAGCGTCGTAGCGTGCGTTATTTAAATAATATCTCGATTCATTAAAGTTTGTTACATTGTTCTCTCAATATTAAAGTTTCACAATGAGTCCCATGACTGTGTGTGTAATATTGTATCAAAATATCCAACCCAATTTGTGCAATTTGTTTCATATAAAATTCGATAAACCGTTTCGGAGTGGTGGATTAGGTACTTCAATTTAGATACATGTGTGTGTGTGTGTGTGTGTGTGGTGCGATTGCGTGTGTGATTGCAGTCGAAATTTTGAAATCACGACCGGAAAAGACGCACCCTTTCATGCGCTAGTTAAACGTAGTAATCAACGATGCTATTACTTTTGAATTGAGTCAGCGAAAGAGCTGTCGTACTAGTCGATTGATTAAGGGAAATGGGACTGCTAATGCTACTGGTCGGCCCATTCGCCACTGTCGATGTGCTGGATGAAATGGAACTCATCGAAGGTGATGGGAGCTGACCGGTGGAGGATGAAAGACTTCCACCACCGGTACTGGCGGATTTGCACCGTACGTGGCCCTGGGCATGATGATTATTACTGCCCGCATTTGCGAGTGTTTCTGTTATGTTGCTTTGGTAGGAAATGGAGTTGGCCGAACTGGAGGAAACGTGTACGGTTTGCTGTTTCAGCAGATTTGTCGCCGAGTTGGAAGTAAATTTCAGTAAGGGATTTGTGGTTAGGCTCGTCAAGACGGAGCTCTTTTTGGCGGCCACTTTCGCAAGAATCGAACAATTGCTAAACGACGCTGAATTTTTTACCTGCATCGTTTTGCTTACGCTCAGCGGTACCGTGCAGGCCGAATTGAACGAAGACGATCGTTGCACTGGAATGTTGGATGCATCTTGTTCGCTTAGCGCATCGTTTGTGCGCTGGCTGCCGGCACTAGTTGCATTCGAGGGCGATGTGACGTCTGTCAGCTTTCTTCCTATCAGCGTCACGGTGGATGAGTGTTGCTTTTTCGAAGAGTTGTTCGATACCAGCGACGACGAGGAAGAGTACGTGGAATAGTTGACCGAGCTCATGTGATAAACATCCTTCACTGGCGAGAAGGATGCAATGACACTACTACTGCCGGCGAAGTTGATGCCCGCTGGATTATTGTCGTGATCTGATGCTGCGGAACGATTGTTGTTCGTCAGCAGGCTGCTGAGAACGGGAGAGGAAGCGGTCGACGAAACGGAGCAGGAAAACAGCCGCTGCTAGGAGGTTGAAGTGGTGGAACTGCGTGCCGAGATTGGTGAATCGCTACCGCCACCGCTCACGATACCATTGTTCAGGATCGATGCCGTCGTTATTTGCTGCGAGCTGCTACTACTCGACGGCTGACGTTGAAGTGAAGCATGCTCCGACCCGACTCCGGAAGTAGTTGTGCTGGTGGTGATGCTGGGTGTGCTGTCTGGACAGGCAATTGGTACCGTTGAGGGATCCTTCATCATCTGTGCAAATGGATTTTGAGATGTTTTATATGAGAACGCGCAATGTAACGCAATTGTTAATTTGGACAGATGTTATAAAAAAACTATAGAAATAAACTAATCAAAAACACACAAATAACTTTAAGTAATGTATGACAGTTTGGTAACAACTGTCAAGAAAGCATGCTCCAATGCATTTCAGTACGTTACTTAAAGAAAGAGATTAGAATGGGAAATGGTTAAAATAGATTATGTACGCACGCACACAAACCTAAAACGATGACGAGACCACAAACTTAAAGTAGTAATAAAGACGAATATAAAACAATAAAACAGAAATATTAGTTAGTCAGGGATACAACTTACGCCAATGCTAGTGACAATATTAGTGTTAGCAGAAGAAGCGTTTGTAGTAAAGGCAGAAGCAGCACTTGGATTGTGGCCGCTTGGATTGGTGCTACTAGTTGTAGCATAAGCCAAAGAAGATGCGGGCGCTAAATGTTCCTGACCTGAGCCACCCATCGGGCACACATAATCGCTCCATTCATCTCCGCCCAGCTGACCACCTTTGCTGCTTTTCTTTCGTTTCAACGAGAATTGAGACTTTTTGGGGGTCTGAAAATGCAAGTGTTATAATTAGTTAATGCACCTTTGCTAACTATGTAACGCAAAATGGGATGGAGCGCAGGCAAAACATACCTTTATTTTAGCGGAGATGGTCAACGGTTGAAAGCCGAGCGTATTTTCCGCTTCGCGTTTCACCTGTATGATATCGCGTCCCAGCAGATCCTTAAAGTGGGTGGCCAAATGACGGCGCAGCAACGTTTTGCTTGTGGGTATGTTTAGCAAGTCAGCGAAAAGTTCGGCGGTGAATTTAACTTCAAATATCATAAGCGCACCATGTACGCCGGAACCGCGTAAGTTTGGTGCGTATTCAGCCAAATCGACTGCCCGAAGCCACTCGTGCACTCTTTGCGCCGTCCACAACCGTACATCGTCTTTGGCATTTAGGTCTAATTGCATCGGTCGACGAATGAGACAATCGGGATGCCATTTTTCGCTGCGCATTAGCTGTATGCCCCGACGCATGCTTGCCACGTGCAGGCAGGACGACATTTGCAGATGAACCAAATCGTCCATCGTTAGCTTATGGAGCATACGACCATCCATGCGAGCTGCTATAAATGTTTCCTTATACTGGGGCATACCAACATCATCTAACCAGCGTTGAACCTACAATATGAAATGAATGAAATTTACCTAACCTTGCTAACAATAGTTACCTAATGTACGATGTTACCCATGATGCATCCAGCTTTCCGGCACTCTTGAACTGCTCATCGTCGTTCGCTGTGCCCGAAATATCGGCAATAGCTAACACTATCTTTTTCCGATGCAATGGATTCCGCAAAGGTAGCTCTTTTTCGAAATCTACTGGCGAGGCTTTCATCAACTCGCTTCCGGGTACCGAGCTTAGCTTTAACCACCTTCGCAAGTCTTCTTCGTACATGCTCAAGCCAAGATGATCAAACCACAGGCAGATCGCATCCAAGTCCCATTCATGAAACGGTTTGTCCGGCTTTCGATACTGAGACGTTCCGCTCCATCCTAGACGTGCGCCCGCAGTCGCCCGTACTCCACCACGTTTAAATTCTCCATCCGAAGCTGTCATATCGTCCAACGTTCCGCTGTTGCTTCGTTTTATCTTACCGAAAATGTTTTTCAATTTGTTGCTCATCGAAGGTGAGGGCGATGGTTGGGGAGTGAAGCTACGAATTGGTACAACACCTTCCGTTTGGTCAGAGCTTCCGATGTCTCGATTTTCTGTTTCGGCTACAAATGACGAGAATGAAGCAAACGTGCACAGGATATTAGAACAAACCGAGCTTACCGATCTGGTACAATCAAAACGAAAAAGAACGATCAATGTTAAAGGTGAATGGTTAATATAGTTATGATCGGAACAATGATGCGAATGTTTGCAATTCGGATTGTCAGATTTGTTTTATAATGCTGACAAACATGATCATTGGGGTACATGATGTAGTTGGTACCGAACATACAGACCATTTCAAAAGTAGGTTAATTTTAAATTAAATATACTTGTATTCAACGGTACAAGTATAAAACGTACAGGAAAGCAACAAGAAGTTGGAAACCCAAACGGCGTTCCAACAGTTTTAATATGCATACATGGGGCACTCAATGTGTAGCAAAGTTAAACAACAACACGCACACACATCGCTCGTCTCACTTTCACACATATTTTTGTTTGCTCACTAGGAACTCGAAGCATTATGCTGTTTTAGTAATAATTTTAATGTGTGTTATTGATTTATGATGCTTCCTCCTCAGTATCAATGATGTGAACTATCGCGATTTATTGTTTCGTTAGGTAGGGGGGGGGGGGGGGATTTGGAAAAAAAGCAACGATACACACCACATCGAAAACGAAAGTTATAAAACAGAGCCAAAAATTGAAACAGTAAGCACAAAAAACAAAAGCCGGTACACAGGCATTGAATGGAAAGGATACAAAATAAAACCTAGATTTGGTACAGAAAATCCTCGTAGTTTATCGATTTCATCGAGTCTGGGTCTAGCAGCGGGCTTTGAATCAAAGCGTGGCAATTTTAATCGTAGAAGTGTATCGGATGTCAATGCCGTGTCGCAGTTTGTCATGGTTTCATTCGGTGCACTTTCATCGGCAATGCAGCATGCTGATGCTTTCGCTTCGTCATCTAATAACGGTGGCGATGGAGGCTCAGTGTTTGCGCGTTCCTGCGGCCGGAGCTCATTATCTAAACGATGCACCACTTCGCTGTTCGTTCGTGCTTCATCACTACGGTCAGCGGCGGTTCCAGAGTCGAATGCAAGCTCTTGTGCAGATGCTGATGATGATTTCATAGTTTTTAGATTGGATTCCGCTCTTTGCAGGGCCGTAACTAGCAAGAGGGCATTCATCGATGTTGAAGCTGTAATTCCACTTTTCGGTAGAGCGCCTTTTTTGCTAGGCTGAACATTACCTAAAGCGAAAGTTGGAATTTTTTTACCATCAATATTACTGGCCGAAGCATCATTTGCTAACTCTGTGGCTAATAAAGGCAGCGAGTTTCTATCTGACTTTTGTGCCGGTTTGCGTGTTTCATCAGCAATCTGTGCATGATGTTTTGATTCTGCATAAGACTCTTGAAAATAATGTTCTAATGTAGGCAAGCATTTACCAAAAGCTACGTTTCGTTTAGGGTTGGCGTTGCTGTCGGTGGTCGTCGATGAACCGCTGGATGTGCTCACTGTCGATAAGGTGGTAGCAAAAGCTTGCCGTGGAAGACTACTGTAATGAACATCGATGCGCTGTCGATAAGATGCCGGTGGGGTCTGAAAATGCAAATCAGAACAGGCACAACGTATGTAGCAAATTTCATACCCCTGCTTTGGGCTTTAGACCAATGCACAACGAACGTAATATTGTGTATGGCTTACCTTCGGAGTTATAGGGCTTATTGCTGTTTGTGGTAAACTTCCGTGACTGCCATGATGTATCGGAGATGAGATCAGTGATGCTCCACCAGGCGTTGAGGGTGACATGCCTACCATTCTAGTATTCGTAATAATCTGTGGTCTTCGGAGCAAACTAGACGTAATGCTGTTGTTATTAAGCACATTTGTTATCGCTGCGCCACCGCCACTTCCATTGGTAAGACCTCCATTGATCAATGCAGCTGAACCTACGGTGCTCGTTACAAAATTGGTACGCAGCTCCAGATTTTCTCTTTCTAGGGCAGCCTGCTGGAGTTTGAGCTCACTCATCGCCGACATAAGCTCTAGTTTTTGTGTTTCCAGCGAAGATCGCGAAAGCATTTCCTGAAATAGCATAATTGAAAAAAAAAAAAAAAGATTCAGAAAATAGTGTTCAGTGTACAAATGAATATACACTTTTAGGAGATAAGTTTTTACAAAAAACAAAACGTTTCCTTATATCATAATAGTATTGTGGTTAGTGAATAAAAGAAAGAAAATGTTAGTAATATTTGAAAATGTATGTAGATTAAGATTGTGAAATAATCCATGATTGAACAGATTTCCATATCCATTTTGCTAATACATGTTTTGCGATACACCAATTCCCAGGGAACATACCGGACTTAAAGTCGCTCAAATCTAGGCACGATCTGAATCGCGCTGAAAACAAAGTTGGAGTAATGTGAATCCTCTTAAACATGAAGGTAACAAGATACTAACGATGTAATGTACTAAGTAAAGGATCAAAAGATTAAAAGCAACCGTCCCAAGCTACTTAAGTTCCCTCTTATTAAAGCCATTTATAAGTAAGATTTACATTTAGATGTATATTTTCCCCTTTTCCTGGTACTCTCTGGTTACATTACACACAAAATCTTGTGCTCTACCCGAACTGCAAGTTAGTTTAATTCTAGAACGACATTTGGTAAATTGGGTAGCAATATTACTTGGCATACAATAGACCTAAATCCATTCCATCCATTACACCAGCACATTCAATAGCAAAAAATCTATTAACCATAATCCATTACCACAAGATTCACGTAGTGTTATTTATGACCCTCAAAAATTAACCATTGCGCAGAAGATAAAAAAATTGTTTAGAGTTTTTTTTTATTGGAAAATTCAGAGAAGAATCATCCGTTTTCTAATCCTCCACCAACATATGTTTAAGACCTTACTTGTTTCGGTAAACAACTACATAAATAAAGGGTCCAAGGTACCAAATAAAGATTCACATCGAGAGACCCCACAAGAGTTAAATCATTAATACAAATCAAATCAACAATAAAACAAACACAACATTCATTTAAACGTTTTGGATAGAAAACAAATATTAATTGTTCAATAATTTCAAGTTTCAAGGGTTCGAGTTTAAAGTAAAATTAAACTGTTAATACGCTTTTTGGCGGCTTGCGATGGAATCTGGTAAGTAGCACATGGTTTAGTTATTAACGTACAAGCCACAAACAAAAACCTACAGAACCGTTTCAGTAAGAGTATTTAAAACCAAAATTGAAATCCACCAAAACACACAATTAAACAGTAAACAGTACCAAAACAAAACATTTGTTTCATTCATATACACAATATAAACCGCATTTTGGCAACCCAACTGACAAACACTTGGCAACGAGTACGTATTTTACTGGTGTGTTATTGTTCAAGTTCGACATTAGAGAGATTATATAGATAAAATTAACACACAACAACAAGTTGCATTTCGATAGAACACAGGCATATACGCTATCTATATAAATTGTAGCAATGGTATAGTGGAAAATGTAGAATAATAGTAAGAATTGGTTGTTTGACATATAGTGTAGCATACAACTATTTGCTGTGCATTCGTAAAAAAAAGCAACTCTATCTATATGTGACGAACACACATTACAATGAGCGGTAGGAAATGATACATATCGAACAAATCATGGAAAGGAGAAAGTGGTATTTAAGACAGTCAGGAAAATAAGGAAATCTGATACAACGTTACAAAGTTGGAAGGAAATGCAAAAGATTTAGCCATTGAACAATTTTTTTTTTAAATAGATTAATTTCTATACATATTTTAAATAATTGCATTGAACATTAAAGAATGTTCGTAATTTAGTGCTAAATAGCTTTTGAAACATTCTCCGTTCAATGGATTCGAGACAATCATGAAGTTACACCAAACATTTGCAAACGTTGTTCGGAACGATGATAATATAAAGGAAAAAAAACATACGATAGAGTTAGAATAATAGAAGAAGTGAAAGAGAGAGAAAGGTAAAATACTATGCTCAAAACAAATAAAAAGAGAAAAAATGTAAAATATCGCGGTACTTTTTGTTTGTCAATCTGGATGCCAACTGTTTTTGCAAATACGCTTACTCGCTGGAGAAGATCTTCCGCGTTCGACAGTAGCTGATTCTTCTCTTTGATCATGTTTTCTAATTCACTGAGCTTGGTCGATTGCGATTGCATTTGCTCTGTGAGGGTTTTGACCTGCAGGGCAAGTGATTCCTTATCCTTCTGTAAACGTCGCAGCCGTTCATCGGTATCTTGGCGCTGTCGAGAAAAAAAAGAAAAAATATTATAATTCTTCTATCAAAATATAGATTGTTAATGTACTGTATGTATTGGCAGTGTAAACATGGTTCAATGAGATACTGATATAAAAATTGGTTTTATATTACAGTTAGGCGTTGGTTGTTTTTTTTTTTTTAATTTAGCATATTCAAACCTGAAAATCGTTGCTCCATTGTGGTCGATGGTCCATTGAACAGCATGGTGGCGGCACTGGTGGATAATGATAATAGTTCCGACTACAGCAACCGCTAGAGCAAGATAAATCTTGCATACTACCTAAGGCACTACTACTTCCATGTTGCTGGTATAGCTCCTGCTGTCGTCGATGATAGTCGATCAACCTTAACTCTTCTCTGCTTTGATGATGGTGATGATGGTGCGATTGATTCCAGTAGTAATGAGGATCCCACGGAGATAAAGGAGGTGGTGGTGGCGGTTCCCAAATGCCAGGACTCATACGCGAGTTGTGTGAATGGGGTGGACAAGCATGGTATTGGTGTTGACTGCCACTACCACTGCTGTTGTAGTTATTAAAGCTACCTGAATCGTAAAGGTGATCTTCGTTAAAAACGACGATGCAGATAATTGAACATCACATTAGAATACGCAACGTAGCTTGCTACACGATATTTTACATTCGAGAGCAACCATGCAAATGTTAGCTGCTGCATACAGTGGCTCACCTTTGGAATTTAAACTAAGATTGCTTGACATAGAATCGTGCTTGTGGAGCTCAGACGAGGACGATTTTTCTTTCAGCGAATGTGTGCTCCGACTTTTACCATCTCGTTCGTGACGATTTGCGCTTAAGTTTCGCCGCCGATCTAAACTGCCCGTCTCTCGTGAAGGTCTGGGTGGTTTTCCACTAGGAACTACTTCCCCACCTATGCCTAGGGTGGTCGATTCGGTCGATTGACACTGCTGCTTTTTCTGATGTGACGACATTTCTAGGCTGCGTTGATCACGTGGAACCGATCGTGTTGCTGGTGTTTGCGAAACAGATCGTCGATCAGATTCAACGGACGCCTTTGGTGCTTCGGCTCGGTCATGGGAGTATACCCAGGTAAAGTCATCATCACAGCAAGTAGAATCTTCTATGATTTGGTGCATCACACATGAAAAAATCAATACCAACAAAAAAAAAACGTTTTTGAAATGAATTTACAATTCTATCATTATTCGTAGCAATGTGTTCGTTGAACAAATAAAGTTAAGCCTTCCTATTTTTCCATTCTTTCCGATGTTATGATTGCATTCCGATTTGGTGACAGAGTTGTGGTAACCAATATCGACATCGATATCAAAATCAAGTTTCAGAGTTCCTGATGTATAGCGGATGCACCCAACCATGCGTATTTAGAACATTATAAAAAAAAACACAAATCAGATATCTATTGATTATTGACCCTCATGATGTTAGCAATCATATTATTATCAATAGCCACTCAAAGTTCAATTCATTTGCACCTGAAAATGCAACGCTACGTGAAATTAACCTTGACGTTTCCATGCTACTCTGCAATAAGTAGTCAAGTGTTTTCATCAAAAGTGAAGCCACGAGTCATCATCGTAAACCATGTTTACAAACTCGGTAAAGTATAGACACTCGTTTGACGTGGTCACGTGCCCAGTTTCAACTCGAACCACAGACTAAGGAGCGTGGTGGACGGTATTGCAAAATTCTGACATGCAAGGTTACAACTACTGATCATAACGGTCAGATACTAGGGCACGCGCAAAAGAACCAAATTCCCCCCAAAATAAAAAGCTATTTTTAGCGTGACATTATTCTATAAACATCACCCAAACGGTACCACTCCACTATGGGACATTTGAAAGCTGAATTTATCCTCTTATTTGCCAATAACAAAAAAAACACACACACACAGATACTTTAATTACACTATGGTTCATTTGGCTAATAAAATAAGCTAGACACTTAATAGGCTTCTTATAATCAATATCTCTGTCTGTCTTTCACCTGCTTCATGATCAGCACACGGCATTGATCGTTGGCGTCTCCACCCTACGGCGGTTCTGGATGATTGACCAGAACCACTGGCAGAGCCAGATCGACGACGTCGCTCGCGTGTAGTGGACAGTTTGCGAAAGCGACGTTCTACCGGTGATAGGGAAATTGAGCGAAGGAATGGCGATTTATCCCGATATCCTGATGAATGTTCACCGTAGTCATCCTCCTCCGGTTGGTCGCCGTCGCCACTGTCATTGCTTTCGGAGGTACAGCCAGGCTTGTAATCTCCGTTTGAGTATTCACCACCGGTTGAACCAACTGAAGCCACACTCCACGAGCTTTTGTTCAGCGTGTTCGATGCAGTGCTGCTATCGATTGACTTTACATCTTCTTCCATTAAAAGTAATTGTGTTTTATTTGCTTTTGCCAAATCACCAGCACAACTGACATCAGAATCGCAATCAATGGCAAGCGATCGTATTGATTTCTTAATTCCATCTCGTGCGCTTGTCGCAACGTCTTCTGCTTCTTCAAAATCGTGCAGCCGTGATTGCAAATATGCATTTGCTTCCGCTGAGGCAATGTCGGAACCCTTGCTACGACTGTCATGTTTGGTGTTCACAGCCAAAAGTTCTCCCTTCGCCACATTGGAGTCGTTTGGAACGGGTGGCAGCGGCATGTCAATGAACTCGCCATCCTCACTGTAGACGCTATTACGCTCACGGATGGTTTCAAGGCGCGTCACGTCACATATTACGGGATGACACCGTGATCGGGGTGAGGAGAAGGATTGCGAGGCCAGCGGTAAATCTGCCGGATGTCCTGTTGCTGATGAGTGATGCTCGTTGCACATATCTTGTATACTCTCCATCGTATCTAGTTATTGCCCCAGCATCAAGGTGAAATATGTTGTTTTGTATCGTTCGCAGTAAACTACTATTGCACAAAATATTCACAGATTCATCAACGGTTTGGGGTTTGGTTTTTATCTCACAGTCCATCGCAAAATTAGAACAACCGTTTGCCGGGACGGGGTTCTCCGTAAGAGAAACTAAGTTCTAATACAATGAATTTATTAAACAGTTAGCTCATGATGCGCGTTACTCATTGAGGCACAGATAACGTCAAAGAAACTGTTATCAGGAAAGCTTTGCAATACACGATTCACGCAGGTGAGGAACACATATGATTCATTGAACCAAGACAGCTTCCCACAAACACAAATCACAGGCTCATCATTTCACTTTGTCGTGCAGAAATTGAAACATGATAGCATATTTTCGCACATTTTCGCACATCGCACAGTCGCAAAAAGAATATTTCGTTAAAGGAATACACTAAGGCGCGCACATGTATGACCACTGTCAGCGACAGAAATAACCGATCTGCGCCTATCTACTCGCGATCTACGGTTCCGAATGAATGAAAGACGGACAATACGGCCCCTTCGAATACTAACACCATGACGATTCTATACGAGCATGATTTGTACAATCGTGATGATTTAATGTGGTAGTACGCAACTTAATATGCGTTCAAACACTGCTGCATTCGCGCTGTAATTGCACCCGCAAAACGTTTGTGTGTGTCACAAAATACGTTTGCAAGCCAAAGATAGCTGGGTGTTGGTGGGTAAACAGAGAATCGTCGGGTGAGTCAATGTGTAGTTTTTCAAGAGAAAGAGAGTAACGTACGCAACTCAAACGAAGAAGTGAATCCCCATCTTTTTCCACTGGTCGTGAGCGGTTTGCTTCACTATACATCATTAAGCCGGCTAATGCTGGCTCGTGGTATTAATACATCTGCGCTGATGGTAGAACGAAAAAATAAACGCACGAGACTTAGGATCAACTAGATTGAGCAGATGTTTTCTCTAAATACATTCCGATGGTTTACATTGCGGATGTTTGTGTAACACGCATACTATACAAGTATACCCACGCGGGTGTGTGTGTGTGTGTCTGTGTGTGGTAAAACTGACTGATTTCCCATTGATGACGATCTGCGTAAAACTTGCGTCGGGTTGGTTTAACAATTACGGCCATACTTTTATTTTCATTTTATGACGCACAATCTTCGTTTTCCTTTCCGCACTACAACTTCGAGAGGCGCGAACTGCCATTTCTGGCATCCTTGACTTAAATTACCGCGTAAATGGAAGTTTCTCCCTGCTGATGGGATTCGATATCCGGACCTACCATGTGAAAGACTGGCGCCACCACTCTGCCAACATTCAACTTAAAATTCCACGCACATTTAGAGGACGGTAGACGCCGGCAGACTGGTACAAAGATTTTTTTTTTTGGCTTGTATATTACGTCAATTAGCGCAAAATTATGTTAAATTATACTAAATTAACACAACCCTTTTTTTCTCGTTCTTACCTTGAACTGCGCTTGAAGAAGCCTTCTGTAGTCGAAGCGGTATTCGACTACTACCCTCTGCATCCTGTTTGTTCGATGATACATTTCGCACCAATTTTGTCGAATCTTTCGCTAAAGTTGTAATGGACGGTGGTGCACATTGTAATGTTTCGTGATTGTTGTTCGTGGTGCAAGTTTCGAAGCTAGTTTCCAGATCCTCTTCACATACAGATGACGATTCGTCTCCAGAAGATGGAGATGTCGCCTCCGAAGACGACGATGAAAAAGAGTTTGACATCGATACAGCTTGCGTCGTTGAGAGAGCTCGTTCGAAATAAAATCCAAACCTAGGGCGTTTTCTGTGCTTGTGTTGATATAAGTACGCCTCTTATCTTTGGGCGTACAATAGATTAATTTAGCACTAGTTTGGACCGTGGGGTTGCGTTAGATTGTCGACTGCTTTTTTTTTGCAATATTTGCAATTCACTTGCTCTAAAGTAATGAAAAAAGAAATCAGAAGTGTAATCCTGCTTCTGTGTTGCGGTCAAACGATTTAAATTAGTTCAATTGTGATGTACACTAATGAACAGTCATTAGTAAAGTAAAATAACAACGATGCATTACTATTGCTTTGCCTTTTATTCTGCCATCAAATTCAGACACTCTGCAACATATAGCTTTCAGTGTACACTAGAACAGAACATGGCTATTTTTAGGTTGTCTGGATTTGAGATTTTCTCATAGAAAGATAACTAACTAGCTGCCGCAGACGAACATGTTATAATCTTTTGTAACTGAAATACGTACGGAACGGAATATTTCAGTATTTGCAGCATCAAAATAAAAACTAATTACAATAGTTTTTTGTTCTATTTTATATGTTCTAAAAGTTCCACACTTAATTCACATTGAATAGCAAAATTGTGAGAACGTTAATAGTGAACAAAGCTAAAATTCTAAAAGCGGATAGTAGCATCCAACTGACTTTAGTATAGAGAAACACTAATTTAGAACAACATCTAACACTTATCATAGAAGAACAATATTTTTCTTGTTTTTATGAACAACGACCTGGCCAAGGTTCATTTGCCACACAATACTTGCAAGAAAGATTCACTATGTTTCAACAACACCTTTACACTTGAATAAATTCGCAACCTTCTTGGAAAAGACTTCATTTTTCTTGTATTATATATATACTATATGATAGCTCTACATTCACTAAACACTTGCGTCGTGCATTTAAGCATCTTTTGGGCACCCTTATCATTTTCATGGTTGAACTGATTATGTGATAAAAGGTTGTACACTTATACTAACACACAAATTCTCAAATCAGAAACTGCAAGTGAAGCAATAGCATGCTACACATGCTTAATCTAGCTCTGGTCTTCATAGGCTGACGGCAGCCGGGAGACTAATTTCGGGTTTGCTGTAGAGAATGTTTAGAAGAGCGAAATAGAGCACACGCATTGCGTAGGGCTGGACGAAAGACATAAAATAAGCATTACGGACGAAACCATATGTGGGGCAACAATCTTCCTGCTGCCTTTTGTTACTTTGAAAATCCGATAGAAGTCAAACTGCAGTTACGGAAAGTGAAGATCGTGTTAGCAGCATGCGCTCGGTAAACTGCTAATGCAATATTGTTAATAGCTAACTAAATCATACAAATTAGTCTTATTTTTTTTAAAGTACATTGAAATTTGATCTTATGCTTACTCAAGAGAAATTTATTAGGAAAATTATGTTAAAAATAGAAAATAGGATATAAAAACATATTTATTAATGTGAAAACGCAACAACTGAACAATTTGTTAAACCAAGATTTTTGTCTTCAATTTAATTCAATTCTCATTATGCTCAGATCATAAAGTCAACAACGCAGGTCGGTTATTATAAGGGTATTAAATAGATGGTCCGACTAAAAATAGATAGTCCGACACATATCAGAACCGTTCATGATGATGATGATAATGATGATGTTTGAAGAATCTTTATGCACGATGCACTACCATCGTATCATACATAAGAACGATTTGCATTTGTGTACATTTTGTATTGTATGATATCCAATATATATATATATTTGACGGCTACTCATAGTTGTTATATTCACTAAACACTCACGAATCACGAATCACAGCATTCTTTTTGTTTACCGACACACTTAATTTATTTCGCACCCAAATACTTTGGTTATATAAACAAAACAGCAAGAGTTTTAGTACGATGTTGAAACAGGCTTCATGTAAACATTGGAAATTAACACGAGCATACGTATTCCTCACATTGGTTTCTCCGAATATAGCAATTTCAATCAATTGTCGGTAAATTCCTTTGAATCATAAATTACTATCAAATTAATAGGTTGATGCTGTTTCTCCCATAATTTGAAACAATTGTTATCAAATAATGTATTTTTAATCAATTTGTTCTCAGCATTCAGAACATGTACATACAGGATACAGCTATAGGAAAACTGCTGTGTAATTAAATCATAATTTTTTTTTTAAATTTAATTATTAAAACACTGCAGCTAAAATGTTGGAGCTTGTGTTTTAGCCGGAAAATGTTGTGCATCTCGAATTGTTTTTGTATATTTTATAGAGACTCGAGGTCTTTATAACCTCATTCGCCTTTTAAGAATTCCTTAATGGTATAGCTATTGGAACACTTGTCATAGTCATAAAGTCTAATAAATCCTGTAATAAATATGTAACTAAATTGATTTTAAGGATAGTTCATACCAAGAAGACATGATCAATATTTTTTTTTCCATCGCTCAAAAAATACTGTCTGCAGTGTTGAACTCAATAACACGGTATGGGTTCAATTCTCGACCTGATAAATATAAATAATTTATAAAACATAGAACATAGAAACTTCGACTTTAATATCAATTAAATTGGAATTTTTTATATTCTGCAATCCATAGCGTACCACACGTTTTGCATCAATGCGTCATATCCATCTCCAAGTAAAGTGTTTATTGTGACCGTGAAGCCATGCTACACTGACGAAACATTTTTTTCATTGTCGAGCTTATCTTTAAGAGTTTTTTTTTATCGTTGAATCATGCCGCATCTATGTATACCTCACAAGCAATGGAAAGGGGATACTTCAAATGCCCGTTCATAAATAAAAAAAATATGCACAGAAAAATCATTTCGTATAACAAAGATTATTTTTAAGTATTTAAACACTGACCTGCTGAATAACATATACTGATTTAAATGTATTCAATTCGCACTATCTAACACACATAAATATATCTGGAAACAAATCTATGTTTCGTCTGTCCACTAGCACGCAGAGCAGTTTCAATTTTTAAAATCGATTCAGTCTAAGTCTATTTTTAAAGACTGTTCCAGCGTATAACGAAAGAATGTTAATTTATATGAAACAAACTGCCATACAAGAAATGCAATAGAAAACACGAAAACATTCAAAAGTATAATTTTCGTATCACGACGAAACCGATACCGAGTCTCGTTCATAACGCTGTCGCTGGTGATTTTTAACCTTCAAGATGATTTTGATCGCCGTCGCTTTTCTTTATTACCGGTACCGGTCCCTTAAAACCTTTTGACCTATTTTTTAAACCACAAGAATGCTTAGCGCATCAGTTAAGTGGAGAGTATCTCGAATATCCACGCGAAATAGTCCTCGCGTTAAAGTCGTACCGTCTGTTCGTACTTGTAAAACTTTTTCTACTTATCACGTGCTTCGCTTTATATTGAGGAAATACTTAATAATGGCAGAAGCACCAGAGGTTCAACTTATGATAAGGATACAATGCCGGATCAATTCGTTGGCATAGCAAAATAATATTAACCTACGCAATATTACTTAAGATACGTTAATCACATCAAAATAAAATGTCTCGTATAGCTGCAAACGTAAGAAATTGTTTGTTAAAGTAGTTTAAAAACAAACATAAACATATCTGTTTTTGTCTTTCATTGAACCATGATACAATATTTTACTATATGTTAACCATGCATAGCGTCGGAAAGAAACTATTGATCGAAAATCAATCTACACCCATATCTATCTGTTTTGAGTAGCATTTTACTAGGTCGGTAAATAGCTAATAAAAGCTTTTTCTACTTTCAGGTACAATTCTAAAGGACAACAGGCACAGGTGTAAGAAATTAGCTAGATGCACAGTTTCTTTCCGACACATGATGCTACTACAATCAGTTGCAAAAATTGCTATCATTACAAACTCACCGGTATATGGGAATCGAGCCATGTATTGATGATATCCGCCGTTATGGGATCCGGTGACGGGTGGAGGCTAGATGATTGTTGTTGGAGCGCCATAGAAAGTGACTGAGCAGCTGCCAGGATTGATGTGGATCGAATACCATGCTGTAGCCCAGCATTTGATGCAGGGTTGTTACCTGCATCATCAGGCGATGCAAGATAGTCGGTGTCACCTGAAAAATATAAAAATAAAAACATTTAAAAAGAGAATAATATTATATGTGCGAAGCAATGTGCATCCCAATAAAATGTACTCAAACATTTCATTCAAAATAGAATCGATTTTTTGTAAGGCAGCCAGAAGTAACGGACTAAGTTTATGAAAGCTTTAAAAATGTCAACGTCAACGATGTCAATAGATTTTGATATATGCTTTAAAAAGATCTATGCACGAAACAGAAAAAAGAAGATTAATGGAATAACGGTAGAGATGCCAATCTGTAACCACACCATACTGTGCAAAGTGTGAATAGAAAGCTAAATCATTAAAAATTTAAGAGTCTTTCCTGCATTTTGCTTCTATCAGCATGCAGCAGACAAGTGAAGTGTTCACCGTACTATGTGTCTGGCGAAGTTGCAATGCTGATTTTCCACTGTCAACTGATACTTGGTTTTCACACTGTCGCCACCATCCATACTATTATTCCATGGACGGAAGTATTTCATCCGTTCTCTTCAATGCACGGTAGGTAGACGGTTTTCATCAACGCGATGCAACCGGAAGTGCTGTCGCAAACGTATTTTTTTTTCTTTTAAGCGCGACGGTCCGTAACCGTAACAATTAGAACGATCTCTATGAAGAATTATTAATTTATTGTTTTTCTATCCAACTCAAGGCATTTGTTTTCGTTTAATGGGGTGTATGATGAGCGAAGTTTGAAAACAAACATTCGAACAGTCAAACAAAACTGGTAAACTAATCGAGAAAGATATTAACAACAGATACATTCGTTTTGACAGAATTTTCCTAATGATTTCCATTTCATCCGGTTAATACAGTTTGCTATTTGCAACATTTTCAAATTTTTTAGCTTATTATTCACTCTTTTCCCGTACGTAGGATTGACTATCCAGACTACGCTTAACAAATAAGTCAAAGAAAGCCAGTTATAGGGCAGACCCTCGCTAAGTTATAGTGCTATAAAGAAGAAGATTCACTCTTTTTAACTGGAATTTATTTTAATTAAAGTAAATCAAATTACCAGAAGAAAAAATAATAGCATAACATACACAGCTTATTGACAATACGGCCTACCCGGAACAACCCGGAATTGGTGTTTTAGAAAGCTTTTCTCTAACACTCGAGTTCGATAATAGTTTCCATTGTTTAGATTTAATCATATACATGAATACCATACAGATCATATATGGCGGTCTGTATGTGTTGTGGACTAAGCGTTCAGCCACACACTAATATTCAAAAGATGGCACGCTTGTACTGATTAACAATCTGGAAATGATAGACACGAGCGAAGTTTTAAACATTGACCAACTAAAAAAGACAAAAACATATAACTATAATGTATGGATTAGAATGGGTAGAATTAATCACGATAGGGGACTACTATTAATTGCACTAACCCTCAGACATTATTGTTACGTATAATGTATTGTTTGGACATGATCAAATCAATTCATAGCTGAAAAGATGTCATTTTAATTGCTTTTAATTTTGAGCCAACTTATTAAGCGGCCCGCATGAACCTTTTCCATCATTAAAATGGTCCATACCGTTCGAAGCGATTTTCAGACCCCTTTTATAATTAACATTTGTTTTCCTTTTACATGTTGTTCTTAACATGAAACATGCATGAAAGAGTGGTTTGTTATTCGTACACTAATCTTAAACCAACATATTTAGCTGATGTTTGGTATAATTAAAACAAATGTTATACGCTTTTGGTGGAGCATATAAATATCTTATGGGATTGAAAAATTTAATATTTGTGACAATATGAAAAATTGTTTCACATCATAGGATAGAATAGTGTTTTTTTAATTTCATATTTTATTTAAACAGTATTAGAATACTTTTTTTAATATTAAGGAAATGCTGCCTTAAAAGGAACATTTTCACTGCTTTTTCTTAGCTTAACGACCTGCTAGGCCATGCCTAGTGACTTGCTAGACTTATTGATACCACGCAGTTGAACTACGGGGAACGGTTCGCAATCCGGATGGGATTCAATCCCCGTTCATCATTTTAGCTCGGGGGGTAAAATCAAGTAAAGGAAGCCAGACGTGGCAAGCTAAAACCTCTCGAGGTTTCACAGCTTAAAAAAAAAAAAAACAGTCCAAGTACACAAACACGACTCTGTCCAAAATTGACTCAAAAGGATGCCTCTACATTGAGGAATTAGATTCGTTGGGATCCTGTGGGAAGGTAATGTTATGAGAATGGCACCAGAAGACCAAGCCCGTAAAGGCCGTTCAGATTGACACATAAGAGGCCCAAATTGACGTGATATTGATTGCATTGATATATCCACCAGAAAACCCAGAATATTGGGTTGGCAGATGTCGGCGCTAGACCGAAGAAGGTTTTGAGGACTTCTGCAGTAAACCAAGACCGTGAACCTTGACTATGCCTGTCTTTCTTTTCATGGCAGTAACGGGTATCGAATCCCGTCCTGACCGCCTCCCCGTACGCAGGACTTGACTATCCAGCTACGAATAAAACTAAGTCACAGAAAGTTAGTAATAGAAAGCCAAGACCTTGGGAGGTTGTAGTGCCAAAGAAGAAGAAGAAGAAATCTAGATGGGGTCCGTTGGCCGGAACGGACATAAAAAACACAATAAAAAATATTTAAGCCTTAGAATAAAAAGTAAGGAACATTTAAAAACTGAAATCATCTATCAATATTTCATATATACTTAAGCTTGTGTACAATAGAAGCAGCTTACAGCTAAGACAACTCCTGCCGGTGAATGAGTTTTTAACTTTTCTGCCAACTCCATCTGCCGGTATGCTGCCATTTTCACTGGAGTGTGAATTTGGATTGTTACATGCTCGAAACCACCACCAGCGGGTCATAAGCGCTAAGATTTTGTACACGCCAACACTACAGTCCTGTAGCTACAACACAACACTTACAATATAACTACGTAGCACACTTTACGCACATACAACTGAAATAATATGCCACAATACAGAATGCACGCCGCCGAATTGACACTTTTAACATTGACCACTGATGAACATAGATTTATTTGCGTTAACGACATATTATTTAACAAAAATGCAATATGTTTTTCACGTCCAAACACTTTCAGGAACACTTGCACATTTCTATGAGAATTGCATCACCTTAAACAACAGTCCCATAAGTGAACATCTAACAAATCTTGCAATCAACTCAATATAGTTTAAACACTTGATATTTACTATTTGTTATGATGTGATTTAATTCACCGATCAACGATCAACATGTCTATTATTGCTACAATTTCTAACCGCGTGGTTTTAAAATTTAATCTCACCGAACGCATTCAGCAGATTTAGAATCGTAAACTCAGACAGAACCAAACTAGCCTTAAAAGGCCTATTTCTAGTAGCTTTTTTGTATCTATCTTCCTTTCGCTTTAAACGCTTTTCCGGAAATTTGCAAACCTTCTCCTCTACTCAGTAGCAGGGCCTACAGCTTGAAGGGAAATAGCGAAACTAGAACATCTCCAACAGCGGGAAAATGTGTGAAAGAAACGGCCTGTCTACAAGACATATGTTGCTAGTGCAATGAGTGAACTAGTAATGACACTAGCTGAAACTGCCACAGGAAGCAAAAGGCGGTGTCATAATGAAAACGTCGGTTCTCATTAAAACTGAAAATACCAACTGATTCGTCTTGTGAGGAGGAGGACCTTTGTCTCCTGCGACACAGTGCCTTATTTTACTTATTTGTTTTTTCCCCCATAACAACCGAGAACTTCGTCATCAATTTCATCACAACTTCATTGAGCAACTGCAAAATAAACACAACAGTAAACTAGCCGGAATACGTATCTTCCTCGGCCTCTATTGATGGTGGTGCTATGGGACATCCAGCTGCGAACAAACCAGCAGTAGTCTAATTGGAAAGTAATTATAGAAGATAGCAGCAGTACTATGACACAGATAGTCCAATATAACATAATAAGCGACACACAAGCTTTGTTCACTGTTCTTTAACAACTATTTGCTCGCTAAAAATCACTTTAGATGAAAGTAAACAATTGAACGCATAAGCATAACCTAGTTTAATTCTGTACAAAATAGGTAGAAGGCAGGAAAAAAAACAAATGTCCCTTTGGATTGACCAATTTTGCTTCTACGCTGACAAGCCAACATCCGTTTTGGGTAGGCTTTCGTCAGTAAGCTCTCATTATTATTATTAGGCTCATTAGTCGGACGGACAAACGTTTTGTCCAGAAGAAGCCGAGCATTAGCCGGACAAAGATGGGTTCGTTATTAAAACGTATGTAATTTCGATAATACATTTAACTTTCTTATACGCTTATACAAAACACAACCAACAGAAATCCAAACTGCTGTACTAATTTTTAAAGAATTTTACGGTCCATTTTCAAGACAGTTTGTAGTCATCTTTAAAGACTTTACAGTTTTCCTTTGTTGTATTATGTTTTGATCCTTATCAAATACTTTCTTTAACGTCACAATCGCCACTTGGCGAACTATCGCGCCCGACCTATATTATGCACATTCCCGAACCAATTGAATTCAGTGAAAACTCAACAGTCAATGAAGTGTAATAAAAACCATCACAAGGATACGAAAGAATGGCTAAGGATTCAATTTGATCAACGATCCGTGTTAAGATTGCATTAGCTCTGGATACGCATCGGTCCACATGACTAACCGTTGATTTTTAACAAGCTAAACCAAAAACTCAAAACCGCGAAACGATTCTAGCCTCCTGCCCCTCCGCCAACATTAACTTAAAAAAAATGCTCATGCATGATTTTATCAGGTCTTTTGTAATCAAAATACGGCATCATAGCATAAGCAAGGATACTCAACAATTTTGAAGTTTCTGTGTTTGTATTCTCTACAGAAGGTTTTTTTCACGTTAATTAATTCAATAATCTTTTAATTTCAATATGCATGCTCCTTAAAAAAATAGTAATCGTAGTAAAAAAGAAGGTTTAAACCCAAGTAATACTTATACAGTGTGCCGTGCTGTATAATATTCACAAACATGCATACATGTTTTTCTTTTACTTTTTATGCTAATTCATTGTAAGTCGTTCATGTACGTTACAAAACGAAAATAAAATAATTATAGTTATAATAATAATAATAATAATAGTTATAATTATAGAAACATGATAGGGAAATTTCATTCACCATAAAGAACTGGAATTCCTTCACCCTAAAGCTATTCAACAGGTTGTGTATTACTTTTCCTACCGTTTGTCGATAACTCCATACAACATTCTATATATTTTCTTCGCATATATTTATGTTTTTATACTTTATCGGTATTTCTGAGGATACGTATGCGTAGGAGCGTACGATTCAATTTAAAATATTTACACAAAACATTAAATATGACTTGGATAGAATTTACATGCTAGAAAACCCGATTTAAATCATTTCACGGTGTGGAAATAACCCAAAAACCTGGTCATAATATGAAGGCGGTTTTTAAATTTTGTGAATACTTTTTTTGAAATAGATTCCTTAACATCATTAATTATGGTTCAGCCTACACAGTGCACAAACGTGCAATTACAACCAATAAAGCTGCATTGTAATGGTGTTTTGATTTCGTTTCTCCAATATTTGATTTATCGTTCACTTTTCGTGTCCGTTTTTTTGTTGATAAATAGAAACAAGTTGTTTTTTCCTTTTTTGTTCATTACTCTGGAGTCGTTTGAAGTGTTATACCCTCTCATGTGCATTCTCTCTCACTTAGCATATTTCTCATCTTCCTCCATACGCGTTTTCATAACATGTTTCATACTTCCTTCACTGTCATTTGCTTAGCATGTATTCGTGCGAATGTTGAAACGTATCGCGATGCATTTAGTACAGTTTATAAAGAACCAAATCTATAGCATCTTTAATAGTTTTGATATTACAAAATCATGCTAATAAAGCATTGAATTTTATTCTTTTTAATTACAAAACAGTAATAGGATCATATTTATCATTATATGTAAATATTAAACCAACAATATAACGTACGTTGCTATATAACTAACTTACTTTCATATGTTTTTTTAATGGATAAGTATCAAATGAACTATAATTTAAGAGAATTTATAAACACAAATGATATACTTTAATATTTATAATCTAACAGATGGTAGCTATACTCTCTAGACATTAAAAACTTAAAACAGTTTATCACAAAACAACCGCATCATTAAAAAGTGCCTATTCGTTTACTTGCGTAGAATGTGGACAGTAGTAAATCACATCTACTCTATTAAATTGAAACTATTTCACGCACACTTCTTCCATTCATATCTGTACATTGCTTTAAACCACAATTCGTTTCCTGTTGCACCCTTGCACCACATCATATTGGACCGATATAGTCGAGAAAAATATGGTATGTAAAGAATTTGGTGGATGCAAAGTAAGATAATTGCATTATTCGTCACCGATTCACTATCCTTCCGTAAGGTGCAATACTGTACGACTGTGCACGATACGCTTATAATCATGTATTCAATAATCACAAACACATTCACAGATTTTCTCGAGAAATGCCAATATATTACTACACTATCGCTCCAAACGTTTCACCAAATGCTGCTAATTGCATAGAAACCACATACACTCAACACCGAGAACCGTGGAAAACGCACAGGTTATATTAACTTAGCAGTGCTTTTAAAATCACTACCGAAGGCTACGAGACCGGCAATATTGTCAACAAGTATTAATCTCAAAAATGCTTCTTCAACGCAGAACAGACATTCACATAATAAATACGCAGCAAAGTAAAGAAACGCTCAATAGCTCTCGCTACCGTATCAAAACCCTACCACGAGCTGAGCAACAAATGTCTCTTGCTCTTGCCGGAGCGTTATCACTGTTAATTTCATTTCGTGTCCACCTGCTCTCAGTGACAACAGATACGAGCTCACAGCTTCCAGCAAGGATACTGCAGGACATGCGTCCCTTGAACTTTTGCGAGAGAATCAAAGGCAAGAGAATTTTCAAACAGTCACAAGATTTTATGGGCCTCTGAAGCTTTGGAGAAACATTTGTTTTTTTTTTTCGTTGCACTTTTCTCTTTATGTTTAATTCAATGACGCTTATGGAAGCAACAAAGTGAGGTTAAAACAATCTTCGAACTACAATTGTTTATATTTAAAATATTAACATTTCATTTTTTTCTGGTTAAAAAGTTAACCAACATAATTTATACCAGGAGAATGCGTTAACATTCCTAAACAAAGGCATTTAGCTGATAGTTATTATTGATTACCTATATTGCTGATAAATCGTCTCTGAGAAAAGGGAAAATTATTGAGAATAAGTACGTACGAAGGAAAACACGAGCTATGAACCCGGCGAGTTCATGGAAAACCGTTCAAAATATATTCTTATAAAAATGAGCTAGGTCGTCCCCTATGACAAAAAAAATAGTTATGTGTGAAAAATGTATTGAGCAAAGGCTCTAAAGAGAGAGAGAGAGAGATTACATTAAAATGGAAAATTTATAGTGATTGTGTTTGTAATAATTATCATAGTGTATCCTTTTGGCGAATATTATTGCACGCAATATCGCAATATCTTAGCGCTGTGTCCTGAAAATACGAAACTTTCAAGTGTTTGAAACAGCTTTTAGGAAAGCTTTCACGGGTTAGCTTTATGCTTACACCAAGGACTAAAACCATTTTTATTCTCTTGGTAAATTAGTTGCTCACTCACACTCAAAAACACTTTTTCAATTCTCATCACGAATAAATCTATATTATGGCTTCGACTTAGAGCAGTCCAATATTCGTCATGTTTGTTTTCTATTGACTTGCGGTTCAGGAATCTCTTTCCTCAATTTCAATAGGCGATAGCGTGGCTGCCCGTGGATATGCCCTTTGATTGCTGTGAAGTATTCGCAACTCATTTTTCATGAGTTTTTATGAATCTGTGCTGTAGAAAAGTGTCGCTCTCCGAAGGTTTGTCTTTTAAAGGTAAATTATTTGCAATACATTAGAATTGGACGAAAAAAAACTTAAGACTTAAGCACTTAAAAAATAAAACCATCATTATCACCGTACGAAGGACTGACTAACCAGCTAAGGGCCATACGGCCATTACATCCTGTGTCCTAAAAACAAAAAAATAGTACCTTTTTATAACTGTCGTCTGTTTTTTTAATCGTGCAGAAAAGGAAGTTTCTTGTCTGTTTGGAAAACAGCCTATATTTGTACAATTCATTCATTCGCATCCAATTATTGTGGTGTTGCTATCCTTTGTGTCATGTCCAAAGCTTTCAAACCACTCGTCTAATCCTCCATCTTTCCGATTATGTTCTGCTCCGAACCATGTTCTGCTACAACAATGTTAATGTACAATTTTGCAAACACGCAAGTAAACGTATCTATACGGATTTCGAAGCGGCTTTCGATAGCTTGCCTCACAACCTCCTGTATGCTAAATTGACTGGGGGGAAATAAAGTTTGGTATGCCGTTCCAGACATGGTTCCGATCTTTCTTAACTAATAGGTTTTATTTTATCAGACTGGATAGCTTCTTCTCCTCTCCATTAACTGGTTTATCCTGTGTCCTGTATTAATGACTGTATCAATGCTCATGGACTCAGCTCATTCTTCCATTAATTTTTTTTTTAGTGGACGCCATCATTTTTCTTCGTCCAGATCAGTAGAATATCTTCCACCAAGGATCTTGGGGATTGATTACACGAAAATCTTTCGTTTAATGTTAATTTATATCAAGTTGTAAACAGAAATAATAACGCTCTGTAACGGTATGGCGTGCAAAATACGAGACCCTCATTGCCCAAAGGCGGCCCGGTGGTACTGCGACAGCGGCGCCGGTCTTCACACGGCAGGACCGGGGTTCAAGTCTCATGTGGGCCGTTCCCCCATAGTGAGGACTGACGATCCAACTATGCGGTAACAATAAGTCTAGTAAGCCAGAAATGGCAGGCATGACCAAGAGGTCGTTAGGCCAAGAAAGAAGATTGCCCAAAGGCAATGTACTGCTGCTGGGTTCGCTCCACATTGGATTATGCCAGCTTAGTCTGGGTTCCAGCCGGAGGTACCGTTATGCAGAAATAAGGGAAGCTCCAGAGGAAGCTTACGAGAGTCAGAGTCTGTGGATTTCTGCACTGGTTCACCGTTCCTGTGCCCTCATATTCTCTCTGCCGTCGATTACTGGATTTGATCAATATAAAATTCCGATTGCCTGAATCCTTTCCTATGAATGTTCCTTATCTTCTGCCCGCTATTCCGCTATATTTTACAGCTCGTCCGCTTCTTGAAATACCTTCCGTCTTTATCCCTTCCAACCGTTCGGTTTTTGGCCAGAATGATCCTAGGTGACGTGCGCCCCGATCAATGTTTCGCTTACTCCTTCCCATTTTCCATTCCCAAACCGCCTTCTCAACTCCACCAACTCCAATGACGGTGTTAATAGTAAAAAGTCTACAGTCTTAGTTCAACATCTAAGGACACCAAGGATCTGTTACGCCCACCTTGCTCAACACAACTGTCCTGACGGACACATCAGAAAAGACTCATCATTTTTTTTAAAGCCCATAAATACTCTTTTTGCTGTCCTAATTATGTTTCCACCAAAGGGTTGAGCAGACAGCACTGAACCTCGGCTAGAAGCTTAGTGAGGCGAAAACTAAAATGATGCTGATGATGACCAGATGGTGGCAAAAACCAAAATAATGACCAGAGGCTCCGTTAACAAATACTGACTTTGAGCAGGGGTGATGTACAGATAGCTGATCGCACCTTCGAAATCGTCCAAAACTTTACCTATCTGGGGTCAAATAGTCTCTGTTTAAAACTGATGAAACCCTCTTATCTGCGCTCAAGTGGAAGATGCTCAGAAGGCTTTTTGGCCCTTTATGTAAGGAAGAACAATACAGCCGCAACAAGAATGAGCTCTATGAGCTGTACAGTGACTTCTCCATCGTGCAGCGAATTAGATTAGCCAGGTTCCGGTGGGCTGATCATATCATGAGAATAGCACCGGACGACCAAGCCCGTAAAGTGCTTTTAGGCCGCCCATATGGATAGAGGCTCTATATGGCGTGGTAGGCTAAAACTGAGATGGAGTGATGGCGTTGATGCGTCCGCAAGAACGGCCAGGATATTGGATTGGGGGGATATTGTAGCGCCTGATAAGTAAAAAAGTAATTACGATGCCAAATGCATCACGACTTATCTTAACTGTGATTTTTTGATATTTTTGTTCTTTCTCAAATGTTTACAACAATATTTATAAAAAAAAATAGTTCGCATTAGCAAATTGGAACAGCTTCGTAATTTCCTCTTTAGAGAAAATGTTTTGTACTTGTTAAAAAAATTATTTTACAATTATTTACTCACTAAAGATTTCATAAACAGTGCGTAAGCGATACCACGATAAATTGCAATATGTACGTACGTTGAAAACGTTCGAGAACTTTTCTTTGTTAACAAATTTCCAAGCAAAACGCTGATGTCATGAACAGCTTCACGATACCCAAATTTTCAATGTTAGATCACATCGTGACGCGCCCATTAGAATGTATTAACATTCGGACTTTGGCGAGGCCTATGCCTAGAAGATAAGATGTGCTATTGATACCAGAGTAAAAAAAATCATCCTTGTGACAGCATAACCTTTTCAGCAGACGAATATTTCGCTTATCTTAAGGTTAGAGATTAAGATAATCGAAACATACTGCATTTATCATATTGTAGCCAAGTAACAGGTAGGTTTTAAATACTAAATCGGTTGAATTTTTAGAATGTTTAAGTTACAAATTTCCCACATTTTGTCAACTTTTTTTTTTATTTTTTGTTTCAAACATACCTGATATGATGCCGTCCATCTGTTTAAGAACAGCTTCGAGTAGCTCATTCGCCTCCAATTCACTTGATAGTAATTTCTTTTCGGTCGTTGTAGATGCCATGACAACGGTAATACCGTTAGGTTACTTCCTTTATTTTTACACAAATAAGTCAATCACCGCTTCACTTGTTCAACCTGCGCACGCACTTCAACGGTTGTGACTAAACGACCATTACCTTTCGTCGTACAGTACGCCGCTTATTCATACGCCTCTTTCCGAGATGCCATTTTCGAGTGCGATAGTGTAAGCGCCAACAATTATCTGTAATTGTAAAGTTTTTAATGTTATCTTTATCAAACTTTCGCGCGCATTCACTGAGTGTTGTTAGAAATATCACAGTTTAAAGCTTTTGCGATTTATATTCATACGAACAGCACCTTCACACGAGGCTTTATATTTGTGGTACCACTTTTTTGTTTTTAGTTGTTTGCTGCATACCACGAATGAAAGAGCAACACAACGAACGACGATGGAAATGACGATCGTACAGTTACACAACACCAAATGGACATACTATTCACTTCATTATGCACGTTCTTCATGTACGTTTTCTGTCCACGTAGCATCAGTTGTATTGCCTACAAATTCATCGACATCGTATGAAAAGTGATCACTTGTTGCACGATAAACATTTGTTGCTCTGGTTGAAACTCTATGCTCACCATAGTTTAACCATTTTATGCCTGTGCTTTTTGTTTTGATAATCCATCTCAAACACATAAAATACGCTGAATAAATTATAAAGCTGAACGATTATTTATTTCATTCGTAAATGTTATCGAAATGAATAATCTCCACTGATTCCAAAACTGTGCATTGTTTGTAATGTGGGTTGTATGCGAAAACTATGCAAGACTTGATGATTATCAACAATCGCGGAAGCATAGGCAAAAAAAAACACAGAATACAGCGGCAATAGATTACGCACCGAATAATTCGTTTCGTTTTTTTGTTGCGTTAACAATTCGTTTCCAACTTTCTGCGACACTGGATTGGCCTAATTTGCCCGATTTCTATGTGTGCATCAGAACATAATAAACAAAAAAAATGAAGCTAAGCTATGCGCGGTGAACGCGTTGCAACTGACCTTGTTACGTTGACGCACTTTAACTTATGCTTATGGTGCCGTTTAACCACTATTTCCCTTTACAACAGCAAGGGAAGGGATTAAGAAAATACGATACCCTAAACAACATCCACAAACATTTAGCATTACACTTAATTCGATACCAAACAACACTTTTAACGAGAGCACTTTAACAAAAGAACGCGATGTCTGCACTTTTGAGAAACGCTATTTTGACGTTGAATTCAATGGATGCACAATGTGCGGACCACTGGACATCAACATCGACAAATCTTTTACGTGCCTTTACGTTTAATGCCTGTTTACACGAAACGATTTCAAAACGAACAAGAGTAAAAAAAATTATAATACATTAGGATGTTCTTAATCAAATAAAGAAGCACGTATTGCAAATACTTTAAAGATAATTTCGACCATCTCGAACTTATGCGGGAGTTCATGGGTGAAATCATTGTTAAAAGCTCTGGAGCAAGAGCCGATTCCGACCGACTCCATAAATATATGCAGAACCGGCTCCGGAGCTATGGGAACGCTCCTCTTCGTGCCGATAATTTACATATGTGTTTCAAACGGCCAAATGAAGCAGCGCTTTTCAGCATGCATGAAAATGGGTAAAGTTTGCATATCTATCAGGGCAGAAATAGCTAATCAAGAATTTAAACTTGAACCCCCATTCTTCCATCTCATGTGATTCACCACTAGTGATTTATTAAACTAAAGTTGTATGATATAATTTAAAAAAAATCATAAACGCAATCAGATCTGTACAGTGATCATGTGTAAATGTTCAATTCTACAACCTGTTTCGGACAGTAGAAACAAAATTTAATCAAAGCTACGTATGTATCTGCAATTCGTAAAAAGTCTGTATATTTACATTTACATAAATTCTGTTAGTACATTCTTGTAATTCCTCCTATAGGTTTATCCTTTCGATAACAGAGAAATGAATTATAAGTTGCATGCATTTTCGCTGAAATCAACAGTCGAAGAAAGTCATCAACCATATAGTACCACCGTTGCATCTATTCCAGAGCGCATTTCCACAGATTTTCAATGCAATCGCTACTACCGTACCAACCGCGCATCAAATAGAAGAGAGCCGCGAGAGACCCGGCTTGCTTGGTGAGCGAGCGCGAGAACGAACGGTTTGATAGAAAGAAGGAAACCGGTCGAACGTACGCACATTTTCATTCGTTATTCAGTTGTGAGTCAGTTTGGTTTGTGTCGGAAATCCCGCTTCACGAACGATCAGGTACGAATAAAAGCAAGCATACCATTGTTGTGTAGAGCCATTGTAAAAGTCTTTTTTTGTACCCATACCCACCCGGGCGTAGACAAAACTTTGCTTGGTGGATGTTTGAATACTTTATTTTTGCAATCTTCGGCCTTGCGTGCTACAAGTGTACAAGTGTTGTGACGCAACTGTTCGTTCAGCATCTAAACCAGCTCAGACCAAACGGGTAAAGATTGCAAGGGAAAGTGGCTTTCATGCCGAAGCAATACAAAGTGTTGGTGAAAGTGGTTGTACTATCAGAAAAAAATACTACGCTAGAGTACGGTAGAACGAATAGTAGACGAAAGTTGTTTTGCATGATTACTAGAGCTGCACGGTGCATTTCAGTCTCGTGTGTGTCGGATTTTCAAAAACAAAGAGAGGTCGCAGAACTCTCGGTGTGCTAGACACGTACTCTATATAATAGTTCCGCGCCAAGCGCAGCATCCGAACCCCGGGGGAATAGGAGAATAGAAAGTGTGTGTGCGTGTGTGTGTTTTCTTTCACTCAACTTCCTACGACCCGTACCAGTTAGAGCGGGAAAACAACACAAACAAAGAGAATCGCTGAGCTCAGTTCTCCGTTTAGGTGAGTTTTATATATTCGAGATGCGAGAGCCATTCCGGAAGGCTGGAAACCGGTGTGCCAAAGGTTCGCAAAAAGGCGGTTTATTGACCGTCTTGGAGAGGAACTCCACCGACAGGCTGTCAGCTGATCAGTACAAGCCCCAAAACAAGACAAGGCAACACGCTTTGCATTGTTTACGGTTAGTAACGTGCTGTGTGCTGTTTTCACGTGATATACCTCCCTCGGTTCGATGTTTGAGTATTCATTTCGCTAACTCGTCACAGTGTTGTGCGAATACATATAGGACAAACCCGGTAATCTGCATCGGTCTGTTTTTATAAAACAAAATTAGCTTGATTTGCATAAGGCTAAACGTCCCTCTTCCACGTAGCAACTGTTGCTGTTGCGCCCACTGAACGATTAGTGCAACCTGTTGAGTTTCTTCTTCTTCTTCCTTGGCACTACAACCTCGAGAGGTTTTGGCCTGCCAGCTATTGCTAGCTCTCTGTGACTAAGTTTTACCCGTAGCTGGATAGTCAGTCCTGCGTACGGGGAGGCGGTCCGCCGGGATTCGAACCCCGGTCCTGCCGTGTGAAGACCGGCGCCGGTATCGTATACACCACCGGGCCGCCCCTGTTGAGTTTGATGGTGTTAAAACTGTTGTATTCACTCACAGCAACAAAAACCTCTTACTCACCGGTAATATTCGTACAATACTGCGTGTAGTTTCTTTGTTGTCTGAGCGCATCGTACAATGGCATAATTGTTACGTTCGCAACTGGACGACTTCAGCGCATGTTTCACTTAAAGTGGCCATGCTTGGAATTTCAGTTTCACTTTACCAATTGTGGAAACAGTTAATTGGCACAACAAGATCGAACGTGTTTATTATGGGTGAGTGTGCGTGTATAAATGAGGGACTGTATGCGTTTGTATGTGTCTAAGTAGGCAAAAAGGCGCTGCTTACTTTGTTCATAGAATGTTGACCTTAGATCCATATTTTGATTAGCCTTCCTAACAGAAATAAGCGCATCAAGTGATCATGTTGTGAATAGCTTATGCAAACTCACAATTTCGAATTCGTTTTATTTTCTATAATTAATTAATATAATAATAATCAATATTATAATTCCATGTTTTAATCATTAAAAACAACCCAAACTCTCATTTAACTCTCCCGAATAACACCAATAGATATTTTGAGGAACTAAAACAAAGAAAATTATGTCAGCAGTGCGTATTTGTAGTATTTACGCTTCTTTGTATGGATCCTCGGTTCAATCTGATCAATATCCCTTACGATGGGCCTTTGGTTGTACTATTAGAACATGTTTAAAAATAAATAACATGTGCGTTCTGCTGTTCCGGCCAGCAATTCCCTGTCGAAATAGATCACGCATATATTTTTACATAAATAGATCATTTTTTCTTAGTTTTATCTAATGCTTGTTCGTCTTCTAGCGTTAATTCAACTTCCGCCCATAATGTGGAGAGTTACGTGATTAACCGACAAAAATGGGGCAATATTTTCAAGAGAAAACTCTTGATTTTAGGAATCTGGTTACTGTCATGTTACACGTACCAATAGTAAAATGCTTGATTATGAGTCATTTAAAAATTTATGTGACTGCTATATTATGAGCCTTTTGTAACATGTTTGGGTTTGTTATCAAATTCATATATTGCATTACTTTGATAATCTATTCATCCATATTAGAATAAATCAACAAAGAAACTTAAACAAATAATTGAAGCAAGAATTCTCAGTAAAACGGTTGGGCTTTCACAAAAAAACAAAAAAAAACAATAATTTAAAGTAAGCAAAAACTGGAATCAAATCATCAGAGGCATTTTAACCAGTGGCGGATCAAACGATGGGCGGAGTAGGCGGCCGCCTAGGGCCCCGCCGTTTGGGGGGCCCCGAAAAACGAAAGCAGTCACGTTTTTTGGAAGAAGTAGTTTGTAAGGGGCCTCCTGATTACCAATGACGGGCCTCGGGTACCAGGTCCCCTTTACTGGGGGGGCCCCGTTTCTAAGTAAGGGGCTCCTTTGCTAAAAACAACGATGTCACCAATATCCCCCTCCCCCACCGAGAGCAGAACATCAAGATGAATTGTTGGGGCCCCACCTTCATTGCCGCCTAGGGCCCCGTAGGAGCTTGATCCGCCACTGATTTTAACCTCTAAAGGTTTTGACCTTGACCTGCCATTTCTCGCTCATTGCCGCGATACGATAGTCCGTCCAGCGCCTGGGGAGATGGTCCGGAAAACGCAGAAGAAAATTTTGCAGGTCTAGGTATGGAGGCCCCGCTGGTATAGAAAAACCAGAAACAGGACTACATGAACAGAACAACCTACAGTTTAGTATATCATTTGCTACACTTGCTATTACATGCTAGATGCAACTTTTTAAAAGGTTAAACAAAACTGTCCTTTTGACATTCAAATGACATTAAATGCAATTGGTTAATGAAAATTATGACATTCAAATTCGTGATGCAATTCTTCTTCTTCTTCCTTGGCACTACAACCTCGTGAGGTCTTGGCCGGCCAGCTATTGCTAGCTTTCTGTGACTAAGTTGTACCCGTAGCTGGATAGTCAGCCCTGCGTACGGGGAGGCGGTCCGCCGGGATTCGAACCTCGGTCCTGCCGTATGAAGACCGGCGCCGCTATCGAATACACCACCGGGCCGCCCCGCAATTGCAATTACACGGTCTAAAACACTGAAATAGACAACCACCAACATACTCTTTTGCGCTTGATGTCTTTATACATTTAATGGTTTGAAATGTGTTGCTGATGAGCAACGCTGTACTTTTTTTTTGTATATCATCTGATAACCTAAGTGTAATGTAAATAAGGCATAATGAAAACATTGTGTTTGCTTGCGTTTGAAATCTCTTATCAGACGTGTAGATTAAAGAAGATTCAAGAGACATTTTACACGAGTGCTTAAACTTCCGTGCCTATTAGTGCAGGACGATGATTCATCAACCAACGAGGGCTTGTGGTTGAGTGTGAATGTAAAGGTAAACTTTCATCGCTTCCAGTTGCAATGCAAACTAAAGCACTTTAGTCTATAAAGATAACGAACACTTTTGCTAAAGACCGTTCAGTACAGTCTGTAACATCAAACGAACCGGATATTGTGTGGCTCTAGATGACTTGATCATCATACGCAGCAGTGATCGCGATCGCGTGTGAACCAGTTTTCTTTTGCTTTTTTCTCCTTTGTTTCAACAGGACAACAAATTCTGCATAATGCCCTGCTGCTCCGGCAATGGCGATAAAGTAATAGGTGAGTTATGTGCTTACAATTCCATTGAAATGTTGTTTATCTAAGGCAAAAAAACAAACAAACTGTGCTTTCAAAATTGTGTGATTATATCGAAACAGCAGTAGTAATAGTGGCAACGCAGCACACTACTGTGTCTAAATGCATATCTCCGACGTTGTTCCAATTTTATGTTCTACTTCTATGATAAGGCATAGACTGTTTTTTTTTTGGCTTGAAACTGCGTGACTGAAAGTGATCAACATTCCAAAACATGATGGTAGTGACGGGCTGTGTTAATTTAGTAGAAACGATCGTACAACCCAACGTCCCCTAAATGTTACTCTTTATCATGAATGCTAAAACGTTCGCTGGTCTTGTGTTAGCAAGTGGTCTGAAATAAGTTTTTTTTGGTTATTATAAATCATTCTTTCAAAATTATCGATAAATGTACTACGCACATTTTATTTATCTGATCACTGTTACATACCGGAGCTACCTTCAAAGAACAGCTTTTGTATGTCGGGATAAAGTTTATTATTTTGATTCCAATTTAAAGCAGTGCAAGCTTTGTTCAAATTATGAAGACATGGTGCACGCTTGAAATTGGATACGGTGATATAAATATCTAGATAGACACAGATAGGACACAAAACGCGTGCAAAAAAAAAAGTTACCGATAGGGAACGCGACAGAATCTGTAAGAGAGCGAGAGAAAAACAAAAGGTAACATCACATCAATAATTAGAGATCAAATGCATTGCCGATCGCATTGCCGTGTATGCAATGACCGTGAGATTGACCTGGTGGATGTAGCCTCGATACGTATAAGTACAAAAGCTGCATCCCAGTTGCACACCAACCTAACGGCCAACTATGGAACAGTTCCCATGAAGTGTAAAGCATTTGCGAACGATTGCTAGAAGAGGGCAGTATGGTGCGTCACTTAACGCTTACACTTGCATGGTCAGCAGCACCGTGAACGTGTGTCTGGTAGTGCCATGATGTGCCCAGTTGTTTTTGTGCAAAAGCATGGATAGCCAGTAGCGGTTTGGAGCTCGGTGCGTTCAGCTGTTGATCATACACACCCCGTATGTCGATGTGTGTGACTGTGGCACAACAAGTGATCAGAGATATAGACAGAGTGCGTCCCAAACCGACAATCTCATCGAACCCAGCGTAGTGTGTAGCTTGCGAGCGCTTGTGTGAACAGTGTGGTGTGCGTAGGTGTTACTGTTTGCTAGGAAATCTTACATTTTGATGGTACGCGCGAGCCGCGCGAGAATTACGAAATATACTACCCAGAACATTTAAGGGGCTTCTTGTTTGCGGTGGTGACGTGTCTCGTATGTAAAACCTAGACAAACGTACATACGACGGCTCCTCGGTATAGTGTTCGATATGCTATAAGCAGCAGCTTTGTTCGAGTTCTTTCAATAATCGGTGTAGTGTAAAAACCAACGCATCTCTGTGCGAGAAAATCAGTGTTTTTGTTTTATAAGACTTCACTGGAGCTAATGGAGCTAAAGGATAAGACTCTAAATCGTTGCTAATTGTTACCCCAAACATGGACAATTTTGTCAACTGCGGCGCGTTTAGTTGAAGCTGTTCTTGTCATACAACTCTGAGCATAGCCGGAAAGTGGTTTTACGATGTTAGGCACAGTGATTTTTTACTAAAACTATTTGCTAGCTTTTTGGAAAAGGCATCAAACGTACACGATGCAGGTTTAGTAGCGTTTAAGCACACCAAAGTAAAAAAATATATATATGTGCCTACAGTATATCTTTGTTTTGTTTATGTTTTTATATGAGTTTGTGTATGTGTGTGAGAGAGAGACACTGTTTGTTAGCAGCGTCACAGTGCGTTTATTTATTTTGCCTGTTACTACTAACATATGAATGTGAGATAAGACACTTTATCTTATCATACGTACCTTTTCCATGCTTGCCTGAGCTCCAAACAGCAAACAAGCTGCAATAGATAATTTCGACTGACCGAAGAAAGTGAGTTGGTTGACAGAGATTCATAAACTATATTTATACCATGGGATTGTGCTGTGGTAGTACCGATCGAGCAACAAAACATTCCAAAGAAGATGTTCAGCACCCGACTGAAAGTAAGCGCTAACGATTCCTAGTACATACTACATGGAAATGACGGCTGGAATGTGTACAATCGTGTAAGCCAATACTAACTGTTTCTTTTTTTAATTTCTTCAATCTTAAAATAAAACAGCGGAACCACTGAAATATGATCCCGACTTCAAAGGACCCTTATCGAAACGATCGTGTACGGATTTGCCCTGTTTATTTTTATTTATCGCATTTTTGTGTGCTTGGGGTTACGTAGCTTACTATGGTAAGTAGCGAAGGAATGGAAAAGAAGTACACAGCAGAAAGCATACTAAATGCACCATTATCTTACCCTAATAGCTGTTCAACATGGTGACTTAAATCGACTGCTCGTCCCGATTGATTCCGATGGGCGTAAATGTGGCGTGGATAGCGAAGTTCGTGATGAACCCTACCTTGTGTTCTTTAACATTACCGAGTGTGCCAAAATTGATGTGCCGATTTCCGGATGTAGCACTACACAGGTTTGTTGCTGTAGATAGTGCTGCATAAATAATTCTTTTATTTATTTCTTCATTCTGCTGTCTATTTTTTTAAAGGTGTGTGTAAGCCAATGTCCAACCGAAAATTTTGATTTTGAATCCGCCAACTGCAATCCATCGAATCTGAACGAAATTCGTGCAAAAATAATATGCAAGCAAAATGTGAAAAAGAACGACCTTAAGTCCTGTCAAATTATTCGCGAGTATATCGCAGCGGAAAGATGTGCCCAGACAGTTCTAAAAAGCACCTCATGTAAGTATAGCGCATAGTACCAGTGTTTATGAGCTGTGTGTAATTTCCGAATATTACTTACAAGAGACAAAAAAAAAACAAAACCAAACAAACTGGCCTTGCTGCTTGGGGATTAGAAAATGATACCATGTTTCGTTAACCTTAAACCAACTACTATTACTTCCAGTGGCAAATCGATGCGTATCTAACATTCCTGACGTGCAATGCCCACTCGGGCCCAAGCGAACTGCTCAGCAGCCAGTAGCAAGTGCTAAAGTTAAATTTTCAACAGAACAGTGTAAAGAAAAGCGTGATCTCGAAAACATTTTGGAAGAAAAATTTGTTAAACTACAATCTTTTCTGGCAAGATACGTGAATAATCTCATATCCGTCATAACGAAAGACAATTCCGTCCATCAGGTTTGTGTTCGTTCTGTTCATTATGATGTACTAGATTAAATGGTGTCACCCTTGTAGCTATAATCGGTGCTAATTACGCTACGATATGTGTTCTAAATTAACCACTAATCCTTAGCTCTTTACTGTTATCATTTTTCTATGAAATAGGAAGAGATTAGATTCTCAAACTATGTACTGTGTTTATAACAGACGCTCATTAATACTGCTCGAAATTTTGAAAACAATTGTATCTTCAACACCGTCATTGTATAACCAAGTGCTCTTTTACTTATATTGCCTACCCTATCTTTTCTTTCCATATACTATCACTCACGCCCGTCTATCATTAAATCCACGGTAACTTACTCATCATGTGACATGATCGGTGTCGCAAAATGCTATGTATCAGTCTCGAAGCGCTGCATTCCAGATGTGGGAACAATCGCTAATGGGGCGCGTAATATTCAGCGGTCGGTGGACGAAGCGATAAAGAATTTAAAACTTTTTATCGGGGTAGGTTCACGGCCATCGTTACAGAAACAGATGGGTGTTTTCTACTTATACTTCTATTATGTATTATTAAGCGGTTTTTTAATTGAACATTAATATTCCTTTCGTGGTTGTAAAATGGCTGGCAAAGTATATTATTTTATAGTCAAACATTTAATTTAAACAAGTTCTTCTAAAACTGACTCGTACGTTTTACCGAGCAGAAGATTTTACACGGTCGGTGATGATATCTATCAAATTAACATAAAAGCAAAAAATTTCTATTCCTTCACTATCTACCACAAATGCACACACATCTTAGTAACTTTCTTTAACATTCACGTTATTATAGATCAAATAATGCATCACTGTCTTTCACTCATGCAGTATAATAATATCGTAGAACTTTTTTTTAAATTATGTTTTAGTAGAGTAATTAGTTTATGCTTTGTGCGTTAATGAATAATTACGATAGAGAAATACCCATAAACAAACGCTTTGTTTTTCCTGTTACAGACAAGCCAAATGGTTGTGGAAGATATTTTGGAATCGTGGCACGGTATACTGGTCTTCGTGGCATGCTCTGTGCTGGCTAGTTTAATTCTCATAACGGTGCTTCGATGGATAGCGAAGCCACTAGTATGGATTTCCATTATCGGCGTAATTGCTGCACTCAGCTACGGCGTGTACTACAGCTTCCGAGAGTACCAGAAAATACGTGCCAATCCTGTAGCTGCCCATGTGAATGTGTCTCCAAATCTTAGTTCGCTGGTAAACTCCTGGTTTAAGTCGGATCAAACCTGGCTTGGGATATTGATTGTCCTATCCGTGATACTGATTGTGTTGCTGCTGGTAGTGTTGGTTCTGCGGAAAAGGATTGTTATTGCCATTGCTCTTGTGAAGGAAGGCAGCAAGTATGTTTCGCATGTCAAAACAGTTATCATTAGTTACTATCGTTAATTGCTTCGTCTTCTTTTGCTTTCCAGAGCTGTTAGTGCAAGTTATTCGACCGTCTTTTTCCCCCTAGTTCCATGGATACTGCAGGCCGCAGTTATTGTATTTTCTTTGCTAGTTCTACTGTTTTTGGCTTCTATTGGAGATCCTGTGTACAAAGTCAATGGACTTAACACTTCAGTTAGTTGCGTGTGCAGCAACGGTTACAAGGAAGGAGACATTTGCGATCCGATCGTATTCAATGAAAAATGTAGAGATTCTAGCAGAGCATACGATCAAGGCCGATGTCTCGATGCAGCATGCCACTTTCAGGAGGTGGACAGTCCGAAAATAGTTGGCTACTTCCATGTAAATATTCTCGTTTAAAGAGCTTCCTAGATGTTCAGTTAATTGTTTCCCATTTTTATTTTCAGGCCTTGAACGTTCTGGGATTCTTCTGGTGTATTTGCTTTGTGTCTGCGTTCAGCGAAATGGTGCTAGCGTTTACTTTTGCTACATGGTACTGGACGCGTCAGAAGTCTCGGCTTCCATTTTTCGTGCTAACGCGTGGTGTCACGCGCACGATCTTTTACCATCTAGGCACGCTGGCATTCGGTTCGTTGATCATTGCTATCTGTAAAATCATTCGAGCTTTTCTCGAATATCTGGACCACAAATTGAAAGGCTACGATAATGGAGTTACCCGTGCCGTTCTATGCTGTTGCCGGTGTTTCTTTTGGTGCTTGGAAAGCTTTTTGAAGTTTTTAAACACGAATGCGTACATCATGTGTGCAATTTATGGCAAAAGCTTTTGCTCCAGTGCAAAGGATGCGTTCAGTTTGCTCACGCGCAACGTGCTGCGAGTGATTGCTTTGGACAAAGTGACAGGATTCCTTTTCTTCCTGTCCAAATTGCTGCTTTCCTCCGGTATGGCAGCCGTAACGTACACTTACTTCGATAGCGGCCTGCCGAAAACGCCACTGAACTTTCCATTCGTACCAGCGGTGTTTGTATTCATTGGAACGTTCATCATTGCATCGATATTCTTTAGCGTTTATTCCGTTGCTGTAGACACCTTGTTTTTGTGCTTCCGTAAGTGAACACCCATCCACACAAGCATGGTTATAGTTAGCGAAAAAAAAAAAATTATTAATTTTAATCTTTCATCTTTTACCCCGTTTTGCAGTGGAAGATATCGAACGGAATGATGGCAGTGCCGAGCGACCGTTCTTTATGTCTAAAGGATTGCAAAAAATACTGGGAAAGAAACAAAAGTAATCAACCCTATTTGCCAAAGAATGCACGGAAGAAACTGCACTACAATGAAATTCAGCAGCAATAAATGTGGACAGCGTGTGTGGCCCATCAACACATACCATTACATTTTGTGGCCAAATTTACAACTATTCTGTATATATTTGGATATCAAGCTGTTGTGTATGAAAACCCATTACACAAATATTCTAAACTTAAGTCTATATTTTTATACTAATTTATACGTCATACCATAGGTACGGTACAATGAAATGCAAACGAAGAGGATCAATAGGTAAAGTAAGGCATTTAAAACAAAGTATGAATTGTGATTGAAAATGTGCAAGGAACTTATGAAAATGGTAAAAAGGATTTTAGGGGGATTTTAGAAGACTTCACCAGTATGGTCTTGTTCCAATATAAAACATACATCTATACTCGTCATCACATGAAACGCAATTTTTGAAATCTTACAATTAAATATTAATCACTCATTTATGGAATCTGAATCAACGTAAGCAATTGGAACTCTGAAAAGTCTGTCAAACGTGTTCTGTGGAGGTTTCGAACAAAGTGCAGGGAATATTGTGCATGAATGCTAATAAACTGTGAATTGTCATGTACTATTACCATGAGTTTAAAATAAAATAAATTTCTTAAACATTTGCATCACATATGTTTAATATATTGTGAGCACTGTATCAAAAGTGTTGAGAATTTTGTTCAATTAAAAATGGTCTTTCGCACACATATCACATCAAGGCACGCAGAAGTGATCTTCATCAGCGGATGTCGTCCTTATTCCTTTAACGATCCTCTAAGACGAAGAACGTGTGAGCTCATCGTCTCGTCTAATCAAACATATGTGTTCAAAAATCGCACAAAAGCTATATGCAAGGAATCGATTAAACCAAATCTATCCGAATTAGATTCCGGTTGCAAAAAATTGAAATTTTAAATCAAATTGTATGTGTGCAGCGAAAATTATTTGTTAATATTAAAAATCTACTGAATCAATACCTAAAACAAGCATGCGTAATGCTTATTTAATAGCAAAACATGGCATTCGGCAAACTGTACACGATACCCTTATGGAGTTCGGTGTCCTCCAAACGAACATGGTCCGCGAACCGTTTATAGAATGATGAACTTCCGTCGATATGTACGGTAAGATCAAGATCCCAAGCATTTGCTTAGTTTGCTTATACTATGATCTGTCTCTGATTTTTCTTCAAATTCCCTCAGTCGCCTTTTCATGTACATGTTTGACGCGTTTCTAGTGCCGTTTAGTAACCACCGGACCGCTCCAGTCGGAATATTAATAAAATTGAAAGAATGTAAAGATAAATTAATAAATAAAATTATCAATGAATAAATATTTATTTACGCCTATTTCTGATCTGAATCAGAAACTTTAGCACAGTATTCTTTCAACATGATAAAATAGCGAATGCTAGGTATCGTTTACTCCCGGAAAAGATCGTAGCTAATGGCAAACACCCATTTTTGTTCATTTTTGAGGGCAATTCAGTGGAAAAAGAGGAAAATTTTGCTTGGAAAGTAGTAGAAAAAACTACTCTACACACATTCGATTGTTCCCATTTGTAGGGGGAGAAATCTACAACGCTTCTGCTGGTGGATTTGAAAACCAAGATTTTTTTATTACGGTTTATGTTCTTCTTCTTCTTTCTTGGCCTAACGACCTCTTAGGTCATGCCTGCCATTTCTGGCTTACTAGACTTATTGTTGCCGCATAGTTGGATAGTCAGTCCTCACTATGGAGGTACGGGCCCAGATGAGACTTGAACCCCGGTCCTGCCGTGTGCCCGGGCCGCCCCCACCCACGGTTTATGTTATTTTTTCCGAATCAATTCTACAATAGGAGAAAATTTGTATCGATTTTTACAACAGAAGACGTGTCGAGACGAACAACTCGGATTCTAGATTTGTTTTTTGTAGATAACTCATTCGCATACATCGGCGAACAAAAACAAGCACACGATGATTATTTGAAACAGCTTGAACGGGTTGATCCAGCTTCATACCACTGAACACGGGCATTTATTTTCGATAACGTTTGATTCGTCATTCTTCCCACCGAAGCATTGAGTCAAACAACAAATTGAAACCTCTACAAAATGAACTCTAGGCTAATGTGTTTAAGTATTTAAAGTCTTAACGACCTGTAGTGAATTGCCACAAACGTCACGATACAATCATCATAACCAAACACAGCCAAAACACAGTGCTTCTTGATGTATACCAAATCTATATGATATAAAAGAAACAGTCAACTGCGATCAGAAATCTTTTTTATACATTCATTGTGAAAGGATCGACAATCGTTCCGAGAAGCGATCGAAGAGATCGAAGTATGAAACGTAAATGATAAATTTCACGCGTCACGTGTCAGAGAAGATCGTAAACATGCAAAAAAGCAGCATAGCAGTGGTGATTTAAAGATTCTAGTTTGATTGGTAGTGACCAGAAACAGCACCATCAAAAGCATTGATATTGAGATATGTGCAATGGAGCTGATCACCTAACGGTTAAATTACAGCCTAAGGAAACCTATCCGCTGCAATGCACAAAGCTAGAATTTTATAGATCATCAACTCTCTGCGGGGTATTCCTCTTGCTCATGTCACGTGAACGGCACCGGATGAGCTAGCCCGTGTCGGAGAGATTCGACCGCCAGAAAGACCAGAATGAATAATTGGCAGACAGCGGTTCTTAACTGTGAAATATTTTGAGGACTCCTACACCAGATATAGAGCATTGGAGGAATAAGTAAGTAGGATTAATATTTTAAATTGTTGTAATTGTCATTGGGCGCTATCAAATGTTTTAGTTGGTTCATATATTTAACCTAACCTATTTAACCTTTTATTGCATTTTTAAAACAATTCTCATAGATACGATTGCTTTATCAAAGAGCAATCGAAAGTGTGAAAGAAGAACGGACAAGAGAGCTGTAGTATTATCATTGCTACCTATAGCTTTAAACCTTCTTTTCATAATGTATCGTGCGCTTGGCATATTGTGTTGAAGGTTACCCATTTTCACACTTTTATTGATCCATCAGCGGCAGCCCGAACAAACACGTGCACAACAGTGTTTTTTTAATTCTGACCTTGCCCCAAACTCAAACCCCTATCAAATCTCGAACAAATCGTACAGAGATCACTCTATTAGAGACAAGATTGTGTTGACACGTTTGATGGCAATATGATGATCGTACAGACTTGCTAATAGATCATCGCGAACGATTAGCAACTTTGTGATACGATTATTTGACGTGCGAAACGAAATTCATGTAAACGGTTGAACTTGTAGCAGATGTGAGTGAACCATCGATATCTCTGTTCATAAGATGTTCAATTTAGTCTTAAGTGTATCGGCAACCCGATCAGACCGGGTAACGCAACGCCTGAGTTCCCAAAGTTATATAGTGGTGTCCTGTTGTTTTGGATTGAAGAACAAAAGCCCTATTATTTGAATTTTGGTAAAGTAAACTCCGGTTTAGTTTCTGAAAAGTGCCAATAGTAATGTACAACCAGTGATTAAACATTATGTGTGTGTTTGTTTTAAAGCATCTTGTGTGAACCGAAAGAAGTCATATAAATTGTAATATGCAACAGAGGTTTAAATGTGGAAAACTGTTATACACTTTGGATTTGGTTATATCTTTGTTTCGCTTAAAGCGACGTACTTAAAACACTAGTATGTGTTCTTTTGCCTTTTTATCACTTGAGAAGTGTGATCTTGCCGGTGGTTAAGATCGCAAAGAACATTTTAAAATTAATAATAACACGGGATTCATAAAAAAAAAATTAATTATTCCCTGTTCGAGTGTTGCTTGTAACAGGCTACATTTCGTTCCATTTTAAGGATCGTTTTACCGCAGCTCAACATTCAGATCGCCATTTATCACATTTCTGCTAATTCTTCCGTTCCGATGCATCTTCAAACGGGTTCTAACAAAAGCTATAACGAATCTACGTTTTCACATACTATCAATACTGACAGGGTTCGTTTAATTATTGATACGTTTGATAGCCCATTATACTGGGGAGCGAATGGGTGTGTAACGCGTGTGGTGTGCGCTCCGTAGTACATTCATTCAGTAGCATAATGCAATAATTGTGTCAAGCTGGTTCACAACTTACACCGTGACGTATTGCCTATCAAATGAACACATTAACACACCTGTTACGAAAATGTGTTCGATCAACAAAATTCCTTTCATAAACGAAGGTACACACAAGTCGCTCAATGGCAAATGTATCTTCCCTTGAAATCTGTTACAGCTGTCTGTTGCTATGTTTGAACATTCAATTCGTCCGCAGTCTTCGTTCCGCAGTGTGCTAAACCAATTGCACCGATGCCTTTAATGTTTGGCGCGAATAGCTTCGTAATGGTGGCGTTTTTCCTATGCACTATTTAATACTTCCAAATTGTTCGCTTCACAGCAGAGTTAGTGGACAATATCGCGCTAAGATGCGATCGACTCCGCGCAACTCCAACGGGGTTGCAAATCCTGGCTACAGCCGTGACGGCAGCGACACACCCGCCGAAAGGACTGGAGGCCGACGCTCGAAGTCGAAGATATCGCAGGTCATTGTTGCCCGTCCTCACTACCAGCAGGAGGATCTGAACAATGCCTTCAACTACTTCAAACCCAAGTCCAACTTTTACCAAGAAGCGATGGAAAGCATGCGCGAGATGGACACGAAGACGTGTCTGACCGGACTGTTTCCAATTTTCCAATGGTTGCCGGAATACTCGTTTCCCAGTGATTTCATTGGGGATCTGATCAGTGGCCTTACTGTTGGTGTGATGCACATACCACAGGGGATGGGATACGCGCTGATCGCTAACATGCCTCCGATCACAGGAATCTATACGGCATTCTTTCCCGTCTTCATTTACTTCCTGCTCGGTACATCGAGACACAATTCCATGGGTAGGTGATGCCACCATCCGGTGCGCCTGCTGTCCGTACGTGTATCGTAACGTTATTCCTCATCACTTAGGTACATTGGCTGTGGTGTCTATCATGACCGGTAAGGTGGTTTACAATCATTCTGGAGAGGGATCTAACTACACCAACTTGGAGGTCGGAACTGCGCTATGTTTTTTAGTTGGCATAATACAGGTACTCACCTAGAATTTAAAAGTCTCGAATAAAGTTCTTACAAAAAAACTCCTCCTTATTTTTTTGCAGCTTGTAATGTGTCTTCTTAGAATGGGTGCAGCTTCCTTTTTGCTTTCTGAAGCGTTGGTTTCGGGATTCACTACTGGCGCTGCCGTTTACGTGTTTACATCACAAATGAAGGACATTTTGGGTGTTACACTACCCCCGCTCGGTAGTAGGTTCGAAATTGTTCATGTACGTATCGCAGGCAAGCTATTTTTCCTGCAAACGCGATTGATAGAATTCGCATTGACCTTTTTTTTTTTCTCTCTCTCTCTCTCTCTCTCTCTCTCTCTCTCTCTCTCTATTTACATATTCTTCACCCTTAAAAAGACCTATTACGAGCTTGGGAAAAGAGTACCTGACACGAACCTGGTGTGTTTGGGTATTGCTATCGTGGCGATTATCATACTGCTGATCAACAATGAGATAGTTAAGGTTTGTAACATTATTCATCTAGTGAGCCATGTTTTGTCTACGGTATTCTAATCAAATGATCCCAAATCACTTTAGCCACGCCTCGCAAAACTGTGCATCATTCCGATTCCGATCCAGCTGATTCTTGTGGTCAGTGGCACTCTGCTATCCATTCAGTTTAATCTAAAGGATAATTATGGAATAAAGATAGTTGGGGCCATTCCTCAGGGGTTGCCAGGTGAGTAAGCTTATCAAACAATTGCCGAAAGTTGCATATACGAACGAATTTACCTACCGAAGGGATGTGTAATATCTATTTTCGAATATTTCTCTTCTAGCACCCACCGTTCCAAACTTCAACATAATACCGGAAATCCTCACAGAAAGCATCACGGTGGCCATCGTCGGATACACCGTGTCCGTATCGCTGGGGATCATATTTGCTAAGAAAGAACATTACGAAATAGGCTTCAACCAGGAACTGCTGGCACTCGGTGCGGGCAATGTGTTTGGATCGTTCTTCTCGTGCTACCCGTTCGCAGCATCGCTGTCCCGTGCTGCCATCCAGTATTTGGCCGGTGGAAAAACACAAATTACCGGGCTCGTTTCATGCAGTTTGCTGGCGGTTGTGTTACTGTTTGTGGCATCCTTTTTCCAACCTCTGCCCCGGTGCGTTCTGGCCAGTATTATTGCCGTTTCGGTGCAAGGGCTGTTGATGCAAGCGAAGGATCTGCCCAAGTTCTGGCGCCAGGGTTTCTTCGATGGCGTTACCTGGGTGCTTACCTTCGTATCGGTGGTGTTCATATCGATTGACATCGGCCTGCTGGTTGGATTTGCACTCAGCGTTTCAAGCATCTTTTTCCGTGCCCTAAAGCCATACATGTGCCTGATGGGCAATGTCCCCAATTCGGATGTATACCTGGACATTACACGCTACGAAGGAGTACGCCGATTACTGGTTGCAACGCTTTTCAACGGTGTACTCATTGATTGTCTTTCCCTTTCCAGTTGATCGAGCTTCGGGGCATCAAGATTGTACATTACAGTGGAGGATTACACTTTGCTTCACGGGCCGTATTCAAAAGCAACATCTGCCAGTTCCTTAACATCAACATTACCGAAGAAACAAAGCGACGCAAGGCGCCAGATTACGTTGAGGCGGACGACGCTATCAAGTACCTCATCCTGGACTTTACTGCGCTCAGCTACATCGATCCGTCCGCGATCTCCACATTCAAAACGTTCGTCAGGGATTTGGAAGTGATCGATGTGCAAACGCTGCTTGCGGGCTGTTCACCGTTGGTGTTTGAAAAGATGAAGAAATGCAACTTTATCGGTGGTGAGGAAAACTATGTCCGCACATACCCTACCATACACGATGCCGTCCATTACGCCCAAAAGCAGTTAAGATTGCGCGCTGGAGTGGCGCAAACGATACAAGAGGTACGATTGTAAATGTTTTACTACATGCATAGTGCGTGTGTTTGATATATATTCTATTCTGTCGCAATAATCTGCTGTAAGTGCAATCAGGTTTCTACCGAACTAGCATAAATTCAAGTTCCATAAGAAATAAATAAATATTCCAGTGGCAATTAATGTCAATTCTAATATTGCGTTTCTTTTTAATTCAATATACATATGCGTGTAGTTTCACAAATAATGTTTTTATAAAAAAAATATATTTTTTTTTGTATTTCCATGCGCATCGTTATAAGTTGGGAAACCAAACCACCAATACCCCTATGATGATGAATGCGCTTTAACGATAGAAAGATAATGAACCCCCTTCGATGGAATGATTACGAGATCTCTTGATAGATGAAGCCTATTCGAATAAGGCCCGTAGCTGGATAGTCAGTCCTGCGTACGGGGAGGCGGTCCGCCGGGATTCGAACCCCGGTCCTGCCATGTAAGACTGGCGCCGCTATCTTATACACCACCGGGCCGCCCCGGTGGTCCAAGGCGTCGTAGTCCTTGGAAAATTAGATGCATGTCCTCAGGTGCATGACGAAGTCCTTGGAAAATTAAGCATATGAGCAGATAGACACCTTTGACGGTAAGGGTCTTAAGGCGAAACAGTGGCCGAATTCTTACTTACTTATCAGGCGCTACAACCACTTGGCCGTCTTGGCCTTCTGCAACAATCCTTGGTACCACTCACGGTCTATCGCCATCAGCCGGCAATCTAATATCCCGGCAGTTCTGGCGGACGCATCAACGCCATCACTCCAACCCAATGTGGGCCTACCACTCCTCCTCTGTCCATGTGGATGGCCTTAAAGAACTTTATGTAGGATGGCCTCAAACCTGGCTAAGAGGGTTTCGTCAATTTTGGACAAAGTCCATGTATGAGAGGCGTATATGAGTACTGGGACTATAAATGGTATACACAGTCCCAACTTCGACCGTCGCGACAGGTATTTTGAGTGAAGAAGTTTCCTCAGGTTGTAGTTTGGCCGGTTGGTAGCCAGCACCCTTGCGCACAAATGAACGTCTATGTTGTTATCGGTACTTACTTTTTACCCCAGATAGGCGAAGTTTTGGACGACTTCAAAGGTGCGATCACGTATCTATGCATCACCTCTGCGTAAATCAGTGTAAATCAGGCCTTCCTATTCCGGGGCCCCACTAAACGGCGGCTCCACCCACCGCTTGATCCGCCACTGTGGGGATAGATGATACCAAGATTCCAATCACAAGACATCGAGACGCTATCCCATACCTCAGTAATGATTTGATGAATTTCCTATGCGAGTGCTGCACCACGATCATTACTATCCTTTGCATTATCAGTACTGGTTTTCTTGATGTGATGATCTTACAGCTGGATAGTCAGTCAGAGACAATTCGGCAAGGATTCAAGACCACATAATGGTAAAACTAAAATTTGTTAAAATCAGCTAGTAAACACAAAATATTGATCCTTAAAGTATAATACGCACCCGAAGATCGCAAAAAGTTCAGGCATTTCGGATGATAAACTAAGTTCATTGCATAACTTCAATGAATGCTCACGTCATCAACAGTTTATTTCTTGAGTCCTTTCTGCACCGCACACATGCTTTAGCTCCCTTTTTTATAGTTTTCCACAAGAACAATTTGCTCTTTAAATCATTCACAAACTTTGGTTATGCATAAAAGATAAATATCGTAGGCGCAATGGCCAGGTTTTCCGTTTCTGTTTTTCGATTGACTCTGCCTAATATTTCACCATGAATCGAGGCGCCATGACCGCCTGTGATTCATGCGGTGATGCGTAATGTATAGAATAAATATATCGAGCCGTCTGATCTGTTCCTTCGTGTATAATTTATTACTCTCTTGTATGACTACCTAATTACGGATGCCGCTAGGATCAGGATAAATTCTGCTTCGGCGCCTCACACACGTGTTTGCGCTGCTTTTCATAACTCAATGTGTACAGTGTCATTTTTGGATTTGGAGCATCTCAAATTTAAAATCTATACATATGATTAGCCAAGTGATGCATAAAGAAGTGACGAAACGCCATCATGAATGACGGAGACACGGTGATCATAAATTATTTCACTTCGGTTAACGTTAAATCAACTAAACGTTTCGAACATTAGCTGAACTCTTCTCGTTAGACACAAAGCGCCTTTTCTGCCATTTTCAAATAAAATTACTTCCCGCCATTGCAATGAGTTGAAACTATGGAAGGTTTTTGGTAATAATGTGCTGAGGCTATGCTGCTAGTACTAACACCGTTTGATGTTGCACTCTGTGGTTAAAAGAAGCTTTCTATTAGGTAACGATCGCATTGAAGTATTTTAAAACGAAATGTTGCAACCATTCGCTGTATGTTTTTGAAACCTTATGAATAGCTCTAGGTAACATTGACCACGTCGTTTTTTGAAAATGGATGGCTCTTAACGTAACCATGTGTAAACTGACGCACGGCTAACATGATCGTATCATTAAAACAAAACACAACTTCTGTACAGGACAACACAATCGCTAATCTAGAATGCTGTGCAAATTGAAATTGCACACACACACACACGCACACGCACACATGCAAAAACAATTAAGGTTAAAAAAAAACAATAGTTCCGTTTCTAGCACTTGTTTGTTACACGACAAATAAACGCTTGTGTGTTACACCACAATAAAACAAATTTTAGATCCTTTAACCAACAATAAACCTTCACATCTGCTTCATGTCTCAAAAATGAATGAAATATGCCGTCGGACAAGCGATGTTTTACACCGAATTCTTAGTGAGATAGTAATCGAATGATGCACACACATACACACAGAAAAGAACGTTAGTGCATAATATGAATGGAACGATCCTTCTGCGTCGAGTGGTCAGCATTGTAAAATGATATAAAAGCTGAAGGTAACAGGGGTTTGAGTTTTAATTTCCGTATTCTTAACAACACGTTTCCGTTTCGTTCCTATACCGTTCCCCATTCCAGCATTGTCACAGCATTGCTATAAGCATGTGGTTTTTTGTTTTGTTTCGTTTCATCCAAAGAAGGATAATAGAGCGCACTATGTAAATTTTGATCCTGATATCCAGAACGTAAGGTATGTATGTCTCAAACATGTACATCAATATACCAATACTTTGCAAAAACGGATAATCAGTTTGGATATGACCTATATTATATCACAATTTTACTGACTTCGCTACTACGCTAAGCTACATCAACAGCCAATATAATCTTTGTGTTTCCTGTATCCTTCGTATTTCTTTTGGTTTTTGTTGTTGTTGTTGTTGTCTGTCTATTCTGAAGATCGAATACAATCTCTAGATAATAAGAGAGAGGATGAAACAAACAGAGCGAGAGAGAAAGAGAGAAAGAGAGAGAGACACACACACAGGGGGCGACACTCTATCGAACATAGCAAGAGAAAAACAAAAGTTGAGTATTTGTTTGTTCCTCTCAAACCAATCCTGCTGCAGGAACTGAGAAGGGATAACAAACAGTGCAATTATTAAGCAGCTGCTTTAAATGTTGTATTCCTGACAACACTTGGAGCAATAGAAATTAGTATTGATACTGCCGTAGAACTTGCACCCTTCCGTGCGGCATAACTGATTCTTGCCATAATGGCTGCTGTTTACGATTGGTTGTGACGTTTGAAGTCCACTACCGCCACCAACCCCAACACCGATAGAGGACGAAGAGGACGATGACGAAAATGGGTGCATGGATCGTATGGCTTCGCTAGCACCAGCAACCGCTGTACCGTGTGCGGACGCTATTCCATTGTGGCAGCTTGCATACTGACCGTCGGTGCCACTACCAGATACTGGCGGAAGATTTACCACACACAACGCACCGGCGGTTCGAGTGTTGTACGGTGTGCTTGAACTGTGGCTCCCGCCGAGTCCACTCCCGCCCGGTGAGTATACGGACGCAACAATGCCACTAGAGCTGGAAGTCGTAGAACCGGATGACGGTGGGCCGGTTGGTGGTTTGGCACTGGTAGAATATTCCATACACGCGGCACTAGCTGGGTGCTGTTGTTGCTGGTAGTGTGCTGGTTTGCTCACTTCTTCTCCTCTATGATAGTGAGGCAGGTGGTGTTGTTGCGGCGGCTGCTGCTGCTGCTGCTGCTGCTGTTGGTGTTGGTGATGGTGGTGATGATGGTGATGAAGCTGTTGCGGATGAGAATTTTGCCTCACAAGTCCTGTCGTATGGGACGACGGTTCCAACACACCCTGCTTGTAGGCAGAGCCCGCTAGCAAGTGGATATCGTCCGGTTTGGTATCATTGTAGAACGTAGATCGCGACAGATAAAGCGTTTGATCGAGATCGTTCAAACGTCTTGCAGACGGCAGCTTTTGTATTCGATCGTGGGCATCCATGTCCGCTTCGGCATAAAATTTAGACTTTCCCGTCCCATAGCGTGGCGTGTAATCACTCGGATCGACCTTACATTTCGTGGTAGATGACTCCCGTTGGCATTGCATGTCATAGCATTCTAGGCACATATAACTGGTCGCCGCTGTACCATAATTAAGACACCCGGCATTGATACAGTTAACCGGCGCACCTCCATCCAGCTCGGATAGTTCCGCCGCACCTGCATCGCCAGCGTACTCAGCCTCGTGCTCACGGTGCAGCTGCCCTACCTCGGCGACGTACTTGGTAAGACGTTCGATTTCCTTCCGTTCGCGCATCTTCTCCGCCTCCAGGTAACGTTCTTGGGCACACTCGAGATAATTTTTTATCATCTCCTCCTGGTACTCGTGACGGCGAGACTTTAGCTGGGCACACAAAATGCGAAACCGCGGATACTCGCTCCTGAAACTGCTCTTGTCGTTATATTGAGACTTTTTGCCATTGGCTCCACTCGTGCTACTACCGCTGTGACTGTTTTTACTGCCGATGCGCGTAATCGAACCAATGTTTTTACGTAACTTGCGGCTCATCGATTTCCCAATGCTCCCGAACTGTTTTGCAACGCTTTGCAGCTGCTTTGCCGCTTTGCTTTTACCGCCAGCATCTTTCCCACTGCCACCGGCCGGCAACGATTGGTTGGAAGCCGTCATGGAAGCGATTGTTCCACCGCCAATTGGTGTTGGCGTCGTCGTCATCGTCGTCGTCGCGGAGGATGCAGCTGCTGCGCTGGTGATCGATGTTGGCGTCGTACTGACGTTGTGATTGTAATTCTCATCCGATGTGAATACTATTTCTCCTTCCGCAATTTTCTTTTCATACTCATCGTCGGAGTAATCGTCGTAGTAGATCTCATCGTCCGGACTTTCGATGCCGGTAGCATGAATTATGTCGAGATACTCTTTCAACAGCGCTATATGCTCACGATCCGTAAGTATCCAGTTCCCGTCGCTACCGTCGTACTCACGCCAGTTGAAATCTTTTCCCGGATCAATACAAAACTGTATTGGCAGCAGTTGATTCGTTTCATCCACCAGCGGTATTAACGCCGGCGGACTATCGTTGCTTGCTTCCATCGCCACTAGCGCCGAAAAGTGTGCCATATCGTACGCCAAAAGCAGAGGCGCTCGGTGGCATTCGTTCGATGGTACCTCGAACGGCAAATAAACGCCACCGAACGGTATGGGTGAAAATGCTTCCCCATTAATATCCCTAAGAAACACATCGGAAACGACGATGATCGTGCGTCGCAGAATGTGCGCCAGTGCTAGTACATGAATTTCTTCCAAGCTTTCGTACGTAGCATTTTCATCCTCCCGGTCGTTACCAGCCGCTGAACTCGTCGTCCCTCCGGTAATGGCGTCAAAGTTTTTTTCAATCAACAGCGAGCGGCGTCGTGAGGGGCCGGTGCTTTTTGAATTGCGCCTCGGTTCTGGTGATGCAATCGCTACAATTTCTTCCCATTCCTTAGCCCACTCGCTTTCACAGAACACAAAGCCAGCCTGCTTGTTTACACGCGTTTGCTGGAATCGCCACCGCCGGTACAGAGCATCGCGAAACTCTTCCTTCGACAAGATGTCATGCAGCGTACGGCGCAATGTCAAACGACGATCGTGAAAGCCCCACATGGCGAGCGAGGCGGCGTGTAGCAAACAATTGCCATCGCCTGTAGTTGCCAGTGGCCACAGTTTGCGGCAGGCACCGGATTCATACCACCAGTTGAGCCGGTTGGTTGCTTCCAACGAGTTGAGCGTAGAGTTTTCGATAAGATCTTTTTCGAGAAATTTTCTGAAACATAAAAAAAAACATATTATTTTAAAGAAGTATAAAAACAATACATTTCAAAAAGAAAAGTGAAACCACCCGTTATCTCACTTACCGAAAATCGTCCGTATATTTCGTTAGGTCCGGCAGCGTGAACGTATAGTCCGGCGTATCGATGAAGTTCAAGTTTTTGTCATTCTGTTCGTGAATGTGAGCGTGAAAATCCATCTCAAACTCTTGTCTAGCACGCGAGACTAATGTCACATTTTCGGTGGCACGTGAAATTCCTCGTTCTAGCTTTTTGCCTTCAAAAGTATACAGAATGTAAAAGGTCAGAGAATAAAAAGCATTAGTTAAAGCGGTTTCTCGTCCCCACCATACACGTAGACAAATAGAAGCATATTTAGAGCGTACGATTAGATCAATTCGCCAAACAAGGCCAGTGTTTGCAGAATTCTTGTAAAAATTGCACGAGAACAACTAAAACAATTCGCCTTCCTTTTTGGGATCGTTTATAATAAGAGACATAAGTATCGCTGTTTTGAGCATACAAATAACACCGTGAACGTAAACGCAATTTTAAAGAGCTTGTAATCACAAAACACAACATAAAAGGTGGCGCATACGATACAACAGAGAGAAACTGGGTGAAAATGTTTTAAAAAATCGTGAAACATACTATCGAAAATGTCAATTGAATCGGCTTTCTTGAGCATTGGCTTCAGATGTACGGTCGGTGTATGTAATGCGGAGATGTAGCTCACACCGCCGCTGCTGCTGCTGTTGCTGCTGTTGCAGCTTTCAGGATTCATATGCCCCACCATCGGTATCCCGGTGGACGAAGGCCCGGAATTGTTAAAATGATTAAACTGTGGATTGCGGTGCGGCTTCACGGCAGACAGCGATGAGGTGGATAGCTTTACCGATGGAGATTGCATTTGAACGGTCGTTAGGTTATTGCTGCCGCTATTGCTAATTCTGTTGCTTTCACCGAATGTGCCGTTTTTGCAGATCACACTTCCGTTAGTTACGTATGAATATTGTGAATCATGAATGTGTGGCATATGGAGCGGTTGCTGTTGGCGTTGAACTTTACTAAATGTACCCGCTGATAGCATCGATCGCGCTGTCGCTGATGGCAGCATTGACTGGGACGCTGATCCATACAAATGTGGCGTTGATGTGGATGCAGATGATTGTGCTTTCATTAGATCTTCGTTTTCATTTTTCTTGTTGTTGAAATATTCCGTAGTCGAAGTATCTATCGAATGATAGGTTGAATTACTAATTAATAGAATATCAAACGAGGCGCATCAACGATTAAACATAGGTAACAAACGTGTATGGATTGGGCAAGAAGCTGGTCGTTTAAAAAAGCTGCATAATGTTGATTTTTGCATAAGCAAGGTAAGAAGGTACAAAAGCTCACTAACTAGGCAATACATACGGACAATGGCAACAAGATATATAACAAAATATGTACAACATTGTATACTATCTTTCGAAGAGTAAAAATTAAAAGGGTAACATGTACTATTTGCCGACAAATTTCGAACACAAAAACCATGTTTGATGAAACGTAATTTGCACCGCCATAATAACAACAAAAAAATATCTTAGTCGAAGGTTATAAATACCATTGTAATCGATTAGCGCTTTCTTCAAATCCCACTCCCAAGATTTCAAACAGCTGACGGCGTCTTGCGTATTAGCTCCTGTATGCGTGATGAATTCCGTGACCAAATGAGTCGTCTCCATGTTCATTGTTCCAATTACTTGCTTTTATCTCGCGCAAATAATTTGCACTCCGGATTGCTATCGATTGATTAAGTTTACAACGCGGCAGGTTACAATTGACGACTTTGCGATTGTGGTTCTCGCCTCCAACGCGGCTTACATTATTTCCTACGGTACGATTCATCGACCATATCTGACACCACCTGCTGTGGAGCGGTTTTTCGCTGTTGTTGTTGTTGTTGTTGTATATGCTTAAGCCAGTATTGTTAGTAACATTTGATTGAAATTAGCTTTAGTTTGTAATAGATTTAACAGCAATATGTTCACCGCGCTCATTACACTATCCACAGGTCGAAACACTTTCGATCGCGTTCGTACATGAAGATCGCCATTTAAGCAGCAGCATTCAACACATGCACCATTGCTCCTCCTCTATTTTAAGCTTTACTTAGACTAAATATTCTTGTCCTGTCATATTTCCATTGCTTATTGCTCAGTATTTTGCAAGAATATTTGGGGAAAACGATCTACCAGTACCAGTACCGAAGCAATAATTAGTTCGGGGGGATTTGTTGGAAGTTAATGATGCCCAATTCTGGTTAACATATATTAAAGGAAGTGTATGAGTTACGGCAGCTGATGTTTAATGGTGATGTGAGTATGTCTTTTGTCGGCACATGATAGGAGCTTGAAAAGAAATGAGAAAAAGTTGCATGAAGATTAGTATTGCTTTAATTACAGTGTTAGAACACAACAAGGAATCACCATGCTGTATGCAAGGCACTGTGTATTCTTTTTATGAAAAGGTAAATGGTTAAATAAACGAAATTTAATTCATTCAGTTCTACAGAATAGTAAATGTTTTGTCTTAAAATCTATTAATTTACAAATAATGAACAGATCAGTCGTGTCTGTAATAGATATTTTGTTCTATAGCAGGAATGTTATTAAATGGTTGATTTGCATCTTAAACATTACCCTTTACACTAATTTTCAATAGTGTTGTACATGCAGAATATTGTTTATATTAGACTTTTATCATAGCTAACATAATTTCTTTGGGTTTAAGGAATCAATTAACCTTTTTGGGGCAATTTACCCGATTATTCCTCTCGCGTCCTTCATAACAATTGCTGCATACGATCTCCCCAGTCAAGTCAAGGAAATGTTTTCGTAATTATTTGCTTAAAAGGGCTTCAAGTCTAATTCAAGTGAGCTTTATGGCATCATCTCAACAAATACAAAGAAATATTTAACCAAGTATAAAACAAAATTTCAATTGAGCTGAATTGCATTGCAGATTCGTAGATGATAGCGAAGATTTTGTACAATTCTTATATATCTGTTTATTGTGGTAGCTGTACCTATGAACTAGGCACATACATAATTCAGCAAGACTCGTCAAGCTAACTGTTTGTTTTTAGTGATCTTTTGCCAATAACGGGTTGCCAGCCAAAGAAGTGTGGGTATTTGATTAGGACAAGACTTGAATACCGTATCCAAAATTAAGGAATCGTGCGACGATCTGTTGAGGCATCGTGATCATTAAAGCTTTATTTGATTCGAAGTAAGGATTGAGAATAAATGAACAAAAAGGGCATAAAAATATACATAAAAAATGACTAGTTTTTGACTACCATTAAAATGAAACTCAATGAGTTACGTAGATTCTGAATCAAAGTTTAACAACCCTTAAAATCTCTGTTTCATTTTCAATTTCACCTGCAGTTAAGCAGAAAGTAATTATGGTATTATGGTCTCTATAAGAGGATATGGTTAGAGATAAGGTTTGATGCCGGATCCGTCGTCGTGTTAACAAAACGTTGGAATACCAAAGCACCGCAATATTAAAAATAATGAAATGTCTTCGCATGTTATTTCGTTCACTTGGTGGTGCTCAGTTGCTCCGACTGCATTGTAGTAATGTAACTTTTTTCATTGTTTTAAGCTTGCAGCTGCAAACAAATTTTTGCAGCCGGATGGTTAATTGTTTGTCTGTGACTTGCTGTTTTATATTTTTGCTTGAACGCTGTATCTTAGCCAGCCAGCAACAATCTGCAACAATGGTTACGAACACTGTTTCCGCTTTTTGTCAACGCATAACACACACACACACACACACACACACACACACACACACACACACACAACGCGATGTGCGATGTGCAGACAAAACCAATATCTTACGTCTCCCACACAATGCAACATGTAACACCAATTCAACAATCGTTTGAGGCCAATAGAGTGGAGCTTCCAAGCGGCACCAAAGCCCCAATCACCTGTGTGTTCAATCGCAAAGTTCAAGGTAAACGTAGGGTTGTTGCTGTACATGAGTAAAATAAGAAAAAATAAACAACTAATCCACGACACAATAAATATATATAGTGCCAGGAGACGTTGTACAATCAGATCAGAGCAGCTTCACACCAAACTTACTTTCTTGGGCAAATAATAAAACTATTCATCCACCAAATCTGCTGAGTGCTGCAGTATCTGTGTATGTGTGTGTGTATTGTTGTTGTTTATGTTAAGTGCTATCGGTTTCAGCCTTTTTTTTCTTGTCAGCCTCAAGGACAGGGAAGAATCGGTACATTACGCGTTGTTTCCCCTTTTAGAAATTTGCCATGCCATCAAATATTTGCTTTGAATGCGCACCGTTCTGATATGCTACAGGAGGCATGCATGCAGCACACACGCACACACACACACATATTATCTATTTCCGATATCACTTCCGCTCCGTTTTACACCGAAACATTCGCTACAGGTTCCCGAACCTTATTGAGTGTGCAAATAAATGCGATGGTGCTGCCACACTATTGCGAAGGAAAACATGAATCATCTCTCCCGCACATATTACGCGTTTTGTCTGCCTTGCGGACGAGGAATTCCGTTTACCTTGGGATATATATTTATGACCACTTCTCCGATTTTCCACTTGTTTTCAGAACCGATACATCATCGAGACACAACATAAATAACAAATAGATAGCTGCTCTTTACCCCGATTTGCTTGTTAATATGAACACCACCAATAGTTGGTCTAAAGCAGCGTACCATTCGGCAGATACAATCTATATTCAACCGAACAACGAATTACTATGGACGATTACAAAACTGCTTAATTTGGAATCGCACTACACACATTCCGTAGGAAAACTTTGTGTGCGTTTTTTTTCCTTCTCTCACTAGCCTGCAAGGGATGTGAATCAGATGGCCATGAAATCGAGCAACAAGAGTGAAGCCCCCTATAGCCGATAGCACTAGCAAAACAATAAAGGTCATTAGGATGGATGTAATGATTCCCGTTTGCTAACTGAGTTGAGCTAATTGCTGTTAGAAAATACTTTTTCGTAACATCTCCTCTACTAACCAAAGGAAACAGAATACGACAATTTAATTTAGTAAAATAGTTTAAATCGTGCACGGTGTACAGGGAGCTTCACAAAAGAATTCACAGCAATCGATGCTTCATCTCAACCCGATACCATAAACACGATCCGCTTCAAGCTGGATCTAGTCCAAGGGGCGAAATTCGCTCGAAAGCGAAAAGCATGGGACGAAACACACAATCCCAGATGTCAAAACAGTGAAATGATCTGGTTTTAGTTTTTTTCCCCCACTGTTGTCGCTTGTTTTCTCTGATTGTGTTACGCAGCTGCTGCCTGCTGTCCTAGCCATTTGCATCTAAAAAGGGCAATAATTCAGTATTTAAGAACCCCTTTTCTATGTTCGTCCGGCAACGCTCACCGCTGTGTATTAGTAGTGTTTGCAGCATAACCTGAACAAAACTGGTAACATTAGGGGTGTGTATGTGTTCGTCACAAAATCCTGCATCCTGAAATTGTATCCGCGCTGATACGATGAAGCAACAACTCGCTGTGATTTAAACAAACTTATAAATAACATATAACTAACTTACATCGACTTGCGTTGCTAGCAGTACCGGACGAAGGTTGCGCGCCAGATCAACGCTTCCCCGAAGGGTGTTGTTTCCTGTCCCCGTTGCCAACTCCAGTTCTATCATTGAACGACGCACGACGGGGCGTTTCCGACTGGATTCGGAAGAAAGCTCAACCCAACAAACTAGCTCTGGCCACTGGTACGATATGATGGTTCCGTTTCGCCGCAAGAAAACAAACAAACAGTTTCCCGTTAAAGTTTGTACCTTTGATTCGGAGCTTGAATTTCACCTTGAGGTAAGCGGCCAGCCAGTACCGCAACTGCTGCTCTCGGTCGCGCCGAGAATAGAGTGTTTACCAATGTAACGCATGTCTTGTTGTTTGCTTCCAGCACCGTGCAACAGGTAGATACTTGTTCGATCTCATATGCCGAACGATCGGGCTGCGCGAAACATGGTACTTTGGGTTGCAGTTCGAAGATTCGAAAGGGAATCTTTCGTGGCTGAAGATGGATAAAAAGGTGCAGGATCAAAGCGTACACATGACAAACGGCAGCTGTATGTTCATATTCTTGGCCAAGTTTTTTCCCGAAAACGTGGCCGAAGAACTGGTACAGGAAGTAACGCAGCATCTGTTCTTCCTGCAAATTAAGCAAGCGATTCTGTCGATGGACGTTTACTGCCCGCCGGAGGCATCGGTACTGCTCGCCTCGTACGCCGTACAAGCTAAGGTAAGTTTGATGGTTGATGGATGTTTTCGGCGTTAAGCAGACTTGATTGATACGAGATTCATATCATTTGATTAGTACGGCGATTATGACGAAGCCGTGTGCAAACCGGGAATGCTGATCAGTGAAAATCTGTTACCGCAACGAGTGATCGATCAGTACCAAATGACACCCCAGATGTGGGAAGAACGTATTAAAACGTGGTACGCAGATCATCGAGGCATGTCCAGAGATGAGGCAGAAATGGAATATCTTAAGATAGCACAAGATCTGGACATGTTCGGTGTAAACTACTTTCCCATTACGGTAGGAAGCGTGTTTGCCGGTGGTAGTTTTTGTACGGCAAAAAAGTAATAATTATCAATCATGCTTTGCTCGCTTTGGCTACTGTTTGCAGAATAAGAAAAACACCGAAGTGTGGCTGGGAGTGACGGCGTTAGGATTAAACATATACAACAAGGAAAACAAGCTTCTACCAGTGACGACCTTCCAATGGAACGAGATTTTACACATCAGCTTCGACGATCGCAAGTTTGTGGTCAAAACGAACGACAGCAAAAATCCCAAGCCTGTGATATTTTACTCGCAAAAGCTGCGCATCAACAAGCTGATACTGGACCTGTGCGTGGGAAACCACGATCTTTACATGAAACGGCGCAAACCAGACACGATGGAAATTCAGCAAATGAAGGCCCAAGCAAAGGAAGAAAAGCAACGAAGGCAAGTCGAGCGGAATAAGCTAACACGCGAAAAGCAGCTGCGTGAGGCGGCCGAGCGAGAAAAGGCTGCAATGGAGCAGAGATTAATGCAGCTGCAGGAGGAGATGCGGGCGGCCAACGAAGCTTTGGTATTTATATTTGTCAACTTTCTTTCGACATGAATGTGTAGAGAAATAATTTCCTTCTCCACTTATCATCGTTTCTTCTGTGAATGTTTTTTTTTGCTTGTAGCATCGAAGTGAGGAGGCTGCAGAACTGTTGGCGGAAAAGAATCGACTTGCCGAGGAGGAGGCAATGCTGCTGTCGCACAAGGCACAGGAAGTGGAACAGGAGATTAACCGGATGCGTATGACGGCACGCAAAACGGAGGAAGAAAAAATGTACCTGGAACGAAAGACACAAGAGGCCGAAATGCTCACCGCTCACATGATGGAGGAATCACGCAAGCGAGCACTAGAGGCCGATAAGCTAAAGAACGAGCTCATCCATGCACGGGTGGCAGAGAAGGAAGCGAAGGAAAAGTTGTTAAACTTTCTAAGCCGAACGTCCACCGAATCGATACTCATAACACCCTCCTCATCACCGGAATCTCCAATGCATGAAATGCATTCTTACGATCTCTTGGCCGACGGTGATATGGAGCAGCTTTCGTTGGAAATCGAGAAAGAACGGTAAGAACAAACTTGCGGTCACGTAGGTGAGACGTACTTAATGTAATGCTTTTCAATGTTTCCCTTCCTGCGTTGTAGGGTTGAATATTTGGCCAAATCGAAACAGGTACAGAACCAGCTGAAGGAGCTACGCTCGGAAATAGAACAGCTAAAGATTGGTGAGAATCAATGTCCACTGGATGATATCAATGCCGAGCAGTTGCGGCTAGGTGAGACAAAATATTCCACCCTGAAAAAGGTTAAGTCCGGTTCCACAAAAGCACGGGTAGCGTTTTTTGAAGAACTGTAAGTTGTGTTTAATCTCTGTATTACATTTCTGTTTTGCCTAGTTTTGAGTTGGTTGAACGTGTGCTTCTTTTTAATTTGTTTTCTCTCAAGAATGTATCCACTTCATTGCTTCTTTCCATGCTATGCTGTTCGAGAGCAGACAGCACAAAGCCCTCAACAAAACTTGTACATGTAAACATTACATTGCCGCACATGATTATAGAAGAAAAAACTATCATAATTTACATTAAAAAAATAGCATTTCTTTTTCAAACTCAATGAACGATCTAGGTAGATAATAAGCCGCAAAATTGGCGCGAAGTTCTTTGTTGATTACAAATTTGCTGCTTGTATTTCGAACAGACGAATGAGAAAGACGCTTTGATAGAGGTTAGCTTTGAACAGCGAAAACACATTGAAATCGTTTGCTTCCGTTTCCGATTTTATAGTTAAACAGTGAATAATGAATTACAACACTGTGTTACAGTTGCTGGCCATTTAAAATCTATAGTTTTTGTTTGTATTTAGTTTGCTTAATTTCTTTACCGTACAATACTGCGTACTCAATTACTTCTAAATCTCATTTACATAGCAGTATATTAGATGATAAAGTATTGATTTGTTAAACTGAATGGTGTGTATTATAATTTATATGAGATTTCAGATAGCCCCCATCACTATGAATAGCCCATAAATCGTAATAGATACGTTGTTTTATATTAAATATTAATATATCATACATCATATGTAAACCATCTCTAGCGTAGTAGCAAACGTTGTCATTCGCTTCCATTATCTAAGCAAGCATTGTGTAACGTGTATAATAAAGTAAATTGTTTCATCTTCGTATGTTTTTGCTCATGTTTTTTGTTGTTGTACCACATACCTCCTCTCATTTGTTCGTCATTGGTTGGTTCGGTGTTATTTGTTTTGGGGTTTGTGCGTGTTGTTACATACGTTCATTAGATTCATTTTTGGGCTAACTTGTTTATGGACACAATATTAAGTTGGATTTAGTACTTTCACTTTAGTTGTAACTGATTCATTATGTTGTATCCCTCTTGGTTAATTCATCGTGATGGTATGGCATTTGTTTACTGGAAATGGGAGGACATTTTATATATTTTATGTTGCGCGGCAATTGTTCATGTGTTATTAGAAATAGATATTGGTAGTTGGATTGAATGTCAAAAAGCAAAACTGAATGATTGCGGTAAAATAGAAATGAAACTCTTATGCACCATTCTGTAAATTACAGGGAGCCGGAAGAATCGATAGTATAGAAGAAGAAGCATCGCGCGAGCGTTACATATTTTCTCGCAAACCATCACCCCCCCCCCCCCCCCCCCCCCCGCCTCGGATTGTAAAAGGTGCCTTAAGAAAAATTCGAACATATCATATTTTGTTACAAACAGAACAAAAAAAAAAAGGAATCCAACAAATCCCGCCAAAAAGTGTGCATAATCAATTATCATAATAGGTTTATCGTGAGCTACATCGAGAGACTGCCAGTTACCTACCGAGAAAGGTGGTATCAAAATGAAGAATGAATGAGATGCAATGTTTAAACACAAACCATGCTTATCTGCGTTGACAATAAAATCGAATCATTCGATACTAGTAGCTGGCTGCATTACGTCTATTCTTTTTTTTTCGCCTACAAACAATGCACACAACATGCAGCTTAAGTATACGTGTGGGAACACTAACTGAAAATCGGAAATCCGAATTGGCGTAGTACCAACGTTTGTGAGCACTAGATTCTCGCCCTCAGCATTTCGATCGTCCGGCAAATTTGTGGGTACACCTTCATTACTGTAACTGCCTCATTGAAAATAACCATCTAGACCGGGGCTCCCTAGTTTGAGCGTTCTGTGAGCTTCTGAACCTCGTTGAGACTCTGAAGCACTGTAACCGTGGGCTCAACCGTGGGGGATCATGTGTAGGGAGGGTACAGATGCGCGATTGTTCTCTTCAGCTTCTCAGGGCATCTCACAACGAGTTCTTTAAGAGTGTTCGCCCTTCGTAATGTCGACTTTCTCGAAGAAGCATCGCTTTTTTCCCTCTTGAAGTTCGCTACCTAAAGACCGGTACTCAGATGCTCTGAGGGACTCTTCTACAAAACATTAAAATTTACAAAACATTAAAGGCCCGATAGGATCGTCACAGCAATTTTCTTGGTGGGAGCTGCACATTCTTTTTCTTTGTAAAAGTCTAAATTCCTCGGCGTATATTAGTAAAGCAGGTTGGAGTTAGTTGCTCCAAAATAACCTGCGACGACTTTCTCTATTTAGACTTCAACTATCTAGACTCATGGAGGATGAAACCCAAATGAGGTATTGGACGCGGTTCAAGTTTGAACAACGACAACGGAGCAACGTACAAAAAGCTGAAGTCACAATTTTTAGGATATTTGAAAGATCCTAACTAGCGGGAAAGAAATTTCCCGTATGGCCCGCGGCAATAATCCACTGTTCAATACCATTTTCGCGTACAGTGCTTTTCTAATGCTTTCAGGTTCATTTAGCTCTTCATCTTCTTTGGCTCTATAAAGTCGAAAATTCTTGAAAAGGACCATGGATAAAAACATTTTATGCGCTGATTTTGACCAGTTCACAGTGACCGTCTTACCAGCAGCGTACTCATCTCACTGGTGCATTCTTTTAAATTCTATCTAACCTTAATTTAAACCATATCTTACTACCTTAAAACCCAGCAAATTGAAGTGTTCATAATTATATGATAAATTGTTGCAAAGAATTGTACCGTGAACTGGGGAACACCCCAATACCGAAGCGTGCAACACACAACTATGGGACAATATGTATGTATATCGTAATATTCTTAGTCACAGGTATGTAAAGCCCGTTACAATACACACATCATACCATGCAAGGAGAAGCCTGTTTAAGCTTAACGGTAAGCAATGGCCAACCTAATGCGCGGAATTTGTCCATATTGTTTCGCGCGAAAATTGCACCGACGCTGAACACGTTTTATCCAACCACCAGGAATACAATGTGCGAATCATTCACTCGTTTGTAATGCACTGTAAACTAAGGGAGTATCAGCTGGTCATAACATGAAAAATGTACGCGTGACAGCTGTGAAATAAAACCACACACATTTCATGTACAGCCAGTGTGTTCTGCGACCGCTACTTGGCTAGTGTTTGATCCCGTGAATCTGTGAAAGCGTTTTAGGATAAAAGTCGTGATCGATCATCCCGAACAGGTTGCAAAATGCCGCTGAAAGCCGTGTGCGTTCTTAATGGAGAAGTGAAGGGAACGATTTTCTTCGAACAGAGCGTAAGTATTGTGTGTGCATGTGTGTAGATAGAGAATTTCGCCGCCATTCATAGATAAAAAAAGAAGCACAAGCTTTCCAAGCCAAGCCGCACTGACTATAGGGGGTCGTTCCCGGAAATCGATTGCAATTTTATGTAATCTCTCGTTTTATGCGTACAATGTTCGGCTGATAGTTGTGAAACTGTGTGTAGCTTAACAAATGCATGCGGAAGAAATTCTTCTTTATTCGCCGCCCTGTTCGTCCTTAAGTTTGTACAGTGTGCGAAAAAGAAGAGAGCAAAAAAAAAACCGCAAAGTCATGACTGGTTCCGCTTGTTTTATCATTGATTATTCAAGACGCCATTACGTTGAAGTTCACGCTCTTAAGAATAACAATAAGAACAATAATAACAACTACACCTTATCGGTAGGCATGTATGCTAAGCGTATTACGCGCGTAACTGTGTGTTTCTGTGTGTGTGTTTTTGTGAAGTTGATAAGTGGTAGGGAGCCATCCATTCTATCGCATTAATTTGATTCATCCCATTTGTATATGTAGGTGGAATCAGACCCGGTTAAAGTGACCGGCTCGGTTACTGGTCTGAAAGCTGGCGATCATGGATTCCACATTCATGAATTCGGAGACAACACCAACGGTTGCATGTCCACGGGCGCTCACTTCAATCCGCACGGCAAAACACACGGTGCTCCGGATGCCGACGAACGCCATGCCGGTGACATGGGAAATATCGTTGCGGATGCCAGCGGTGAAGCGAAGGTAGATTTGGTGGCAAGCCAAATTGCGCTGAGCGGACCAATGAACGTGGTGGGCCGTTCGCTGGTTGTTCATGCCGATCCGGACGATCTAGGACTGGGAGGACATGAGCTGAGCAAAACCACTGGAAATGCCGGAGCACGTTTGGCTTGCGGTGTGATTGGATTGTGCAAAATTTAAGCGTCATGCACTGGTCATTGGATCAACATTTTCCGCGCCCTGTGTTCGATGGAAGGTGGAACGGCTAAGACGACAAACCTTTCTTGCATAAATGATCAACCACAGTAACACTACACACATGTGTATGTATGCCGCTCGCCACCATCTGCGTGAAAAGGTTGATGTAAAACTATTGTTAATTCCGTTACAAAAGGGAAAAGGTCTGCTACTACTACTACTACAGGTACATTTTGATGTCAATAAATGTATTTAAAAAAAAAAACATAAATACTACATGTGTTTTGTGTGTTACTAAATGCTCGCAACCCGCCAACTGTTCTCTCAGTCCTGTGTTGTGTACCTGAAATGTTACTCTGCGAGAGTTCCGGTTTTCCATTTTCTTTTTCTTCCAGGGAACGTCCGTAGCCATTACCGGGGCACTAGAGGGTTTACGGCAGGGCAAGCATGGATTTCACATTCACGAATTTGGCGATTTCTCGCGCGGGTGTCTTTCCACCGGACCACACTATAACCCAGACGGCAATGATCATGGTGCACCGGACGATACCAATGCCCATGCTGGCGATCTTGGCAACATTATGGCGTACAGTACCGGACTGGCGAAGGTACAGATCGCGGCCAGGAAGATAACGCTGGTAGGCGATCGAAGTATCATCGGCAGGACACTTTCCATTACCGAGTTCGAGGATGATCTGGGTCGTGGAAAACATGACTACAGCAAAACGACTGGAAACTCGGGTAACTGCATTGCGTGCGCCATTATTGGGGTAGCACGGGAAGAATACTTTGCTGAACGGCTGCACCTGACCACCGATGAGTAATATTTGTAGCTTTTGTAGATAAAAATTCAATGGAGTGTAATATTTTCTTACGGTACTACTGCAGATCAGGTTTTTGCAAGAACATACTATTAAAGAACATATTATTATATTTCTTTGTATCGTGCATCCCAGTCATTTATACTATTTATTTATCATATTCTTCCACGCTACAATATGTTATGATTCCATAAAATGAAACAACATTTCCATCCCACCGGAAGCGGAACTCGTTGGCGGTAGTTCAGAGGAATATTTTTTAACTGCTACCGCGGGACATGGTTCATTCACCGGTTCCCCTAAATAGTTGCCGGTAAAACAGAACTCTTTCTTCTGGATTGCTACGGAGGCAGGCAATGTACTGCTAGGTTGCGCCGGCGGTTCAATTTTTATAAGCAAATTTCTACTCCTATCATCACCCTCCTCAGCATGTGGCACAGTATCAGGTGAGCTACTAGTGTCGTTTTCATCACAAATTTTCATACTGCGTTGTATAAAGTTAAGCATCTTTTGTACTTTAGCACTACTGAAGCCTTTCCGTACCGTTGGTTGTTGGTGCAATACTGTAGAGGATGCTGTTGTAGCTTTTTGCGTCATTGTGTTAAGCTTACACACCAAGTCCAATGGTTTTAGTTTCTTATTTTTAACCAACGATCTCGCTTGCTTCGATTTCAACGGACCGTTGGAACCAACATCGATCGGCAAAGCTTTGGCAGTTCTTTCTCCCCTATGTTTGCTACCACCATCCGTTGCGGTGTGAGCTTTGCTGTTTACTTCCGGAACTCTTTTTATCTTTAGTCTGGTGGGCGATATAGGTTCAACGATAAGGTTTTCTTTTACCGGTAACTTTGGCTTCTTAAAAACACCATCTTCACTAGCTTTATATGGTTTCTCGAATATTTTAAGACATTTTTCGAGCTTACGTCCACTACCGCTAGCTGGTGGTGGTGTGACGGTTTTAACCGGTGAATTATCTTTCGTTGCTCCGGCAGAAGTGGTTTTAATTGAAACTTCCTTAGCTTCTGCTGCTTTTATCACATTTGGAAGCGGGTTCGATGATGCAGGAAATAGATCTTCAAGAATTTCATCAATAAATCCAGTATCGAAGTTTGTTGTTGCAGGATCGTTGGAACGTGCAGTGTGGCCAAAGAGTGCCGGTGCTGCTGGTTCTGGTGAACAGTGTGGCTTTTTGTCGTTTACACCATCGAAAGAGAAGAAATCTACGTTGAAATCTACCGAAGCGATATGTTCCATCGGGGTTTCGTAATTGTTGCAACTGGTGGATACGTTTTTAACGTAGTCCGTATCGAAATCATGCTGCTGAGATTGCTGTTCGTACCGGTAGACGGAACACTCTTCAAAGTTTTTAAACTTAAAGTTCCGGAAGGGATACATGCAATCGTAAGCTTCACACTTGTAGATGGCTTCACTCAAGTTAATGTACAGATAGCGCACCATATTTTGTTGATCGCGATCCAAGCATCGGGGACAAGGTACCATTTGTTCCTGGAACGATAAGCAGGTCAGTGTGTGCACGTTGTAAGTCAATGGATGGATGTGAGCAACCGGCAATCGGCCTTACTTTCGCAGGATCTTCATCGATGTATATTTTGCGAACGGGTAATTTGTTCGCACAGTATTGACCTTTCTGAATTTGCTGAACCAGCAGCTCGACCGGATTTCTCGTATTTCCAGTCATACCGCTGGCGAAACTCTGGACCCACGCCGTTGCGGTTAGTTTGTTTTGGTTGATGTGATGGGAGGCCTTTGTTGTTGCAATCTTTTCAATGGGCTATCGTCTGGTCTTCACAGAAGACAGTAAAACGATATTTTATTTGTCAATTGTAATCTTAGTAAGATTTAATGAACACTGCGGTGTATTGAGAAAATTTGTATATAATTGAGTATTATGAACTATATGTGATTCCATTCTTTTACCAGATTTGTGATAAATGAAGGTCGTATATATAATGAAAAATACGGCAAACATTTGACATCCCTGAACCATGCTATCAAGGTAGCTATACGATTCTGCTATAACAATCTTGGTAATATGAAATGTTTCAAACAGTCGTCTCAGTTTTTTCGCTACGATTTCATTTGACCAACAACACATCCGGATCGTCCACCAGAAAATAACGCTGTAGTACAGGTAAGTGCATTATCGATACAATTCCATGTGGTTTATAATTGCAAACGGTACTGGTCACAAAATGTGACTATTTTTTACACAAATAGTATAATAATCTTTTTATGTTGGGCTTCTGTTTTTCCTTTGTGGCGTGTTGGCCACATTCCTTGCTAGTGCCACTGATTGATCGGTAATCGAGCTACGCATTGTAATCTAGCAGCTTCACCTGTTGTAAAAGTCCTCAATACCGCTCTCGGTCTAATACCGATGTTTGCCATTCCAGTCTTTTGTCCCAATCCCATTTTTTTCTGCCGGCATCAACGCCATCACGGTACAACCACACAATGTTGAGATCTTCATGCTGCTCACAGTGTTCGTTTTCCTGTGGAGCCGCTATTGTCCTTCCTAACATACGGAGCCTAGAATTCTTCATAGCATTTACTTAGGGTTAGTGGGACTCGTCAGTTTTGGATAATGGCCATGTCTCAGAATGTTAGATAGCAGTTAAAGAATACGGGGGGTTGGTTTTCTTTGATAATGAGTTCATTGAAAGATCGGTTTTGTTTTTAAAATTTTATTTACATTCAAGAGCACATAAATGATAACATACCAATGAAACAGCTCACTATGTACAACAGACGTGAATGAACGCGCAATTATCGATCAGCCGCCAATAGACCTGTGTTCATCGGCCATATACTTTCTATGCGATATGACGAGAAGCAAAAAGCGGTCTTTAAAAATGAAACAAAAACAACATAAAAAGAGGCCGTTTCTACGGGCCACAATAAATAAAGGGGAAAATAAATAGTTATTCTATGCAAACTTCCCGCATAACTAGAGCAAGAAGGGTGGGAAGGGTTGCCGTAAACTCCCAGGAACTGGTATGCAATCAACTAAATCATCGTCTTATATTTTTGGGGACGGGGACTTCAGTAGGTGTGTTCTGTTGGCATGATTACACCGGTGTCATGCTTTACATTTAAAGTGGTGTTTTTTACGCGGGATGCCCGTCGGACCATCGGTTAGCTCACATATATGCAAACCGATCCGTTTCAATGGATGGCATTTCGTCTTCGGATTGCCCCATCGTCCGTTGAATTTCATCCATTTCGGTTGCAGTGCACTGCGTCCTGCAAGTGAAAACAAAAATGCACGTGAGTGTGATAGCGGTAGTCACTGTTGCGCATCCTTCGGTGCATCACCTTGGGGGCCATTCTCGAAGATGACTTGAACGTTTCTCCACGTTGACCATGGCATGCCGAATCCGTTAATGTCGTAAAGACGGGGAACACGAACGAACTTGTGTTTGCCGGGCGCCGTCCAAAGCCCATGGGAACCTTCGGCTGCAAACAACACCGGATGATTGCTGGAGGTGACGACCGTTTTGGGGAAGGTTGGCTGTTGAAGAATTCCTTTTCTCGTCTCCTGACTATGATACTCGAACGTTCCCGTGAGCCTTTCGTACGAATAAAATGCTCCAGCATCATGGGCCGAGACGTACATTTCCTGCAAACATAACGATAACATCATCAGCGTTAGACATGTCTCACATTGGCCGGGACGGGAGATAAAGCAACTAAGCCGCAAGGAAGGTTAGTTAAAAGTGTGTAATAGTTTACATCTGGTTCCTTTCTTCCACGGAAAAAGAGACTCATGTGTTCCCAGTCGCCTACATGGCTGCCGAACTCTTTTTTCGTACCAAGACACATGCCAAAGATTAGCGGTATCGGCCACGGACCGAACGGTCCCAGATCGATGGTACACATTATTTTACCCTGCAAAAAAAAGAAGGAATTAATGCGAGCAAACTATGGTCAAAAGAAAGTTCCCACACTTGTTCCCGCTGCGTACCTGACTGTAGGGATAGAACATCCAATACGTAACGTGAAAGTGGGGATAATCGTTGGACACTTCCTCGCGATACCGTTCAGTATCGTGCCTCCGTTCGGTGATGGTTTCCCATTCCTCATTTTCTTCGCTTCTCGGGATGCTTTCGACGGAATCGTCCACGTTGGAGTTTAAATTGTGCTGACCATTTCCGTCGTCGGAATCGATAGAAACCCGCCTTCCCACGGTGGCCTCATCTGCATCTTGCTTTGGTGGTACATCCGTGCTATCTGACGTTTGGCCCAGTAGTGTGGTGGACTCCATTAGTTCTCGTTTTCTGCGAATCAAGCGAATACTTTTCTCCACCTTGTTCATCGTCTGGCGCAAGTTGGGCTGTAGTTCGAAAATGTTTTTCGGTGTCGGAGCGTACGGATTTCGCTTGTACTGGGGTCGTTCTTTTGCTGTGTATGCTACCTCTAAAATTAATATAAAAAAAAGATTGATTATATGAAGCTGCATTATGCTACCTATGGGCGTCATGTATCATACCATTTTCTTGATTATTTTTATTGTGAAGCAAGTGAGTCGACGGGTATGTGGTGGTGGTCGTTGCAGGCTGTGTGTACGATACACCCGAGTCCGGCTTGTGGGACATTTCCGATGGGACCGAATGTCGGCACATGCTGACCACCGCGTAGATTGGCACATTTTCTTGTAGCGGATTCTGTCCATGCAGGAAGGAATCCTTGTGGGTGATCAGCTCGTCGATGTCGTTGTTCGTCACCAGATACCAATTTTTCGACTCATTCCCAATCGGAAAGTCGAACAGCAGGTCCAACGATACGGAAGGATCCTTAAAGTTTCGCTTATTGCGAAAGCGTCCTTGCCGCTGATCCACGGGATCGTAGTACGACAGTTCGTTCGTCATCCCATCGTCGTAGTGTTTGAGATCGTCGAGCTCTGTAATTTCGCTGCCCGGATAAACTGTCACCACTTTCGCTTCTTCCGCATGTACATGTTCAAGAAACTTAGATACATCGCCGGGCATGTATTTTTCGTTCGGTGCCAACCATACTAGCGGTGCCCATTGTTTTACTAACGCTTCCACTGGAAAGAGAGAGGCAGAGTGAGTAAACGCGTCAATTATGTAATTGCTAACAATACTGTTTTACATATTTTATTACAAAATGTTTCAAAATGGTTTACATCTAACCCTGTGCTGCAATTAATCACAATTAGCGCATAGTATAGAACACAGTTCGTGTAAATAACGGAACTAACAGTTACAGGCTTACACAAGCATGATAATCGATCCAAAATTTCAGGCTAACATCAGAACTTGGACATCAAAACGATTAACTAATACCCCAAACCTTCTATAAGCTTCATGATGTAAGGGGTCAATTAATTAATTATTAATTAATTGGATTAGTTGTTATTTTATATAGACTTAAGGCTCATAAAGTCGGTAATTAAATGCTACCGACTGAGAAGAGGTCCAGGCTATCCTTTGGAAAAAGAAATAATCAATATGAACTTATTGATGTGAAAAATAGTACGCCAGAAGCGATCGGAAGTAATTTTAAAATGTTTGAAAACTTATGCTACTGCAATTCTACAATATTTTTTTTTGTAATGTATTGTATATATTCTAACGGATAAATAACTTTACAGACAATTAGGAGCTCTGCTATATATTACATTATACGGCTTGTTTCGATCATGCTTAAGACAAGATGATTTCTTTACCTTATTATGGAACTGGTATCTGATGTAAAGGCTCTAAAATTTTGCCTATACAATACCTAAGAGCAAACTCATGCATCATTGCTAATTGTTTTCTTTTCTTCTTCTTTTAGTTTCAACAAGTCTTGCAAAGGTTCACTGCAGGGTAACAGCTTTCGTAGTGTGTACCCCCGTTTTTGTCATATGCGTGACACCCAAGAAGGCGAAATGTCGAACCGAATGTGGCGGCTCGGTCGCATGATCATCGGTGAACGTCGCGTTTCTCAAACTTTCACTTATTACTGCAGCCCCGAACCACAGCGACGGGTGTTGTGAATCGGGCAGCAAGCGAATGCTATAGCCACCCAAGCCAAAGTCAAGTTCATCGCAAGGCTGGAGAAAGAAGGAAGAAAACGCTAGTCGACGAATGACTAGCGGTGGACAAAATCGACAAATTCCTAGACATGCAATCGAATGCACATACACAGAAACGCACACGCGTTCGCCAACAGGCAACTAGTAATTGATGTGAGAAAGGCGATAGAAGGAAAAAAAAACATACACAGACGCGGACTGCCTAGCGTGTTGTGGAGCGATTGAGTGAAAGGACTCCAAAGTTCGGCACACTGCGGTTGCTAAATAAACGGGAAGCCCATTAAAAACGCGCAAGTTAACATCTATCCCAAGTGCAGCACCTACCCTTTTCTCGGTCCGACAGGTGATGCAAGTCTTCGCTTTCTAATGACTGACATTTTAGTGCTGATAGTAATCCCAAAAAAATGAAGCAGATACTTTTGTACGGTTTCACAAAGTTCATGTTCCCGCTGGAGAAACCCGCTACTCAACACCGGATGGGTATCGGATGCGGAACTGCCCGACAGCTTGCGCATGGATGGAGGGTGCACAGATATTGTCGCCGTTTTGCGAAAGCCACCGAAATTGCACGACACTGCGCTAGTGGCTTTTGTACACTGGCTATAACACACTTCTTCTGTCAGGATTTACACGTTGAGACGACGTTGGGCTTACTCGCGTTGATATCATTCGATTACGCACATGCTCTGGTAATGGTGAACACTGGGTACGATTTAAATGCCACCAATAGTGACCAACGGAATGCGGCATTAATGTAAACATACAGCGAAAAACACATACCCACAAACACACTCGATCACACTAGTAAAGCTCGAAAAAAGCTTCTTAACTCACGCACATAATTCACTGCTGCACCAAATTGCAACACAACCAGAGCGCACTTCCGAATATGCTGCACTTATAATGGATTGTTATGTACCGTTTCAAATAAAATCCCGTTTTTTTTTTATTTGCTGATAACTAGCACACAACGGAAAACAGTTCACACTCCGGAAAGGGGAAACTCTTTGGAAAGCGGCGAAAACACACGTACCGGCATGCGAGAGGCAGAGACTAGCTATGGATTCCCTTATTCTGGTGGTGCGGTTAAGTTCGCGTCTAGTGCTGCAGCAGACACCATAGTGCTTGTGCCGGATAAAGTAGCGCGCAGACTAACACCCCAGTTGCGAATCTGCAGCCACCGTAGACAATAACGGCCCATCAGTGGATTGCCGGGCAGGGCATAACCGAACCGAACTGAACGAAAGCCACGCTATACACTAAACAGCGCTGCGTACGAAATTTCTGCTCGAAGCGCGCAACAGCTGATGCTTGCCGATGCCCATAAATTGGTGGGTCTGCGAAATACAGTGCTGTACAACCTTCACGCTACAGGCGCGATTGAATATGAACAGGTAAGCGAAAGAAGTAGAAATTGTTTACACTTGTTGAGGTGATTCTTATAACGCTAATAACAATAACAAAATTTTCTTTATATAAAACCTTAACATCATATATTTTTAATTCTGCTTTACTATGAGTTTTGCAACTCTTTATATTAAAAATCCATGTTACAGCGTTGTTACAAACAGAAACCACGGTCGCCATGTAATAATCCAGAACGGACAAACAGTCTTGCAGATATGCAGACAAGCACCAGTAACATTGTTTGTGATATTAACGTGTGACTAATTGTACTGAGGCGCTTAAGTTCAGTTTTGATTAACACAACACTTTATTGATCACTTTAGATGTACGAACGAGACTGTTGAGCTGTTGGTGAGTAACGATCGTCCAGCAACACATGCTGTCCAAACGAGACTGTCTTGTTGGACGGTGGTTCTTTAATTTATAACCTTTTTCGGGGACTGATCATGAGAATAACTTAATGGAAAATACCATTCTTTCAACTCTCATTACATGACCATCCCACCGGAGGCTGTCTCTAATCTAATATTCTGCACGATATTGGGGTTACCATACCGCACGTAGAGTTAGTCGTTGTAGCAACTCCTCCATTGTCCCTCCACACATAAGAAATCTTCTGAGCATCTTTCACTCGAACGCGGCGGATACGAGGGTTTCGTCAGTTTTGAACAGAGTCCAAGTCCCAGAGGCGTTTGTGAATACTGGGACTATAAAGGTTCCATACAGTCCCAGCTTCTTCCGCCGCGACAGGTATTTTGAGTAGAGAACAGCGTTACTGTAGTTATAAGAAATTTTTTCTCCTTTTCGATTCAATTTAGGTGAAAGGGACATCAATTCGTACTATGCAGAAGGAATGGTAATAACGAAATTTGACTGTATAATATATTAGTTACCTAATTTAAAAAAACACTGTGTAAAACTCTGGATATATTCAATTTACTACTGCTCAAAGCAACAAAACCTTTCAACCACATTGTAGTATATGTGAATATATCGGTACAGTGGTTATCGGTGCACAGTTTTACGTCCGTTACTGTGATGCCAGCATACATTCCATGCTTTTTCCATGGTTTCGGTGTGTGATGAAAGCAATGTTAACGGCCAGTGCCCGTAGAAGTTGAGGTAGTGCGCCGGAAAGGTGCGCTAGTGTTAGTAGTGCAGACAAACAATGATTGCCGGGGCAATAGAAATGCATCGCGGCTGGTATTGTTGTGTTGTGTTTCGTTTTGGGTGCAACTTGTCGAAGCGCGAATCTCGCGAAAGCTCGTGGAAAGAAGAAATAGGAAGACCGTTGTTCATGGGTACATGCAAGCTGCTGCTTCTGCTGCTGGTCAACAGTAGTAAAGCCGTGGGGGCCGTTCGCCACGGTTTACGAAAACCGTGATCGTGCAAGCTTTCTGTCTGTTTCACCGCACCGGTGCTGGCGAGAAATAAATGCGTGAGAGAGCGAGAGAAAAAGAGATAAAAATCACACATGTATACAAAGGTGATAGTACGCATCGAGCGGTGTTGGTGCTTGGCGATCATCAACCGATTCCCACTCTTCGATGCTCTTCATGCGTATTCCGCTGAAGTAATTTGCGTATCAAGAGCTTCCAATTTTAACCGTTTATCAGGTTTTGGTGCGATCTTGAGCTACTTTGCCGCCCATTGATGCGGCAACCGCGAGGCCAGCGAACCACCTGGGGGACCTGCATTGGAAGCAACGGAACAGCGTGGGCAAAGGTTTATGTTTGGCCCGTTGAAAATCAATGAAAAACAAACACGATCGATCTGAAGTTATCACAAACATTAACTGTTTCGTTTCAGTATGCCACAGCGAATGCATCATTCTGATGCAAATCCGGTTGGAAGTCATTCATCGATGTGGTTTCAACATGTTTAATCAACCCAAGCATTAAGGATAGCATGGAGTGTGTGTGATTTTTATGTACGTTAATCTATATTGATGAAATGTGATGCATTGCCTAGACGTAAGACAATTGCACTAATGAGCAACTGAAGCTGGGCAGCTGACCCCGATTATGCAAACGGCACGATTGGTTGGCGATGAGGCTCTTTAGCGAAGATTTACGCTGGGCAACTACTGAAAAAGACCTGCCCATCATCAGCATATGGCACATATGGAGAGATTTCGTAATAAATAGATAGGACCATTATTACACCAGGCCGGAAAGCTACCCTAGCCGCCCTTGTGTGGTACGGTGTTGTGCCGAACCAATGGGCAACATGTTTAATAACTGTACGAATAGTGTATGCAGCGATGCACAGGCCACAGCCCTTGTGGGGTGGATTGATTTCGGCTGAGATACCGGTTGGCCTAATTTTTTTGGGATAGATATTTTGTCTTTTTGTTTTCACTATTCCCTTTTTAAGTGTACTCAGGTTACAGTGTACTGTTTGCCTCACGTTTGTTAAAATAGTGTAAAATTTACATTTACACCAAACTGAAGTAAAGAATGTTTGCTTTTGCACCCAAAATCTAGGCAGCATAGTTTGAAATCTAGTTTGGCTATCTTTCTAATTGGCACAAACGGATGAGAAAGTAGGATTGACCTATTCACGATGTGTTGGAAGTTTTCGGCTATACTATAAAGCCGCTAGAACTGAATACCATCAACGGATGGTTTTGTTTTCAGCTTTTATAAATAACCGTTAGCAAGAATGAGTTTTCTTGTTGGTTCATTGTTTTTTTTTTATATACTTACACAGACTATCACCAGTGTACGGTTCATCATACGTACGTAAAAAGATTGCAAAATCCGCTATGAATGTCAACGTACAAGCTTCCAGAAAACATTACCAAACCTCAGTGGCCAGTAACCGGTTGGCTTTACCTTCGAATAAAGCCAGAATCTTAAATGTCAATGGCAACAACAATTTGGAAATCACTCGGCCCTTACATCGACACCGTTAATATATTCAAGGGCTTTTAGTGGAATGCATTTTAAAATCTCTCAGACTGCGTTCCTCACTTTTACCACAACGTTTATGAAAAGCTCTGCAACAAACAACCAAAGGCACAAAGTCAGACATAGGAAGCATTTAAAACCGATGTAAAAAAACTATTTAAGCAACTACACGGTACACAGTCCGATATTTGCAGATCGCTGCGATCCTGCTGCTATTCTTGCGATAAGCTTATTGTTTGTTATTTTTCTTTTTTGTACCCGAAGAAAAGAAAGAAATAAAAAAAAACGACATTGCTTGGAGAAAGTAAAGTTTGTATAGACTGCTTATGCTTATGCGATTTGCGACCGGCTGTGTGAGCATCATATGCATGCTGCGCGGCTCGTCGGAGCGCTTAAACCGGATTCAGTGGAATGCATCAGTGCTTTGAACCACGATCAGGCAACATGTGGCCTGTAGTGTGTAGCTTACATCCGCTCCATCATAGAAGGAAGCAGTTGATGCATCGAGTGACGGTGTAATTATATTTATTAACTTGGGTTTTTTTTTATTTTTTTTGTAAATTATATAAACGCACGCTCAATTCATTATTGTTTGTTATTAAGAAGACTAAAAGTTGTGTATTTCTATTCGTTTTGTGCAGTAATTTAATCGACAATTTATAAGAACACGTTCTTATCAATATTACATACAAAAGTAAGCACATTTTTAACAATTCCTTTGTTTTGGGATTTAAATCTTGGCTTAATCGAACCTCATATATAGCAAACTATGTGTCTTATTTTAGGTTTGAAGGCATGTTTTATTGACTGCTCCATAGACTGACAGGCATAGACAAGGCTTTATATTCATGAAGAGCTGAAAGCGAAAACTGAAATTTGCAACTGTTATATTACTACAACAAAATTGTTTTAACTGTCACAGCAAAAGACGAATATTTCCAAGTATCACATTAAAATTAAGATAAACATTGCTATCCTGTTTTACCGAGGACAACAACAATACATTACAGTAACGATTGTAATACATATTTATTACAACCCTTACTGTTTGCGGCGTGTTACCAAAACAGTAATTTTGTTAATTAAAAATTAGTAAATCATTTTGGGATGTTTGCCGTTTTCCGCTAATGAGTAAACCACTACGGTTAACGCGACAGATTATGCGTCATCGTGCAATCAGTCTTCCATATAACGTAACAAATAATTGCATCATAGCAAAACGAGCGTAATGTGCTTGACTTTTTCGCCTCCTTTTTTTTTTCAATGTCCTATGTTACTTGTTACAAGTGCCGACCGACCGTCCAGTACATATCCCTTCCTCAAATCGTTTCATCAACGTGCCCGGTTGAGCAATTGGTACGAGTTCACAGCGGCAATACTCCGGTACGTCCTCTACTAGCAAAGTGTACTGCTGTTTCTATTACCCACAGCGAGACGACCGCGACGACGACGCTCCCTGATCAATCAAATATTTAGGTTACGGAAAATGCCTTTCAAGCGGCATTGATGAAAGCTATCATCGTACCATGTGCCGAACACGGGCACTTGTTATGTGCCAAATTTCTAATATTGAGCTGTGTAATTGAAGCAATATCATCTGAGTGTGGTTATTTTCTCCTACCATTTGCCCTTTAAGTTAACCATTAAACAAACGAAACATTAATTTTTAGTTTTACTTATCGTATTGCCTACATAATTTGTCGCTTATACTGAAAATTTATCCATGCTCTTTGTTTAATAGTTTTTAGCTGTAGACAGAATAAGATCCTGGAGACTTGGTAGCAAAACTTCAGTATCCTTAGTAAACCCCGGTATCGTCAACACAACGCGAACGATTCACTGTGACACAGGAACAGGGAAATGAATCTATTCATGCGCTATAGTGCAAGGTGAAATGGTAATCCGTTCGAATTTGGCTACCGTAACGCTTCCGAATTTAAATTAATTTCTATGCGTACACACACACCGCATGGTTACGCCCGTATTGCGCCACACTTTCCGGACGCCAATGTTAGGAATCAGCTGTGGACCAAACCGTACCCGTTCGCTAAGTTTGCACATCTGACTTATGCGTCAAGGAAATAAAACCAGCGAATGGAACGCGCGCCCTCTAGCAAATGGAATTATTAACCGGCAAACCTACGAAAGCGGGTTCCACATACTCGCGGAAAGTGTAGACCATGGATCGCGGGGAAGCAGCGTTTAGTGGGGTAAAACCATAGCCAACACTCTGCAAAACTGAAATTGATCGTATCATAATTTCTTACTGTGATTGTAAATTTATAACCACGAGTGGACGTAACAAATGGTATGGCACATGACAATAATGTTACCTGAATTTGTATTCTTCGGATATTTTGTCAATTCTCCAATTCGAAAACTCGTTTGATCATTAAATTTAGAGTTAAGTATTTTGTGTTCATCAATGGAATACCTTTTGAAGTTTTGCGATTGATGCGGATAAAAGCGTCGAAATAATTTGATTAGCGTGAAATACGGTTTTAGTTAATGAATCTCACCAATTAGAAAATTCCGGTCAATCAGCGATGTTTTCTATAGTTGTAGTTTGAAAAAATACGAAACAGATTCTTAAGGGGCATTTTAAGGGCATTTTTTAAATTGTTCATACATTCTAAAATAAGTTTTGTTAATCCTTTTGTGGGAATTGAATTGAAACGCATTGGAATAAGGTCAATAATGCATTGTCATAAGGTTGGTTTCACTTTGGTATTTTGGTGGTGTTTGGTCGCATTTTGGCGAACAACCTTCCAACAAGCTTACGGGCGCCGCATCGTTACGCTTCCATGACCTTTAATGTTCTTCCAAACATTTTCGCATATTTGTTCAAGAACTTAATGGAGCATAGGAAGGTGCACGTGTGTGTGTTTGTGCGTCTGATGAGCTAATGAGTTTGAGTAAGGGTAGGGGTGTTGCGATTTCTGGTTGAAGTTGCCATTGATTCCAATCCTGACCATACGCTGCTCAAAGGTAAGCACGGAAATTCCCTGAACAAGCTGAAACCGGGCGCCATACAGTGTGTTTGTACTTTTGTGTATGTTTTCTCTCTTCCGTGCGATTAAAAATAGCACCTCTCAAAATCCCCACGCCATTAAATCTATCAGGAGGGTCGCTGTAGTCAGCTGTACAGAACACGTTTGCACTTTCAACTATACTGTCGTACGCGCAACTATAGGCCCAGTGTTAGATTAAATAGTTCTTGCGAGTGCGCGTCGAACTGCAAAACAGAAGGAGAGAATAGAGTGATTTAAAAAACACATTCTGCCAATATGCACGTGACCAGGGACAAGTGTAACAAGCAAGTGATTGGAACGATCGGGAAGCTGTGTTTGCTCTACTTGTTATTAGTCGCACCAGCCGTCGTATCAGCGGCGACGGAAGAAAGTAAGACGCTGCGAATGGCTGCTACACATTAGGTTGCATGTAACGAATTGAAATGGTTAATTTATAGAAACGAGTGCGGATCCTCCCGATGCCCCGTACGAAACACAAACGGCGCAATGTACGATCACTTCTGGTGATATCGAAGCTAGTGCTCAAGCTTCGATTAGCAAAACTTTAGTAGGAGTATGCGGCACAGGTAAGAATCTAAATTGGTTCCAACCAATAGCAACGTATAAAGTTCTTATGCTGTGCAAATTGCTAGATGAAATGTTGGAGGCTTTCCGGACTCTGGAGATTAAAATGCTGGAAGAGATGTACAACCTGCGAAAAATGATACGCGATCCTTACTTTGTTCCACCACCGTTACGTCCATCCGTTTACAAATCGATCAAAAGAACTACGACGGCATCGAATACATCTTCCAACACAGCAATACCCCAGCAGTCAACCGTGGAACGGTCCAACGGATCGCAAGATGGCACTGCAACTTCCAAGCAGATGAGCAGCGCATCGCTATCTCCAATATCAACAACGACACCCTCGGCGAAAGTTATCTTCCCGGACGATTATGACGATGAGGACGAAGAGGAGAGTTCGGAAACTTTGAGCAAAGGCACTAAGAAACAAAACAGTGAACTTGTGAAAAATCTACCAATGTCAGGGCTAAATAACACCCGACCTGTGTCTCGCTTATCGCTGGACGATAAACAATTACCACCAGTATCTGCACCGATCGACTTCAAACCCATCGATAAACCTATGGAAAAGAAATTCATCACGTAAGTATGATACATTACTGTGTTTTTATATTATGCTTTGTTTGTGTAAAAATGTAACCAAACGATATGTGCCAACAGTGGAGGACTTCGGGACTATGAGGTGTATCGTTTTAACAACACCGTCATATCTTCGGGCGACGCAAAAGTGTTTAAATACTTTTGGAAAATTGAACACTTTATGAGTCGTGTGCGTGCCGCCACAAGCGCGAAGGGTGCCACATTTTCCAGTCCTGTGTTTGTGATCTCCGGATTGAATCTTCGACTGCACGCCAAAACGACAGTGAAACCGAGTGGGGAAGTATTGCACGTGCAACTGGAACAGCTGTCCGCGTCGGACGATGCACTACGCAAAACTCCGAACGTTATTCTCGCTTCGGGAGCCCTTTACGGACAGGTGGAGACGAAAAAATTCTTCCGTCACAAGATAATGATTCTAAACCAGGTAAGTAAGGACACGCACACACACACACACACACATTACGGTTGAGTGTGGCTTTTGTGAGGGTAAAAATGATAATGCGAGACGTTTGTTTTCTGCCCTCAGGATAAACCGTTCAGTGACTTGATTTCCACAGACCTTACCAACACTAATGCGAAATTTGAGGCACCACTTTCCGCGCTGACAGCAGAACCTTACCTGAAGGACGATAAGCTGCTAGTGAAGGTAATAATTTTCCTTTAAATTTCCCATTGAACATACCGTCAACAGACGACTAGAAAGTATTCAATAATCATCACAAAAATAAAGACAGAGAAAGCTAAAAACCATTGATTGTTACACAAAATTTATTGCTTCAACAGTGAGTAAAATGTTGACTCGAATATTTAACACTATTAACACCAGCAGCACACATAGTATGTTAGAAAGTAAGGTCTTGCGCCATCAATATGTTACGTGTCTTAGCATGACTTAGCAGATGGTGTAGGAAAACTTTGAGAACGATTTCGTGTCTATTTTTGCCATGCAGTTCTTTCTTGGCCTAACGACCTCTTAAGGTCATGTCTGCCATTTCTGGCTTACTAGACTAATTGATACCGCATAGTTGGTTAGTCAATCCTCACTATGGGGGAACGACCCAGATGAGACTTGAACCCCGGTCCTGCCGTGTGAAGACCGGCGCCGCTGTCGCATCACCACCGGGCCGCCCTGCAGTTATTTAGCTCTAAAACCGTTACCGATTACAGCCAACGGGCACCGGCCATACTTACAGCTTGCATCGTCCACCCTTTGGCATAACCTCCATATACGGTTGAGCTAAAGGATAGAGTGAGCGAGACGATTTGAAACTGGCCAGGTCCGTAACCCTAATAAGGTCCTTCTTTATAACGTTTAGCACAGTGTTAGGATCTGCTTCTTCTGCTTCGGTTGGAGGTTCTTCTTCTGCATCCGGAGCGCGTATTCCACCATCATCTCGCTCAGCAGTGGAAATTACGTGAACCGATAAAGTACTTCTGGACGGAGCGCCCAATATAATATGTTCCTGTAATAATTCAGCTTGTCGGTCAGTTTGGCTGCATGGTTGTGAAGAAAGGAAAACATAGTTTGCCGTTGTTTCATCTCACCTTATAATAATCAATGACTTGCTGCTTGGTCAAAGTTCGAAGCTTCTCGGCTTCTACTTGTGCACGATTAAAGTGGTACTGCCTCAGGGAAATTTCTTGGTGGTATTTATTAAACTGTGTAATCAATCGCTTCGGCTTCTCCAGGAACAGTGCGACCAGTGCTTCCTTGTGACGATCGAACTCAATGTCCGTCATGTTTTCTAAATACTCCTGGGAAGGAAAAATGATACATATTCAGCATGGTAGCATTAGTTTGCAAATGTTCAACTACTTCTAGCTTACCAACATATTGTTGAGGAAATGCTCAATCCGATCCTCTACATAAGTCGGATGGCGATGCGATTGTACAATAATTCGTAGGCCACATATACCGTTTGCCTTGCGCGATCCGCAGAATACAACGTAGCCTAGCTGCTCTTTGGTGCGTAGCTGCGTGTAACAATTTTCGCTCAACAGTTGTGACAAAATGTCGACAAATATCGAATTAGGCTCCTGTTCACCGCATTGCAAGTACAGTTCCATGCAGGAACTTTTGTGGAACTCATTCGTTGCCTCGAATAAAAAGCTTTCACCTGGAGAATAATGAACATTATAATCGCTATTTAATATAGCTGCAACTTTTTGCGATGTGTTCCAAACGACACACAAGTCATTGGGTTTGCTGGGTCCGTCCGGATTGCTTCTTACCTTTTCCGATTTTGTATTCACGTTTCGGGAGCAACTGTCTTGCCAGCAGCGGCACTATTGTTGCATCGGTGTACTTCATTTTATCTTCCACCAAGCGTGTCATTTGTAGGGCTTTCTCCTTATTTACGTTTCCATAAATAAAACATTCGACGTGCATTTGGGACAGCAACTGCTCGATAAACAATTGCAAACGTTCCAAGGAAAGTACTGTGGAAAATTGGTGGGTGTGGAAATGTTAATAGTGTGGACAATTTTATTCACTAACCTGAACCAATACATACGCTGGGTGGAATCTAACAGCTCTTGCCTTGTCCATGCCTGTTCCGTTAAAAGCAACGCAAGGTAGTAGATGGCATGCTGATAAGGTTGTTCGGTTTGGTAGTTTTTGAGACCCCGTACATAATGCTCCTTTAGAATGTCGAATCGGCGACGATCAATCTTAAAGTTAAACATGCTATCCAACACCTTTTCGAGTAGTATAGCTTGCTTATGGCTGTAGCCGCCAATAGAGAGCTAAAGAAAAAAATAACGAAAAGGAAATTAAAACCAACTAGTTCCGTACCACTGCTGTGATTGGTTCAGGATACTTACACTTATACCGGAGGTTGTGTTGCTAACACTAAATCCTAATCCAGCCAAGTCTGCCTCGAACAAAAACTCGTTCAGATGATCTTTCAGTAACTGTACAAACAGGCGCGTTAGGTTGCAGTTTAACGGGTTAGAGTATACGATCGGACTATTGAAATCGAAACTCATCAGAGCTTTTGGCTTGAGGAACTCTATGTCTTGTTTAAACCACGTCCTGATGATAGGCGTGTCTTGTATGACGGTGGGAAAGTTTTCTATCCCACTGTCAATAGGCAGTAATTCAAAGTCGGTCGGAATGAATGGATTCGGCTCGGGCAAACTTAGATTGTCGTTCATATCTGGTGTAGACCAATACTGAAAGTACACGAAACCCAGCAAATATTATAGCACAAACGGCCAATCGAAACCGGTTCCGATCACACACTACTACTACTTACTTCCAGTACTGACGGTTCGATTTTGTACACACCATACTTTGTACCGTACCAATGTTCTTCGGCATTGGCAAGCGATTCACACTTTTGGCCGACAATGACCAGTCTCGCTTTGTCGGGGGTTAGCTTGCTTACAAGCTCCTCCACCAGATCGGGACGCCATTCCGTAATTAAACAGTGCGCCACAAGCACATCCTCCAGCGGGAACAAATGCATCGAGCTGACCACGTTCGTTACAAGCGTGCACGGATACTCTTTGTCTTTGAAGCGAAACAACATTTCGCACAGGTTACAGTACTCTTCGAATATCCACTTTTGAGGCTTTTTAACACGCAACATATTGATGTACTGGAAGATAAGTTTCGCCGTGTCATCTATGTGATTGAATCCGTCTTCCGTTAAATCGACCATCACATCAAAACTGCCGAACCCCCGACCTAAGCTGCAGTACCCGCAACTTAGCTTATTGCACCACCCTCTGGCCTTTAGCTCGGACAAAATACTTCCCTTGCCTTCGTGCCCTATCAGATGGCTCACGTAATGTTCTGGGCCAGCCTTGTAGTACTGCTCCAGATCTTCCATCTGGAACGATATTGTAAGCGAGCGTATGTCTTTCACCGGCACTATGTACGTCTTCGTGCTCAGGTTTTCGTTTCCGTACGGCATATCTGGCCATCTAGGTGCGACTATTTGCTTATTTTCAATTTGGGAAAACATTTTTATAACCATTGCCTCCAGCTCGTCTAAGCTTTCTTGCCCGAACACAGCCAAACTCATGATGTTCGACGAGTACCATGTATTGCAAAACTTTATCAGCTCGTTACGCACATTAATGTTGTTCCGTTTTGGGCTTTCGGAAAGTGTTTGCTTATTGCCCGTTCCGAAACGACTGTACGGGTGGGACGATTTGCACAGCGACTTGGTCACCTGCTTGATGCGCCACACATCTTGTGGCACATTTTTTTCATGCTCTGAATTGACCGCGTTAATTTCACGCTCCGTTACTTCCTCGTTGAACAGTGGCGCAATAAAGAATTGTGAAAACCGATCCAGCGCATCTTCCAGCTTGCCGGGAATAACGTCGAAATAATATTTCGTCATGTCGGAACAGGTGGCGGCGTTTGAGCTGCCGCCATGCGTTTTTAAAAATTTCGTGTACTCATCTTCCTTCGGGTATTTCTCGGTGCCGAGAAACAGCATATGCTCACACAAATGTGCCAAGCCAGGTATTTCCAGCGGATCGCTTAGATGTCCAACGGCGACGGAAAGAGCGGCCGCCGATCGGTCCGTAGTGGGATCCGATACAAGGATTACTTTCATTCCATTAGACAGTCTTAACCCGCGGTAATCACGATTGTCCTGGATGGATTTTGTGATGGTATTGATACGCTCGAACGGGGCGTTTGCTGTCGATTGGGGCAGCGGCATCGAAGCATTCGACAGTTGTGCTTTGCTCGTTAGTTCAGTTGCCATTTTGTGACTAGCTTTTACACTTCTGTTAATTACTGATCGATTATTATGTACCGCTCTTATCGGATGACTCGTACTGTAAACCAATGACTTCCTGTAAAATATTGAACATAGGGGGTGAGAAGCAGTGACGACATACAAATCGATTTGATGTTGAAAGTTCGTATTACCCTAATTGGATGTTGCACAGCGCATTGGCATTTCGGATGACTGGCCGATATACAAGGTAAGTACTACGTAATACCACTTGAGTTAACATTAACACTAAGTTCAGTTAAAATTTCGGGAATTATGCACAATATTTATTTTGTCAACAATGGCAAATGCAATGCAATGTGTGTGCAGGTGACATAAAAGTGGGAAGTGCCAGAATGGCAAACAAATCTGACCGTAATCGTTTGAGCAGCCCTGTGGGAAACACATTTTTCAAACATTTTATTAAATCAACAAGAGTCCATCTTTGCTCTTCTATTAATTGAATAAGTAGTAAAATTGTGTGCTACAAAAACGTGAAACAAATCGTGATTACTTGAGAAAGGCTAAAAGAAGCGATCTAATTGCCCTGTGTTTGTTCGATGACCACCACCCACTGTGCAGTTCTTTAGATAAGTTTTGAGCTGTCATTTAATTAGATACATTTCGCATTTCGTATGCATTGATAGGTAAACAATCAACAAATCCATACCACTTGGGATAGTTCTGCAAAGTGCATTTTCCGTAAAAGTGCAGCGAAATTGGTCAAAATGGGCAAAGGAAAAGCAGAAGTTGGTACGCCAAAGTATTTGGCAAATAAAATGAAGGCAAAGGGCTTGCAAAAGCTGCGCTGGTATTGCCAGATGTGTGAAAAGCAGTGTCGCGATGAGAACGGGTTCAAGTGCCACACGATGAGCGAATCGCATCAGCGGCAGATTTTACTGTTTGCGGATAATGCTGGTCGCTTTATCGACGGGTTTTCTTCCGAGTTCCTAACGGGGTATCTACAAATATTGCGGCGTCAGTTCGGAACAAAGCGTGTTGCTGCCAACAAGGTATACCAAGAGTACATCGCAGATCGTCACCATCTTCACATGAACGCTACCAAATGGCATTCGCTGTCCGACTTTGTGAAGTATCTCGGTCGAAATGGGCACTGTGTGGCGGACGAAACGGATAAAGGCTGGTTCATCACCTACATTGACCGCGATCCAGAGACGCTGGCAATGCAAGAAAAGGTGGCCAAGAAACAGAAAATGGACAAAGATGATGCGGAACGGTTGGCGGAGTTTATTGAAGAGCAGGTTCGTCGGGGCAAAACCGAGGAGGAACCCAGCCGCTCGGGATACTCGGAACTGAAACGAGCAAATGAGGAGGAAACTATTAAAATCGACCTTAAGCTAACCAACAAACAGCCTCAACAAGCCGCACCAGCGGTGGTAATCAAACGGCCGTTCGATTCGTTGGACGATTCGAAAAAGGAGAAAAAGATAAAACCTTCATCCAGCGGTGGAGAAACGAAAAAAATATCCGCACTGGACGAGCTTATCAAAGAAGAGGAGCAGAAGAAGGAAAAAAGCAACCGAAAGGATTACTGGCTTTCCGAGGGAATCGTAGTAAAACTGGTAACCCGTTCTTTGGAAGACAAATATTACAAAGAGAAAGGGGTAGTTGTGGAGGTGATTGAAAAATATCGTGCAAAACTGAAACTGTTAGAAACGGGAGAGAAATTGAAGGTGGATCAAGCTCATTTGGAAACCGTAATTCCTGCAGTTGGGAAACAAATTTTAGTATTGAACGGAGGCTATCGAGGTTGTACAGCGACGTTGAAAGCCATCAATACAGAACGCTACAGTGTTACAATAGAAATAGCCTCAGGACCACTGAAAGGACGATTGGTGAGCAACGTAGCTTACGAAGATATCAGTAAACTATTTGTTTAGATTGGGCATAAGGAATAAGCAATTGGTTAGTTCTATTGAACTGTATTTAACTCGTGACGAGATTAAAGCTAATAAAATAATGGCAAAATGAATTAATGAAACACTCTCTCTAGCTTTAAGGCGAATCGAACTGTTGGTATTTGGACTCTGGAGCGACATCACTCATGACGAGTGATAAAAAGATACTGGGACGTACTGTTAACACGTCGAGACAACCGGTGATTTGCCAAGCAGTCGGAACTAGAATATTGTGTGAAGGTTCCGGTAGTGGAAAAATCATTTCGGTTGATGAAAGTGATGTTCGAAAGAAGGTGACACAGAACGACATCATCTTTGTTTCCTCGTTAACGGGAAATTTACTGTCCGTGAGTATAATATCCAGGATTACAAGTTTTATTTGACAAAGACGGTTTTAAAATCCTGAGAGATAAAGAAGTGTTCCTGAACATATCTGGCACCGACGATTGGGGCATCGGGACTACGATGCAATCAAAAAAATTATTCGAAAGAATCTTGGTTTTGGTCTACAAATGAAGAAATGCCATGCATGTTCAGTGTGTCTGCGGAGAATGTTTGGAAGGCAAGATGAGTCGTACACCATTCCCGACGGAATCTTTCAGCAAGTCGAAAGCAGTTGGAGACCTCGTTCACTTAGATGTAGTTGGTCCTATGCAAGTTACAACGCCAGAAGGCAACAGGTATTTCATGACGTTGTTGGATGATTTTAGTGGATTCACTTTGATATACCAGTTGAAGACGAAATCGGAGGTCGAATCTAAGATACGAATGTATTTTAGTCTTGTGAAGAATCAGTTTGGGCGTTCTCCGAGAGTCCTTCGTTCAGATGGTGGAGGAGAATATTGTGGTGCGAAATTGAAGATTTGAAAGAATAACGGTTACAAACTGACGTGGTTTCAGCCCCTCATCAGCTACTTCCAGCCGATTATGCATCGCCGTCAGTTGTTTAAGATGTTCCAGGAGATTGCCGTCTTCCGGCAGTTTCAGTGAACACATTTTCACTCCACATTTCCTTGGCAGTCGTCTTCCTACATGTGTGGATCAACTGGTCGGTTTCCACGGCTATGCCGATCATATGGCGCACCTCCCAGTTTTTTTTGACGCCAAACCGCCATATCCTCGAGTCAACACCATCGAAACTGCTTCTGCTGCTACATTCGCCTGGTCTCCGTCTGCTTCAGCCTTTTTTTTCTGCATTGGGTGCCAGCACGATTTTCATCAGTTTTTCCTACGTTAACTCCAGTTCCATCTTGAACTTCCAAATTTCGAAGTTATGCTCGTTCCGTTTCTTCGCCTTATATTCCGCCTTTTTTTCATGTCGCGATTTTAAAAAAGAACTCTCTTGACCTATAAAAAACGACGATTTTCTGCTGTTCTGCGTTATACCTCGGCCCATAACCTATAGGTAGTTTATTAACAATACGTCTCACAGGTTTTGTAACGAAACTAATACTAACTATTATGGGCCTGCTGATATTCCTTTAATAATTTTTCTGCTCATTGCTTACTTAGATTTCATTCGCATGTGTTTCATAACACAATAATTCTAAACCCTGTAAAGGGTTTCACAGGCTCTCCTACTCAACTCCTATACCGTCACGTCCTCGTCGTGCAACGTGGTAACCTGTTCCACCGTAACCTGTTCCAAGCTTAGGTAAACGGGGTAGTTCCAACCCCTCGAGCAGATGGTGAAGCATGGCTGAAGTAGATAGGTGGGCAGACCGGGCAGCTACCCTGCTTCTGATTTAGAGTAACTGAATTAGACTCGCCCGGCTCCGGTGCGCTGGTCATGTCATGAGAATGGCACCGAACGGCCCAGCCCGTTAAGTTCTTTTAGGTCATCTACATGGACAGAGGTGGCTTCAACAGAACGGCCGGGATATTGGATTGGCAAACGACAGCGATAGACTGTGAGCGGTATCGGGGATTGTTGCAAGACCGCGAAGCGATTGTGGCGCATGATAAAAAGTAAATAATTTCACTTAATGAAGTCGTTTTGTTTGAATGTGCAAGTAAATGAAATTGTGCTTACGAGAGATCAAGCAGAAAATCGTTATTTTACTATATATTTTTTAAATATCGTCTTTTTTGTTATTTTATGACACAGCTCCGTTTGACACCCCTGAAATGTCAAATGGATCGCTGCAGCGCCAAAATACATGTCAATTCACGTGAAATCGAAAACAATCACAGTTAGATGAATAACCAAATTGCTCGCCATGGAAACATCTCCACCGAGAAGAACTTTACGAAGTTCTAATCGATTGTCGCTTTCATTAAGCCGTAAGAAAGTGAAAACGAAACAAAATTGTTCAGATAATGTGTTCAAACCATCGCCAAGTGAACTGCCGGCCAAATGTATGGAAACCCCGGACGTGTCTGGTAGGACCGAGCAAGTAACACCGACGAACGAAGACCGAAGCATGAATTTAAATTCGGAGCCGGTAAATACAGGAAATACTACTGTTAGAAAAGATGCTTGTACGCCAGAAATCATCATCGTACTCAGTGATGATGAAAATGATGGCGAAACTCCCTCGAAGAGGTCGATTCGCGAGTATTTTACTCCATCAAAACAATCAAGCAATATTTCGGAAACGTCGGCTAGCTGGACAACTGGTGGCAAAAACAGCAGAGCTGGTGGTAGGGGTACCATTTTTTTTTGCACCGATAGTATGGTGATTTGTAGAATGATTTAAACTAATATCGTTTGTTTTGTTTTAGCGCATGCATCTGTTAAAAAGCAAGGCTCACAATCGCTACCTAGAAAAGACGTCGGCAAAGCACGTCGCAAGATTTGTCCAACTACCAACATAAAGATGCTCACGAAGAAATACTTTGATGATTCGCAAAAACGGATAACAAACTTCTTCAACAAAGAGGAAGACCCGGATCGTATAGGGTATTGCCGTGTGGTGAAAGAATCGTTGATGCCAGCGATCATTACCGGCGATATGGATGTGGAGCAGATGTTAATTGTAACGGTGGACGAAGGTACAGAGCGGTTGAGTTTTTCACAGCATGCACCGGATTTCGCTGTACCAGATCCGGCCGTAGCATTGAACCCATCGCAAATTATGGAACGCATTGAACGTGTGCAAAGTGCATGTTACGATCCCGAGCGGGAAGACTGGAATATGGAACGTGCGGCATTTCCGGTTGAAGTACCGGCTGCATCGAACAACAACAATGAAATCGATAGCTATGCTACGGTGCAGAAGAAGACTGAACCATCAACGACACAAACCAAAACGATCCAAAAGCATCAGCGATTTAGTACCGCCATTCCACAAACACCTAGCAACAAAACAACACCGGCAGTGCCGACAGCTTCCCGTGGTAAAGGGTCCACCAGCAGTCGGAGTAAAGGTGGTAGAAAGATCGTTTGTCCTTCGTATAAAATCATAGCGGGCACAAATTTTGCCGTCGATGCATTCCGCTACGGTGATATCGAGGGTGTAACGCACTACTTTTTGACGCATTTTCATGCGGACCACTATATTGGGCTGAAGAAAACATTTTCCAAGCCTCTCATAATGTCTGCCATAACGGCCAGGCTTGTGAAGACGTTTATAAATGTTGGCGAAGAATTCTACCGGTTGATCGAATTGCATCAGTCGATTTTTATTGATGGCGTAGAGATAATAGCGCTGGATGCTAATCAGTAAGTGAACAGTAAGTGGATTGTGCATGTAAGCAAGTAACGCAATAACATTTCTCCCCTGAATTTTTAGCTGCCCGGGTGGTATAATGTTTCTGTTCCGCTTACCAAATGGTAGCAACATTCTGCATACGGGCGATTTCCGTGCATCGCCGGAGATGGAAGAGTATCCGGAGTTTTGGAATTTCCCGATCGACTGCATCTATCTCGACACCACTTACCTTTCGTCCAAGTACGCTTTCAAGTCACAGTGGGAAAGCGTGGCCGATGCTCGGGAGGCTGTATCTACGTTCTTGAAGAAACATATCGGTGTGCAGGTGCTTATCGTGTGCGGAAGTTATCTGATTGGCAAGGAGAAGGTATGGCTCGAGCTAGCCATGGCGACTGGTATGAAAGTGTGGACGGAACCGAACCGATGGAAAGCGTTGAAAGCGATTGCGGATCCGCAACATCTGTCGCTGCTTGTTGCCGACCCACTTCAGGCAAATATACACGTGCTGGCCATGAATAAACTGTCGTACGATGTAAGTATGATCATTTGATGGTGTGAAGAAGTAATGAATGGTGTTAAAACTTTTTTCTACAGGAATTAAACGAATACATGAACCAGTTCCCAGATCGATATGACATCGTGATTGCTATACGTCCCAGTGGATGGGAGAAAAATAGCAAGCCGCAGTACCGGGGGCGCATCAACATAGTGGGAATAGAGTACTCGGAACATTCGAGCTTTGATGAGCTGAAACGTTTCGTACAGTTCATACGACCACGCGAGGTAATTAGCACAGTGCCATATGGAAATTCGAATCAAAATCGTACGCCAACAGTGCCTGTCTCATGGTACCAGGGAGACATTCGACCGCAAAGAAAGGCTTTACAGCTTTCCATAACAAACTTTATCACACCCGTCAAAGGTGGTGATGTAGCGATGATGCCAAATGAACCATCCACTAGCCTTAAGACTCGCTTACTTCCGAATCGGACTAAAGCAAGAGCGCAATCAGGTCTGGCAATAGATGTGAAGGATGATGAAGATATAAGATCCGATCACAAATCAGAAAATGGAGAACTAAGCTACGACAGTGATTGGCTACCATAATACATGGGCCATGGACTAAATTTGGATGGTAAGACGTTAGACGTTAGATGTTTCTGTTAACAATTTTTAAAACTAATGATAGAATGTAAGAAAATTTATTATGATCTGAACAATCTGCAAGCGTAGTTATAGAAGCATTTATATGTAAAATGTTCAGGAGTGGAATGGATACATTTCTCAATTGTGGCTGTGCTACTGTTTTTGATACAATATTAATTTGGTTACAATCCATTGCTTGAATGGATAGGCTGATTGTAGTGTGTATAGTTAGAGTTTCTTGAAAATATACTCTTTAAGATGTGTAAAACGGAGATGTAAAATGTTATACTTAATTCAAACGTGTATTGTTATAAGATAGTTAAACACAGATCGTAGGTAAGATCTTTCAATCACTTTTACAAATGTGATCAAAGAGATTGAATTTCTGTGTGATAGAAACTAGAGTCGATGCATGTTATTTATTTTTACGAAATCAATGCATTGCAGCTATCACACAGATTTATTAATCTGACCGTTTTATAATGCCGATAAGTTTTTGAAATGAAGTTGAAACGCTGTTAGTAAATAGTATTTAGTATTCTATTATTTAATCCCTGGTGGTTGGGTATTTGTTTCAACGATATGTCCATAAAGAATTGTGTTTCATGGCATTAATGATTCGCAGGCATAGTCATTCTAATGACCCTCCACACACCCCCTGGAGTTCAATACCAGTGTAATTCGCTACATGACAGTGAGGTGGCATAGTTTTAGAGGGAGAGTTTTGAGTTTGATTAAATTTAAATTTATTTAGTTTTTACATTCCCCGGCTTTCGAACAGCGAGTCACCAGAAATATGCAATAAAAAGTCAGTGTAGCTGAAGGAAAAATAGTTTCTATCAGTTGGTAATAATGATTATTCTTTCCGATGCCATGCTTAGAGCAGTAGCGCGCAAAGTTCGAAAAAGGCAAATGATTGGTTGTTTTATGTTGCTGCTTCTCTCTATGCAGCTTCAGTATAACGAACGGCAAGTTGTGCTGATGCTGTTGGTTCATTGTTCCTTCCAGTGCAACCGGGCGACGCCGTCATCATCACGGTTCATGCTCGTTATTATGAATCCTCATTATGATTATCTCAAATCCCTTGCGGGGGAGAGCCGTCCGAACGGAGAAAGTGTCTCGTGAGCGTATCGTACTGTCCAGCGTTGACGAGATCCTACGTCTTTTCGTTTGACGTGCAAAACAACTTATTTTCCTACTACTTTTTACCCGCTGTTGAACCGATGCAATGTTCCACGTTGGTTGATTTGGTTGGCTTTCGGTTAGACCGTGGTACTCTACCGACTACTTGGATTTTCTTGCACACATACATACACACACAAGCACCCACCTTCGTGCCGTTGGAAATTATGGAGATCGCCTGGGAAAGGATGAGACTCTTGAACGTACACAAACACACATTCGCGCATCTTGTGGGGTAGTCCATGCGATCCCCTGCTTCACTTTAGTTTTGCTCCGAAGTGCAAATTTTTTGCTCCTTTATATCCTCCCTAGATGATACTTCCCTGGGTGGTCCACCCCCCCCCCCCCCCCCCCCCCCCCCCCTCGTTCTTCGTTTTTCTT
>KZ061644.1:136124-191224 GCA_002091835.1 Anopheles maculatus
ATTTGGTCCGCATCCATCCGTCCATCACGATGATCGTCAGTCTCAACATTATGGTGGAGCCGATTGTTGATGGAACGGGTATTCTTTTCTTGACGTCTGAATTCCTGTCGTACCGCATTAAATTACGTACGAGCGTTCGGAAGCATTATGAAGGGAGAGAGAGAGAGAGAGAGAGCAAATTTTCTTGATAGTCGTCTGTCTTTATCTGCTGTCGCTTTTGTTTTGTCGCAGCTAAAGTACAATACGAAATGCTCTACCAGCCTTCCGTCGCTCGTGTCTTTCCTTGTGTCTGCAGGTAAGTCATCATCTTCGCCACCAGCCGCTACTTAAGCACCGTCCATTTACATTTCAATTTTTAAACTGTGTGTGTGTGTGTATGTATGTGTCTATAAAAGGTGGTCAACACAACAGACATGCCGGAGGTTTTATTTGATTTTGTAATTTTTGTATTGTTCTTTACCGATATGTTTGGCGTTTTTTTTTAGCAAACGTTGTATTATTTTCGATAAAAACTATACTAATTGATTTACAGATTGATTTTACTGTATATTATTGAATATGTTCTCTAACAATAGACTTGCAATTATTTGACTACTTTCTTCTTCTTCTCTGGCTCTATACCCTCGCACTGGTTAGTCAGTCCTGCGTTCGAGGAGACGGTTGGCGTAACTACCATCGGACCATCCCAATTTCACTACTTTATGTGCTGCACTTATCGCACAATAACTTATACAAGCGATCTGTTTTACCTGTTGTTGAGATAAATCTATTTGCTTTAGGTATCGTATTATACGCAGCAATGTATGGGATATTACATTGATTTCTGCAGAAATTATAGAATTGTTAGTTGTTCTAACAACGAACAACCTTCGCAAATTAATAAGAAAAATATAATATTGTTTGTTTAACCGAGCATGCCCGGGATAAGGCAAATAACAAGGAGGAAATGCCTTGTAACTCTTACGAAACTATATTTATACATTCGATGGTGACAATACAGCGTGTAGCCGTCATATTGAAATATTGTTTATTAAGAGAATTTTTGCAAAGCTGTATGTGTTACTTGTATTATATTATGCCTGGTCGTAAGTACGAGCAATAAAAAAAACTTTTATTGTACTAGTTATAAGTAACTCTGACAGCTGTAGAGTACGCTCGAGTGAAAATACTAATGCACTAACATGGTACAACATTGTCCTGCAATGTTGTAACAGTTATACCAGTTATACAAGATATCTTGTTATAGTTTACTCAGTAATATTAATATGTCATGCATACAACACACTTCTTTTGATTTTCTACATTGTCTATTGCTGATAAAATAAAGTTTTGCACTTATAAACGAAAGATGCTTTTTAACTTAAGTTTTAACAACTTTGAGCCCTCATGCCACTCTTACAAAAAGCATAAAACAATAGTTGAATGTGTTGGTGTGCACTTCCTGCACTCGGGTAAACATTAAAGCTCTTTCGAGCTGTGCGCGGGAGCTGACGAAAACCAAAAACCCAGAGAACACGACGGAAGTTAATTGCAGTCGATAGTCACAAGCTTCTTCAAGACGCGCGTACATGGAGTCGCCCGGTAGCTTGTAGACGCTCGCACAAAAATAGGTGGTCGATGTATAAATTAGCACATTAAAGTATCTTGCCGCACCAGCGACCAGGCGGAAGTTCGCGGGTAATGGTTTTTTCTTGACCAGTTAGCGTAAAACGCTTTGGAAGGTGATGGGTTTTTGTATCTTGTTTCGTCTAGGCTCCGTGGCAACTCCGCTGTCCTCGCTGTCCGACCGGCAGCGCTTTGCACTTCATTTTTTGTGATCTAAGAATCGAAACCGATTTGCTAAGAGGTTCGTGCGGGGGGGAGGGGAAAAACGGAAAATTGTGTGAATGAATTTTTTGTCTTTGCTTTTGCCGGACTTTCCGCAATTTGCCAGAACTGACCTTTGCTTAACAAAAGGATCTTTGTGGTGGATAACAAAAAAAAAAAAAACCCATCGTCCATTCCAGCCCGATGCTGAAGAAAGTGAGAAGTTCGTCGGGTACCGCAATAAGTTCAGCTTCACCAAAACCAACGGACCGAAGTGGCGGCGACTGGCTGGCAGACCGTTGCGTGGAAAATTTTACTCAATTTGAGGGTTTGAATAATAAATTAAATTATGCTTTCGATTTCACTTGACCTAGAGCTCGGGCGGGACACTGCTGCGTAGTAAACTGTTGTTGTTCCCGAATCGGGATGACCGGGAGCAGTGGCGGTGTCTTTTTTTTTTAAAGGTTGAGCCACTCGCAAAAGAAGTAAGTAAAAAACATGCTTTTCAATTGGCAGTTTTGGGTTTAAAGTGTCTAATCGGACTAATGTACTGAATGCCCACCGTTGGTATGGTGAGCGGTAAGGTGTAGCTTGAAATTATTGCAAAACAGAGGCAATAAACGTAAGGAAGACAGTGTGAGAGAGAGAGAGAGAGAGAGAGAGAGAGAGAGAGAGAGAGAGAGAGCCGACCGATATGGTAATGCGATATGGTATACAAATCTCATCCCTTAGTCAAATGACATAAAGCAATATTACTAATTTTTGCCGATAAATTTATGTTTTCTTCAAAATTACACTAGGGTTGTCTCATTTTTATCGATAATACTCTTATTCTGATGTCTACAATACGTCGTTCGATATTTAGATATTTCGTGGTAAATCATTACATATGAGTTTTGTGCCTAATCATACTCATGCAAGGGAACTAAGTAAGTTTTTTCGATCAATACTTCGCGTTTACCATCAGCAGTGAAGTGAGAAGTAAAGCTTGGAAGTTGAACTTCCACGATCGGCTAAAGCACGTTGTCACTAAGGGCAACCAACTGATTGTGGCTTGCTGAGGCAACTAGCACGCGACTCTACATATCATGTTTGCTTCAAAATGCACAGCTAGGCCTCGAGGCGCTAAACCAGCGAAATTGAAACGCTGTTTGTTGTGGGACTCTTGGACTGGTCTTAATATATACGTCACGCCGAGATCGATAGCCGAACTCGATGTATTATCCCTGAATTTAACGTCATTTGTGATCGTCAACTGACCAGGCATGTCGTGCGTGTGTTCTGCTTTATGTTAATTTATTTCCTCCACATTTATAATAAGTTAATGTAATTTTACTTTTTTCGCAATTTCGATTTAGTTCATGTTTATTTTAAATATATAATTGAACTTTTTCTTGGCCTAACGACCTCTTAGGTCATGCCTGCCATTTCTGGCTTATTAGACTTATTGTTACCGCATAGTTGGTAAGTCAGTCCTCACTATGGGGGAACGGCCCAGATGAGACTTGAACCCCGGTCCTGCCGTGTGAAGATCGGCACCGCTGTCGCATCTACCACCGGGCCGCCCGGTTATTGAATATTGAATTATTGAACTATCAAATGCTTAGCTATCGTTAGGACTACTCTCTACTCTACTAGGTCTTAATCGTGACGTGTGTTTTGTCCACGGCTCGGTTGACTATCCAGCTATGAGTAAAACTAAGTCACAGATAGCTAACAATAGCAGACCAAGACCTCACGAGGTTGTAGTGTCAAGGAAGTCAAGGAAGTTTTTAAGTTAAGCCTAGATAAGCTGTTATCTGGTTAACTCTTTACCTAATAAATATCAAATATCAAATTTATAGACGTTGTCCTTCATGCAAACAAGCACTTTATAATTAAAAATCCCGATTAAACATTCGAGTATTCATTTTAACATCACCGTTAATGAAAACAGATAACAATTTCAAATCATTGGATACCAGATTGTGACACAGACTGGACGGTTTGAAACTTAATCTACACCTTCCTCGGAACAACCTCAAGTTTGTCTGGTGGATTTGAAACGATTTGATACAGAGTCTATACCGAACAGCAATTTTTCGAAGAAGAGAATTATTTATTCTTCATCAAAGAAAGCTTATCTATCTAAACTAATCAGTTCTTTGGCACGTTCTGTTATCAAAAGGCTATTCAAATGTCGAATTTGAAGTTTCTTTGCAACTAAATACTTAAATCACAGCCAGGAATGCATTTTAAAACTCAGTTTCAATGCTTTCTGGTCGAATGGCTAACACCAAATCGACTCTTGAGTATAAAGAATTTCTACTTTCGGGACATTTTCGGGTCATCATTGACGTTGGTTGACCATATATTGAACTTTAACTATTTTTGGATATTTTTTCCAGCCGCAATGTGGAAATATGAACAGTTTAAAAGTAAAAATGTGGATTTGTAAGAAACAGAGGCATACTATAGGAAGAGGCAAACTATAGAAAGAGACTAAAGCCCTGATTGTGTGAGCCAAACGTCTTAGCAAACGGCGAAAAAATGTTTGTCAAACGGAAAGTTAAAAAATCACATTACCTGTGCCAAACGGAGACGCGAGTTAGACAAAACTTTTTCCGTTAGTCGAGTTCAACGGAAAGTACAATTTGCATTCGTAAAATAATGTTTTGAAAAGAAATCATCCCCAAATTGCAAGTATTTAACTTGAATTTGTAATAAAATAAACTTCTAAGGCATTTAAATGTCTTTAATTTGATTATTTTAAAGGTTTAATTACAAACGCGCGGTAACCAAAAAACTACGCGACAACAAAGCTGCTTTAAACGCAACTGGAGGTAAAAAGTTGCGCAGTTGCAAGGGATGAAACACACAACGCTGCATTCGTACCTTGCATCTAGATGTGTTATATGTTCACTATCACTACTATCGCTATTTCTATCACTGATGTAATATGCAGAAATCATTTTCAACTATAAATTACATTTAAAACTCTACTCTTGCAAAGTCAACAAACCTGTTTCTCACGGCTTACTATGATCACTATTTAGATATTTGCTAGGATACCAGAATGACAGTGCGAAAAAAAATCGACGAAGCTTTCGTCGACTCTAAAGCGGTGGCTAGACTAAAGTTGAGGCAAGCGCGATCTATTTTTTTTTATGAGCGAACTGTCAAATTTCGCGCTCCTGATTTCGCGCTCCGATCCTGCATTGCAGGAAAAATGAAGCGTTCGCGCATTGATCGCGCTTGCCTCACTTTTAGTCTAGCCACCGCTTAACAGGTAACCATAATGCAAATTTGCTTTCCGTTTGGTTTGAGGCTTTCCACCGGAAAGTTTTCCGTTTGTCTCAGGCAATCAGGGCTTAAAACTTAAAATAAAATATTTTTTTTTTATCGATCGGCCGTACTGCTGAAAAATTAAATAATTATTCCCAATACATTAAGCTCCCTCAACACGGTGTACATCTCAGTGGCATTGCTTTTTGTTTTGTAATGAGCAATTATGTTTCAATGCCTACTAAAATTAACCAAATAATATATTATTCCTTCGAAACACCAGTAGAATGACAGCATTTTTGTTTGGTGCGTCCCGTATACATTAAATATGATGACTATTATCATCATTTAGCCCGCCAAATACCTTGGTCAAACTACTTCCACTAATGTTCACTTAAAAAACGATGATGCGTCGTGCTATTAAAGATTCATACAGTGTGTACTACACGGGCCACCAGGTGTAGAATATTTCCCTGCCGCATTTCCCTGGTCGTTTATTTTATTTTTTTTGTGTGTGCCACGGCTGGGCAAATGTTCATTATGGTCCAGAGATTCGCGTTTGGTGGTGTGGACGAATCATAATGCGGAACGAACATTGTGGGACAGCCCAGCCGAACCTGCCAGTGATGATGTGCTGTATGCTTGTATAATTAGAATGATCTCATCATCAGCTGCTCGGTGGGCGCTAGAATAGGAAAATCTCAATTCATTACATTTTCATGATCTACCATCACGCACATCGTTGACGCGATATGGTAGCGATGGTCATGACCACGCAAAACCGGGAGTGAGCAAAAAAAAAGTCATGAAAAAAAACAACTTTCCGCTTTCGGTTTGATGCACAGTTTGTGTGTTTTTTTTTGAGGGGAAGAAATGAGAGAAAAAGCAGTACAAGAGAAAGTGTTTCCGTACTTACAAGATTCCAGTAATCCGTGGCATCAATTTTTATGTGGTAATGTTGGTGCTGTATTTTTTTTCCCAGGTTAGATATTTCGTCAACGCCACTGTTGTCCATAATAAGCCATCTCCCATTGGGAGCGATCTTTAGTGCACATCTAAGGACGAGCCGTTCGGATGCAAAACACAGTCGGAGACATATCCTGGTACGAGCAGGCAAAATAAAAGTCAATTTTAATAACAATACTTTCAACCTGCCCAAGTTCTGCCTACGAACTGTTCGCTTTTACATTTGGCGCGTACATAAAGAAACAGTGTGTGTGTGTGTGTGTGTGTGTGTGTGTTTATGTAGCCTAGTGGCATCCTCGAGGAGCAAAAAAACGCGCGCGGAAAACCACTCTCTCGAGATGTATAAAATCTTAAATACTTTGCTTCGTTTCCCGGATACGCATATCTACAATGTGTAGGGTAAAACGGTCCATTCCTGCCGGACCGGGGTGTTTTGGGCTGCCTCTATTACAACATTACAGACACGAACAGTGAATGCTGGGGTGCCGTTACCCTGTCCAATTTCGCTCGAGGAGATACGCAAAAGCGTGGTTTGACGTAATGAGAACATTTGGGATGGCTTGTGATGGGACGCGACTGCTGTTTATTGAGTTACGCTTGGAGCACTAGCGCGTATTGGGAGTGTTGGATGTGTGTCAGACCCGATTTCGAGTACAATCTAATTTATTTTTTGCTGACTTTTGGCGTTTAGGAGTGTGTATCAGTAAAGAAAAGTTGTTTGAAAAAAAAAAACCTAATGTCGCTGTATATTAGTAACTGATTATTGTTAAGTATTACTGATAAAAAGACAGGAAGAGGGCAACGTATAAGTGCTTTGAATAAGTGTAAATCTTCTTTGCTACAAAAATTGTCCCATATTTTAAACATTTTATTTTTCTACTTCTAAAATGATGTTTTGAAAATCGTCCCTTCTATTGTATTTATTATAATTACTACGGACTTGCCGTAATGTCAAGATGACTCTCGAATGGGTGGACTACTACTACCTATTGCTGTGTAATAGTTCCGAATGAAAATTTGTTTTTTTTGAATTTGAAGAACTTGTTTAAAACGCTATACTTTTTCCCAAATACTATTAAATTGAATAATTCCATTACTTGAAGAGATAGTTGAGAGACTATCAGAGAGAATTCCGAAACAGAAAATCAACCACTGGCCAGATCTTCGCCATGCGGCAAATCTTGGAGAATATGACGGAACAGCAGCTACACTCCTATAATTTCTACGTTGGTTTTAAAGCCGCATATGACGGTATTACTAGGAGAAGGCTATACAACACTATAAGCTTATTTAGAATTTGCTCATGGCCCTTTGCTACCCCCGAGGATCAGCACCAGGGAGCTGGGCTTGTCTATCTTCTCTTCAATTTGGCACTATAATGGGCCATCCGAGCCTTTTGGTGGAAACTGTGGAAAATCAATCCAGATCTTGACATATGATCATGACATAACCATCGTTGGTTTAAGGCTCTGCTCTGTAGCAGGAGCTTACCAAAGGATCGAGCAGGTGGCACTGAACCTCGGGGCCCTTTGCTAGGCCATTTTCCACTGAGAGAAAACTTTTCCACTGAAAATACCTGTCGCGACGGACGAAGCTGGGATTGTAAAGAAAATATGTTTAGTCCCTGTACTCACATACTCATCTGAGACAAGGAATTCATCAAAAACTGACGAAAACCTCAAAGGAGGAGGAACAAGCAAAAGCAGGAAGCGGCTTCAATGACGCGCTTTACGACAGCGTATTCGACAGCCTCCGGTGGGCTGGTCATGTAATGTGAATAGCACCGGACGACCCAATCCTTAAAGTCTTTTTAGGCCGTCCACAATGGTTGATGATTGTTGCAGCGCAAGGCAAGAAAACAGTTTTCTGAGTCGTCAGGTATAATTGCAGTTGTCGTAAAGCAATATACTAAGGTTGGCTTAATGAAATATTTATATGTGTTGTACTATACCTCCATTATCGTTGCAAATGTGTATCTTGGAAAAGGATAATTTCATTTATACACCTAACCCATAGCAATGTTTGTCTTATCTTTGCGAACGTATCAATTAATCCTAGAATGACTGCCATACATATATTTATGAATGTACTGCGCGTGTATTTAACCGATACTATTAACTTTCCAACTGAATGGACTCTCATTACCATTTATTAATAATGGTCTTCGTGTGCTGGGAATAGCTAGGCAGTTAGACAATTTCCACTGAACAGTAGCAACAAACGGAAGAATCTCGTTAGAATCTCGTCCGGCGAGATTCGGTAAGACTCACGAAACAGAAAAAAGATTATTTTCCAATTAATCGACTGATTTGAAGTCGCGAAATCGGATTCGTTGTGAACCCGCGCACCTCGAGCTGGAGTAAGTCCCTGTCCAAAAACCGAAAGCTTTTTTGGCATGTAATCGATTCATCTATTCCGTTTTCGGCGTCCCTAGCTGAGGGCGAGTTTTTCTTTTGTTAATTTCAACAGCCAAAGCGAGCGCAGGATTGCGGAAGAAACCGGGAAATCTAATAAAGCTGAAAAAATGACTTTTTTTCTGTATGTGTGTGTGTGTGTGTGTGTAGTAGTAGTATGATGGTAAATCGGACTGATTTCTGCAAAGGCAAAGTTCGTGCTCCCAATCAACCCATGGACCACTGGCAGTATCTCGACCACTCCATCGCCTAGGTCACGGAGCAATTCACCAACGCTTTGCTGAACTAGGGTTGAAATCCTAGCCAAGCGAACGGGCGGAAGGGGATGTGAATTCCGGGAAAATGAAATGGGAAAGGATCACACTATCTCTCAAACTCACGGTGCCCCTTCTATCCGGCCAGTGGCATCGGCACGTGCGTTCTACCGACAGCGGGAGGAAGTAGAAATTGTATCGTGCGTCCCGGCCTGTGCGTCTCTGGTAAGACTTTATTTATATTCGCCTTATAACAAAAAAATAATACCTTCTACTTAAGCATCGACTGATTAAATGCCGTAACATATTGGAAATGGATTTGGTTTCCTAGAAAACGTTGCAACGCTCGTACAAGGAAGTAGGTCAACCAGTGTTTGTGTAGGATTGTTTTAAACACATTCGAGCAGCATTCAGTTGCCCGATTGGTGGAACCGTTTTGTGAACGGGTGCTTTAACTGAGTAAATAAGATAGATAGATTGAAATTGACACAGGATTGATAGATATTTTTCTTCAATCAACAGTAAGCCAAGAATGTGCGGGAGCATGGCATTTGGCGGACCACCACACTACGGCAGATTCAAACAAGCTAAAGAACCTTGTGCATAGCGTAAGATGTTTGGTGACGGAGTGCACAATTTATGGATATTTTATCATTTAGATTAACTGCACAACTTCAACTGGTTTCGTGAATCTTCTCTTCAATTTGGCACTATAATGGGCCATCCGAGCCTTTTGGTGGAAACTGTGGAAAATCAATCCAGATCTTGACATATGATCATGACATAACCATCGTTGGTTTAAGGCTCTGCTCTGTAGCAGGAGCTTACCAAAGGATCGAGCAGGTGGCACTGAACCTCGGGGCCCTTTGCTAGGCCATTTTCCACTGAGAGAAAACTTTTCCACTGAAAATACCTGTCGCGACGGACGAAGCTGGGATTGTAAAGAAAATATGTTTAGTCCCTGTACTCACATACTCATCTGAGACAAGGAATTCATCAAAAACTGACGAAAACCTCAAAGGAGGAGGAACAAGCAAAAGCAGGAAGCGGCTTCAATGACGCGCTTTACGACAGCGTATTCGACAGCCTCCGGTGGGCTGGTCATGTAATGTGAATAGCACCGGACGACCCAATCCTTAAAGTCTTTTTAGGCCGTCCACAATGGTTGATGATTGTTGCAGCGCAAGGCAAGAAAACAGTTTTCTGAGTCGTCAGGTATAATTGCAGTTGTCGTAAAGCAATATACTAAGGTTGGCTTAATGAAATATTTATATGTGTTGTACTATACCTCCATTATCGTTGCAAATGTGTATCTTGGAAAAGGATAATTTCATTTATACACCTAACCCATAGCAATGTTTGTCTTATCTTTGCGAACGTATCAATTAATCCTAGAATGACTGCCATACATATATTTATGAATGTACTGCGCGTGTATTTAACCGATACTATTAACTTTCCAACTGAATGGACTCTCATTACCATTTATTAATAATGGTCTTCGTGTGCTGGGAATAGCTAGGCAGTTAGACAATTTCCACTGAACAGTAGCAACAAACGGAAGAATCTCGTTAGAATCTCGTCCGGCGAGATTCGGTAAGACTCACGAAACAGAAAAAAGATTATTTTCCAATTAATCGACTGATTTGAAGTCGCGAAATCGGATTCGTTGTGAACCCGCGCACCTCGAGCTGGAGTAAGTCCCTGTCCAAAAACCGAAAGCTTTTTTGGCATGTAATCGATTCATCTATTCCGTTTTCGGCGTCCCTAGCTGAGGGCGAGTTTTTCTTTTGTTAATTTCAACAGCCAAAGCGAGCGCAGGATTGCGGAAGAAACCGGGAAATCTAATAAAGCTGAAAAAATGACTTTTTTTTTGTATGTGTGTGTGTAGTAGTAGTAGTATGATGGTAAATCGGACTGATTTCTGCAAAGGCAAAGTTCGTGCTCCCAATCAACCCATGGACCACTGGCAGTATCTCGACCACTCCATCGCCTAGGTCACGGAGCAATTCACCAACGCTTTGCTGAACTAGGGTTGAAATCCTAGCCAAGCGAACGGGCGGAAGGGGATGTGAATTCCGGGAAAATGAAATGGGAAAGGATCACACTATCTCTCAAACTCACGGTGCCCCTTCTATCCGGCCAGTGGCATCGGCACGTGCGTTCTACCGACAGCGGGAGGAAGTAGAAATTGTATCGTGCGTCCCGGCCTGTGCGTCTCTGGTAAGACTTTATTTATATTCGCCTTATAACAAAAAAATAATACCTTCTACTTAAGCATCGACTGATTAAATGCCGTAACATATTGGAAATGGATTTGGTTTCCTAGAAAACGTTGCAACGCTCGTACAAGGAAGTAGGTCAACCAGTGTTTGTGTAGGATTGTTTTAAACACATTCGAGCAGCATTCAGTTGCCCGATTGGTGGAACCGTTTTGTGAACGGGTGCTTTAACTGAGTAAATAAGATAGATAGATTGAAATTGACACAGGATTGATAGATATTTTTCTTCAATCAACAGTAAGCCAAGAATGTGCGGGAGCATGGCATTTGGCGGACCACCACACTACGGCAGATTCAAACAAGCTAAAGAACCTTGTGCATAGCGTAAGATGTTTGGTGACGGAGTGCACAATTTATGGATATTTTATCATTTAGATTAACTGCACAACTTCAACTGGTTTCGTGAAGAACGTATGTATTGATAGAAACGTTTTGATGAACATGGTTTTACATTAAAGTTGATCGATTTTTATGAACATAAATACGGTTTGATATTTCTTATTGATTGAATGTTGCTTAGAAGCATTAGTACTGAATTCTGACCATACCATCGATAGGATAATAAAGACCGGTCCGCCAAGTAACTTTTTTTGTTGTTGAAAATGCTATAAAATGAAAACTACAAGAGATTATTTCAATCTATATTTTTATTTGAAAGATCAATGATTCCGGTTAGCATGGATCATCTCGGCTATGGTATCGCAAATGTTGTTTTTTATATCTTCGATTGTCTTTGTTATATTGGCATAGCACTTATCTTTGACGACTCCCCACAAATAAAAGTCCAATAGGTGTTAAATCAGAGCTCCTCGGTGGTCAAACGACATAAGAATTTCGACTGATAGCGATTGTTACTTTGACTGTGAGGCACGGAGCCTATATCGCGCATCATTAACTGTTAACGTCTTACCTTCTTCATTAAAAAAAAAACAAATAACTTAAGTTTATTAAATGTTTACGAAAGCTTAAAATAAATGTACTTTTTTTAAACATTTACAACAGATAACAACAAAGAACATTTACATCAATCACAGAGTCGCTGTTACCAACGATGTGGATAGTGTGGTATGCAAACATGTTTAATATATGAAAGCGCGTTGTTACACCTCTTCCTCTAAGAGCAGTTATTAAAAATCAGGTGCGCGTGAGGAGATTGTTGTCCGACGAGCGTTCACGAAGGCTTGCTATGCTTGTTGCACCCAGGGGCATAAAAAGAGCTTGTGCTCAAAGTGTGTCAGTGTTTTCTGTGCAATTTATTCTTGATACTCTCTTTCACGATATCTGCGGTGATTCTACAAGGATCAGGAAAAGCTTTTTGCGCAGCTGTCACGATGGTCCTTGTAGATGTTTACCTTTTTATTTTCTGGAGGTAGATTTGCCATTTGAGTCATAACAATTTTAAGCATGGGTTGCTAGATGGTATGATCACTCTGTCGTTTGGATCGATGGGGAAGCGCGATCTAAAGCATAGGCTATTCCTTTGCGTAACATTGCATAGGAGAGCTGGCGCTTTCTTGCTGGTGCACCACGGTGATCTGCAGAATAAGATCTCGTATATCTCCATTTCCTTGCCACTGAAATGAGGTGATGATAGATGTTCGCCTTTAGCAATGTCCAACGATGAACCAAATCTTTGGTAGCAGAAACGTGTTGAGAAGGATGACTTTTTGTTGTAGATTTTGATTTCTAACTCGATTCGACCAAACTAGCTGTTGGAATTTTCGTATCGTTATAACCCATTTGGATCACATTGTAGGAACAATGCATGGCATCCAACATCCAGACCGAAAAGTCACTCGTAATGGATGCATCGGCAATTCTTCAATTACGCTTGGGTTTTCCGTGCCTCAAATGCTACAATTTTGCTTCTTGATCAAATACAAAATCATCATTGATTTCAAGTTGATCGTGAGCCCACTTAGCGAAGCGAAAACGCATTTGATGGACCATATTCGTTAAGTGGAATAATAATACCAATTATCTGTCAGAGCTGTCATGAGTCTAGTGTTGCCAGATTCGAAGTGGGTTGTTTAAAAAATGTTAAATAGTGGACGCTGCACTTACTTACTCACTTACACATACCAGGCGGTAAAACCGCTTCGCGGTCTAGGCCTGCTGCAACAATCCCTGATACCGCTTACGGCCTAGCACCGTTGTCTGTCAATAGAATATCCCGTCGATTCTGACGAACGCATCAGCGTCATCACTCCATCTCAATTTAGGCCTATCAAGCCACCTCTGTCTATATGGACGTACTTTACGGGTTGCATCGTCCGTTGTCATTCTGATGACATGAATGGCTACGGGACTTAAGGTATTAAACGCAGCAAAAAAGGGTTCGAATAATACTGGACGATAAAGTGAAAGAAATTATGAGTTAATAAGGTAAATTAGGTGTTTGTTTCTGACACACAGAAGTTCTCACAGACAGAACATTTGATCGCCAAAAGCAAAGGACTTGAATACCACAACATTATTTTCTAAATGCTTTACATAGTCTTTAAAAATGTGTTATTTCACCAAGATAAACCACCAGACTTGTGGTATTATATTGTGGCACAAACTTGAACGTTTCAGTGTTGGAGTAATTTTTTGAAAAGCGGTTCTTAGCATTTTCCGATCTACTTGATCGACTATTACTGCTGCGTGTATAATGTAAGCTCGGCGAAGGAGGAATAAATTTGAATTCCTTGGAAATCAAATTTGAGGTTGTGACAGAAGAAATAAGTTTGTCGGGACTTTTGTTTTGTCAAAAAACTGTTCGAACCGGTCCCGGTTGGTGCATAAGGTTTTGCAAAAGCAGCACAGGTGGCAGTATGGAGCTGGGAACAATTGCAGACTTTTGTGCGGATTTGTGCTGCGATACGGGGGGGTTTTTTTTTTGTTGTATTTGCCTCTAGTTTCTTTCACTTTGCTTTTATTTTTCATCAGTCGCCAGAGCCAGAGGATGAGTGATTGCGGCATTGGTTTTTTGACCTGCTCCATCCTTACCGGCGATGCCCGGCATTTTCCACTCGACGGGATTTTCCGACTCGGGGGAATCGTGCCGCGAACTTGCGGGACAATTTATAATGAAGAGCGAAAGAATATTAAAAAGTAGAAATATAAGTACACACTCTCGAACTTGAACCGTGCGGCCAGCAGCACCCTGCTTTGCATTCGATTGCTGACATTCTTCGGTAGGTTCGGTTTCGTTCGGTTCCGTTGCCTTCAGCCTTCGATGGGACGGAGTGGTTTTGGCTTCTGGTACAGTCAGTTACATGACGTGTACTGGAAGCGGACGGCGAATTTACGAATTGTGTGGCTTAATGTTGAATAAAATATTACAATTTCAACTTTTTTGCAGTCATCTGAGCACCATTCGTCGACTTTTCTTGCCCTTACTTCCCCAATCACACTTGTGTTCTTTCGTTAGCAAAAAAAAAGAGAAATATTCGAATGTGTTTAAGCAAACGAGTCGATGCTTTCGGTGGACAAAGCACAAAGATTTAATTTTTTTTTGTAAGTTGACGGCCGGTTTTTGTTGTGATGTGCCTGTGGTTGAAGCCAAATGCGTGATGGAAATGTAGAGTAATTTTGGCTTCTGTTAGAATTACTACAACATTTTGCACTAGTGGATCTGTTGTATGTGTTAGACGAAGTCCACAGGAGCTACTATGACTAGTAGTTAAATGATGTACGTTGGTCCCACAGAGCAGCAGTTTAAATAAGCTTTGAATTGACTATTGATCAATTAATCAATGATCGTCAAATAATGAAACACAATCCTTATAACCTTATGGCTTAAAACACATCTTTACGAATTCTAAGTTATCTGCAACTATAAGTATTCTCTTTTGCTCCACAAAAAAACACCTGTCAAGACAAACCTGGCTCTGTAAGGGACATTTATAGTTAGTAATATGGTCTCTGTCCAGAATGGAAAGGATACGAGTGAACCATACTCAGAAGGATTTATGGCCCCGAATGTGTCGAAATACAATCGAGTGTCCGCTAGCATTAGAAGCTGTACGCTCTAGCTTTGTACGGTGATCTCAATATTGTGGTTGGTTGGTTTTGTCATGAGAATGGTCGGCAGGACGGCTCAGGTTGTACTCTGTTTCGGCAGTCCTCTACGAGATGAAGTGATAGCATTGATCCGTTCGCCACTCTGGGAAAGCTTCTGGGTAATTAATTTAGTGTCCGCAAATACACAGGGGGCTGCCCGATGGTATGTACGATAGCGGCGCCGGTCTTCACACGGCAGGACCGGGGTTCGAATCCCGCGGCGTATCGCCTCCCCGTACGCAGGACTGACGACTATTCAGCTTCGGGTATGAATAAGTCACAGAAAACTAGCAATTGACCTACACAGGACATGAAGATTAAGCGAAGACAAAATTGTTATAGATATGTTGCATATGTTTTTTTAATAGTTGGGAACGATTGTTCCTGTTATCAGTATTGAAAGCAGTAATTTAAAAAAAATGGACACAAAGTCTTATGATTCTGCCAGTTACTGCGTCCAACCACATTAAACAGATACCGAAAAGCCTACAACGAGCAGCAAATAATTAAAAGAGAGAAATCAAACAACATCCTAACATATCCATATCTTATATACTTATATAGATACTAACACTTTTACGTTTTCATTTAATTTGGATATTTCGTTTTGATGACCGGCGGCCACCGTGTTATATGGACGCGTGATTTTGTTTGTGAAGCCAGTGGAAATATTGAATCGATTAATGCGATTTTAGCGCCAAGCAAGGCTGAACGCAACGGCAAAAGCAGACGTGCCGATGTTTAAGAATACTTCCTGAGCAGTGAAATATTGATTGACAGGCTTCTGCGTCCGTCCGTTCGTACACGGCCGTGCTTAATTTTTCAACCACCACCACCAACCACCACTGCAAGGGACACTGAGAAAAAGGAGTGGCACCTGCCAAGCATAAAGGTTAGCCGGCATAAAACGCGAAGGCGGTGTGTGCAAGCAAGCAATAGATGAGCGCAAACTGCTGATGAGGCCTCTGTTGACAGGAAGGAAGTTGTCGTGTCTTCCACGTTGATGTTAATTTCTCCCACTCCACCACGCGCTCGCTACGTACCGGTTCCGGCGACGCTCGGCACGCGGAGGGAAGCGTGCACCGTTTTATGGGCTAGGTGTGAAGACGATGGACTTGTTGGCGGAATCGTCCTAGAAAATGATAAAGTTTCCGTAGATAATGAGTATGAAAGCATTGAGGGTACAACTACATCTATGAATCCGTATCTAGGTTATCGTGTCCGTCTTTTGACGGCAATATAATCGTTATATCGATTGTTTTGTTAAATTATGTGACGCGGTTCTAAACAAATGAAACGACGAATCCAATCGGGAACAGATGTGTATTTGAATGTGTGCCTTTCGCATGGTTTGCTAATTTGTGTAAAATTGTAACAATTTTTTTTAAATGTACTATTTAAATGAGTAATTAACGAAACCACTAAAACACTAATTGGCCATGTTCCGTTGGGTGAGAGAAAGAGCAACTTTGCTTAAGGAAATCCTTTTTTAGATTTACAAAGGTCTTTATAATAATAATTGTGTCAGTTTCATGTTTTTCTTAATAATAATAATGCTTTTTTCTCTTAATGCAACAACCTCAGAAGAACTTGGCCTGTGATTATTGGCTTTATTAATTTTTTATTGTATTGCTGGATAGTCATAGTCGGTACATCTTCACCGATTCTTGGTGATGAAGCCTCTGTTGGCAGGAACCACTGGCCAGCACCAGAACTAGCACATGCAAAATTGACATCGATTAAGATAAAGACTTTAATGAAGTCGTTTGCTTTTAATTAAAATTTTTAATAAAAGTATACATAGTATTGATGATCTTAAATTGATAAAATCTATGTATAGAAACATCGATATAAATCTATACATCGAAGCGAAAGAATAAACTTTAATTTAAAATCATAAAATAACTTAAATGAATTAATTTATGTGTTAAGGACAAAATAGTATCAAATTTACATGCTTAAATGTTATACAAAATCACTCACACTTAAACAACCGAAAGCCGATGACCGTAGGACAGAAAAATGGTAGTACCGGAACGCTAGTGTCAAAAACAAAATGTGAGCGTAGCAGGTATACTAGCAACACAACATTGCTAGGGCTGTCGGTAGTAGCAGTCGGCACTTTAATTAAAAAATGTCTTATCGCCATCGTCACATCGTTGGCTACGAAAAATTTGAGGTTAATAGAATTGGCACAGTGGAAGACAGGGTACCGAGAAAAGAAGCCGTGGAACAAAAAGTGGTGCCATACAGAAATGGTATCATATGATCGCCAGGTGTAGTAGCACCAGCAGTCTTTATACTGCTGTCACCTTCGCCGTCCCAGTTGGATCTGTTTCCCTTTTGGCTCTTTCTTTGAGCGCCTGCATGGATTAAAATTGTTGCCACTTTGAAGGGAAGCAAGAAGAGGCCTTCAAACAGGTAGCAGCATCATCGTGCGGAAAACGGCTACATGTGTACTTAAGATATTTTATTATAGATAAGCGAACGCGCTTCGTCTTAGCACGGGCTGTTTATTTTCTTCTTTCGTGCTGGTAGTTGACATCTAAGAGTTAGTAGACGGATAATAATGCAGAAAAAAGTGTCAATCGTGTGGTTTTATTTTCATGCATTCATTTTGTTTTTAAATTTACTTTACATACAACATACACATAAATGCGTGTAAACGTGCATATTATTAACACGTGATGCGTCCAAAGTTTTAATCTGCAATGTAGTTGAAAAGAAAAACTTATTTTCACGCTAACTATGCTTTGTTTTGCGTTTCATTTGCAGACCTGTTTGGTGCAAACGTGACAGCCTTTTATTGATCCGCTTCTAGGGATGTGGATCCCGATTCTGGTTTTGTTGGTGCGCTAACAATAAACAGACATCAGCCTGCGTGTTTTGTAGTGCCACCACCAATGAGTGTGCGTGGACATTCGATGATAAGATTATGCCGCGTCTTGAAGAGTTAAGACGAAGATAGGACATTTGGAACAAAATGGTGTGTGCGTGTGATGGGGACGTGTTCAAGAGAGAGTTTTGTTTTTTATTGTGCGGCATAATGGGGTTATGTTGGTCTGCAAAACATAGAGTGCTTTAATCAAAATCCTGTACGAAATTCTTTCGAAAGCCACAATGACGACATCCCACATCAAACCGTACTTCTTCCCCAAACAGCCGAGAAGTCGCGGAGATCCACAACCAACCGACCGAAAAGAAATGGAGGAAAATAGAATTGGGTTGTAAGCACATTTTTATTTTGCATTTGCCATTTTTTCCAGCAATCGCGCGCGCCAGGGCCCGATATTGCGATACTGACGAATGTGAGGGCCAAACCCTTCGGCTTTGACGATTGGATGACGATGGCACCCGGGATGGGGTGGCAGCCGAGCGATAAAAAATGGATGTGGGACGGTGTGAGCCGTTGTTGGGGTGAAATATCACACAGACACTATATTGGTGGGTGGGATCCGGGTTTTTATGTACCTTCGCGCCGTGGCACGTACGTTCCGTTCCGTTGCAAATCGTGCATGTGTAAGTAAAATGGAACGTGGTTCGGGGCACAGTGCGGCCGGAAAGGAAGTATCCTAGCATTGAGAGGCTAGAGATAAAGGAGACAGAAATAAAAGCGTGCCGCGATATGTGCGGGAACGTGCGGAACACAGCAAAGCGGAAGAAGAAAAAAGCAAGTTCCTCAAGGAGTTGACACAGAGAGTAAGCAAGCACGGTGTATCGCACATGGGGTGTTGTATCGCACAGGATACATGGCCGTCACAATCAGGAGACGATTGTGGGAGAGAAAACTTTATGTGTGTGAGCCGGTTATGGTTCGCGTTGAGCTTTTTCGCCCCCTTTTTTTTTGGTTGTGTAGCATTCCGCACTACGGTGGGGTTCGCAATGGCCCATTCCCCGGGATGGGTGTATTTGCGCAGTTTTTGGTGCGACTCCGACTTTTATATGTTACGACCGAGATGTGCAAGTTGAAGAAAGAATATAGAAATGTGACACTTGACAGTGAAGGAAGGGTAAACCGAACGTGGCATGTAACGTTTGAGAGAAATGAGCGAGCGAGCAAGAGAGAGAGTGGCAGTGAAAAAAAAAACGTATCTAGAACCATACTGAAGCTGAGTGAGTGAAGCAGATAGTTAGTATTTCATGCATGCCACGATTCGTGGTTTCTCTATGTGAAATGGCACAGCAGAAAATAATACCATTTTTCCAATTGAATGCGCGAATGTCACCAGCCTGAATGCCTGTGACATGCGAGCATATTGCAAAAAGAGGGTGTTCCATCATCACTAGTGCGCTGCGAATGATGGCCGGCATTTTGTATTTTTGCAGCGATTTGTTGTTTGTTGTTGCAAACTTTTAGGGAAGGACTTTTAGGTTGGGAGTCCTGATAGGAAAATGGTTCGATACTCACGTGCCGAACGAGGTTTATGTTAAGCTACTCATTTGTTTATTATTAATAGTTTTTTAACTGAAGGATTCTTGTTGAGTATTGGGTGTAACAGGCACATACGAATAGCCAACTAATCTTAAGCAGCAAATTTCAGCACGCTAAAGATCTCTGATCTTATACGCCTTAAGCTCACTAATGTTAAACCAGGAAAGAAAGTGTTTGGGCGCGTATTATTTTCAAGTTAGGCATGACAAGTTGTTAGATGGACGTACTTGTGGTTGTGTGTCACTATCATGCTATGAATGGATTGTTTTCGGATATCCTAATGCATATTAAGGTATGTTTTGTTAGCAATTTAACATGCCGGATCTTTTATTGAAGTCTTTATTTTTTTAGAGCTGAACTCGGGTCTTCCTACCTACAGATAGCTGTCTTTGTTAATGCCACCGTCATATTTGTAATGGCACAGTGCATGCTATCGAGACTAAAACATTGCAGGCAGCAATCAACAAACATACTAAAGCAACTAGCTCGTGATATTACGGACCCAGTCTCCATCCCCCATCGGCGGCCCGGTGGTGTATACGATAACGGCGCCGGTCTTCACACGGCAGGACCGGGGTTCGAATCTCGGCGGACCGCCTCTCCGTACGCAGGACTGACTATCCAGCTACGGGTAAAAACAAAGTCACAGAGAGCTAGCAATAGCAGGCCAAGACCTCACGAGGTTGTAGTGCCAAGAATTCACCCGATTCGCTTTGCGCTTCTGGAGGGGTCCAAGTGGACTACGACATTCGCTGTGCACTACTAGGCATCGAGTCGCTGAACCAGCGTAACTGCAACGCCCAGAGATTATTTGTTCCGGGACTTTTGGACGGCCGGATCGACTCTCCAACGCTACTCTCTGGGCTCAACATATACGTCCCACCGAGATTGCTTCGCATAAGGCCGTTGCTCGACTTAGAGGACCGCCAAACCCGATTCGGCGCCTCTGATCCCTTTCTCTGTATGTGTCGTGAGTTTAACGTTATCAGTAATTATCATCAACCAGACATGTCGCGTGCCGCGCTTTTGAACTGTCTGTCCAGCTAACTGTTAAGATTTATGTTTTATGTGTTACGGCTTGAAGTGGGCCCTGAGTGACCTGTTTAATTTGAAATAAATAAATAAATACGGAACAAACAGTAAGCTTTTGTACTAAATATGTATGATTACTGACGCTTATGAGTATCCAAAAAAAAAAAAAAGAAATCCGAGGGGCCGACCCATAACGATGAGCCATAACGATGCTCATGCATTCAAAAACTTTTTCTCAATAAACCTGTGGCGCATGAGGTTCTCAGTGAGCCAAAGTCAGTCAAAGATTAAGGCAAAAAGTGCATCGATATTCGTTTAATTAGACGAACCATAAAACGTCGTGGTCAACCAAAGCTATAACAGAAATTTTCGACACCGACCAGAGCAGGACTTCTAGCTCAATTAGAAATAATCAAAATCATCCAAGACCTGGCCTTGGCCTTTCGCTGTTTGGAAGCGTTAATGTCTCTCAAAAATAAAATAAATTGAAAAAGATAGTGAAAACTAGCGTAACAGCAAGAAAGGAGCAAGAAAGGAATGAAAAGATATTGATGGTCGCTGAGCCCAACAGCCTGGCCGTATTGGTAATTTTTTCATTCCTTAATAGGCATAAAGTTCCACCAAGTACGATGTTCCTCTTAAGAAGCTACATAGTTCCAGAGCGGGTTATGCATCGTTTATAAACAAACCTTATAGTTCCATCGAGTTCCTAGTGCAAGTAAAACACTTTCATAGTTCCATCAAGTTTGGTTCCATTTACTCTTAAGCTCTTAACCCTTAAACAACCAGAGAGTTCGAGTTCTTTGGCCATTTAGGTTCATTCCAAATCAAGTAAGGAAAAGTCAACTTTACTTATTGACTGAGCCTAGTTGGACTGTTTGGAAAATTGATTAATGACTAATTGGGAACAGAGGTATAGGATGTCTTTATTGTTCTTGGTTAGAATTTTGTGATTAAATGAACTTTAAATTGGCCCACATAGATAAAGAATAAACAATCAAGAATTGTAGTCACGAATAGTCAGCGTTCGGCAAGACCACAGACAGATGAGGAGTAGCAAAAAGACAACCCCCAAGTTAATCAACGTAGCATCGGATGTAAATGAATAAGCATTGCAGTAATTTCCTCCGTTTGTTTTTTTTTTCTTCTTCATTTTCAATCTGCACCGTATGTCCAACGATGTCGACGAAAGATTGGAACCACAACTGTTTATCAAAAAGTTGCAAAATTGGTAATAAAAAGAAACCAAATAAGAGGATGATCTGTGCTTCGCAGACATGATCTGATGTATGAAAGTTTGCAAAACATTAGCTTACTTGCTCGACCGATATCAAACGATTCCGATTGGCGATTTATATGTCGCCAGAAGCTGCCATGCTGCGATGCTCCTGCGCGTTCGGAAGTAGCAAAGGAGACACCTGGTGGGTATCTAAAATTTAACAACTTGGAAAAGGTATTACGTTTTATTGACTTTTCACTTCGCATCGTAAGGAGCCGTACACCGCAGTCGCCTTTCTGTTGTTCTTAGCGCGACCAAATGACGGTACAAACGATTGTGGGCCCCGGGGCGTCAAAGACCGGTCCTGAATCCTTCGACTGGAACAATAAAATCCACCTAATCATACGCCTAGCAGTGGAGATATGGCGACAGAAAAAGAAATCATTGATATACGCTTATAACGCACAGCAAATATTATTGCACACTGCCAGCTAACTGCGCTACCGTTCAGTGCCGGTGGTACAGTGCCGTTGTTTAATCGGGCATCATCAGCAATAAGCGGGACGTGAGCTTGGGTGCTTGACCGTTATCTAACTCTAATTATGCTCACTAAGATGTTTTAGTGTAATGTCTTAACTTTTGGTTGGGAGCTGGCTTTATGAGTTGCTTCTTTTTCGCTGGTATGGTAAGGGAGGCGCGTGAAGAGGATGGTGGCCAAAAAGAGATACGATCACGTTAGATGGGTTCTTTTGTCTTTCCCTTAGGTCCAGAAGCTGTTGTGAGTGTCGCAACAAAATATATCAGATGAAAGCGTATATAGAAAGTCTTCTTTTCATGTTTAATTTCAACTGTAAGTATGTTTTGAAGGTATGTTATGTAGTATATAAAACTCACAACAAATAGGGAATTGTTGGCCAAACACTATTACCAAGCTATTCATAAGTTATCAACAATAGTTTAATAATCACCAACGAGTAGCTTTCCTTCCAAATTTCTGAACATGAACATGAAGAAACATGTATGACATAGTGTGAAGGAACATTCTGGCGCTCTTATTGAATTCGCATGTAAATGGATCAATGTACATGGATTGTATGTTTCTGAGATAAGAAAACGTGACTTTGTTTAGACATAGCGATCTCGTATTACGTCAGACAGGATAGCGAAATAAACATTCCCAATTTTGCGAACTACCGACGTCCTCCGCCGATTCCGCTATGACGTTTCGCTGACCGATTCCGATTGAATTTTATTTGAATTTGAAGCCTTTTCGTGGCCTCGTGCCGCGATATTTTCCTAGAAGTATTTCTTGCATTGGTGGTTGCTCGCTCGCTGTAGAGTGGCGTTCCGTGGGCAACGCGGGAATGCTGTAGATGCTGTAGGATCATCAACACTACTACCACAGCGATAAGGCGCCGAAGGCCACATGTTGGCAGCGTATGCGCACACTCGTATACACAACATCAAGCTCGCGTTTCTGACATTTCGCGAATATACATGCTTTGATGGGTGATGGGTGAGAAAAATATACGCATATCCAAGTAACCCCAGCAAAAAGAACGAGCGAGAAACCGGGACGAGTAGGATAGAATGCCCGGCCACATCGCGTGGAGCAGGATTTGAGCAAGTGAAGTGAAACGTGTAAGAAGGCTGAAGCGAGAGCGAGCAATATGGATGAAGGCGAGCCAAAAAAGCTCAACTCTTCTCGGGCTTCGCTCAACCCTAGGACGAGCGTCCTAAAATTTCGTAGAGCACATGGCGCTCTCCGCGGGTACATGCCCGTGTCCTGTAGCTCAACTCGTACAGTATTTTGGTGTTATATAATCGACTGAGTTTCTTCACTCGTTCCTTGATTCATTAGAGAAAGCGCGGTACGTCGTGGCTTACGACGTACATCGCTTGTGTTGTATGGGGAGTCCATACAGCGACCGTCAGTCTTGGGCCGAGTGGAAACTTTTCTCTTTACGTTTTGTTTTCCACGGCTGGCGAAGCGGTGGAGCAGCGGAAATCAGTTTTCTGTGCCTCTGCTGTTTGGGAGAAAGCAACATACTCCCATCCGGTGGATATGCTTATTGCGGCGCCCGAGCTTTTCTTTTCCACGTGCGGCCCCAGCACCAGCGGCGCACTTGTCATGGTCCATCATAATCGGAGCAGTTCCAGACCCTTAAGAGGATATGATAGTAGAGTTGTACCCGCGTGGCTGCGTGAATCGTGCATTCCGTCAAAGTTTTCTTCGACTGTGATGAAGACACATCCTTGTGTGGTGGTGTGTATATTTTTGAAATATAATGTTTTTATGTTTTATGTATAGCATTTAAACCCGCTTAACGTATGTTTGTATGTGCGAAGCGCTCAGTAAAACCACGCCTTTTTCGAATGGGAAAACTCGCCGTGGAACGTGCACTGCACAGTTGAATACGAGATATTTTTATTTGCCTTACTCCTTCCGTGGTGAATTCCGTGGAGAAGATATAACTGGATATGAACATTGCGGAATAAGACTGGGATTTGTTAAGTTTCGTGTGCTGTTTGTTTGCTCTTTTTTATTGTTGTTGTGGGGTTGTTTTGTATCGTACGAAACGACGGAAGTGTCGCGGCGGGTAGAAGAACATAACAACTGCACGAATGTGGGGCTAGATATATGGCCACGAACTTTGTTTCTCCGAAGTTGATGTCACGGTGGGAGTATGTGGATTAGACATTTTGTTTGTTTTTTTTTTGTGAAGCTCACAACATAAAATAATAGGCTGTTTTATTATATGGTTTTTAAAATAAACTATACGAGTACTTTATGTACAAAAGCAATGAGGATAATTAATACAATTTTTGGTCGGTTCGTCGGCTATCAGGACAACTATAAGCAGGCGATTGAGTCTAGTTCAGATTTTATAAGATCGTTATTGTTCAACTTATTCTCCAATATACACTTCCAGAGATCACTGTTTTATTCCAGGTCTACCGTAATTCTAAACACTTAATACTTATTACTAATAATCTAAAGTATTTAAAAATAATAAGCAAATAGTTAAAGGTCCTGATAGCTCTCAAGTTCCGTAACAGAAAATTGAATTTTCGTCATCCTTTGTTGGCTATAATGTAACTTCCAGTTGGCCGGTTCGATCGTATTCCTGCTCCGAACCAAATAAGCAAGCTTCCTTAACAGGTTTTAAAAATGTTACACATCCAAGAGTTATTAGATGAGTTGTTTTGATGGGTTTTCCCTTTTAACTCCATTGGAAGTACCTAGCCAGCTAGCCAGCCAGCCAGCCAGCTAGCCAGTTAGCCAGGCTGGCCAGCCTGGCGTTCTTGCTCGCGAAACTAATTTATGGGCGTTATCAGTGTGTAATTGATATTTTAGAGCAAAATTAATAATTAACGCTTTCTATGGCTTCGGTGGCGCGCACAGCCACAGGATTCCCGGGGAAACGGTTTTTAATGAAGTCGAGGCGAGACCGAGAGAACACCGCCCACCAAAGGCAAGGCGCAGGCGGTGGTAATATTGGCGAGTTAATTGACTTATTCAAACACGTCAACGTTGTCGTAAAGATTTCGGGCCAAACACCTGGCACATGGCACTTTTGTTGATGAAATCCTAAAACTGTGAAAGAAATTCGTTTGGCAGAATAGTTTGTGTGGTATTGAAACCGTCGAATGATGTAAACGTAATTAGGAATTGGGTAGAATGTGGTTTGTTTTGTTTTCTTTGGATTTTATAGTTAAAATAAAATAGTGAAATACATGGCTGAACCGGGTATCGAATCTCGCCGTAGGCATTACTGAGGCTACAGTAAAGGTAAATGCTCAAGTCAAGAAATCATTTGAAGGACGAGAAGAAATAAGTATAATTACGAATTTGATTTTTCTAAAGAATATAATTCAAATATTTATAAAAGTACCGAAAGATGTAAAATAGATATCGCACTACAGATTTCGACTGGTACTGTGTATGAGATATCTCCGGCAAGACTTCGGGAGATAAATGTAAGTGTATGATACCATACTGCGTACCTTGACCTGCGAAGGATACGATTGACAGTATAAAAGTTACGCTTATTTAATGATTAGCAATTTAAACTACCGTTACGGAAAATGAGCCAGTAGCCGACTGTAATCAAGCGCTCTATTTTTGAGAGTAAAGAAATCCAAATGATATGATCACACGAGAGCGGCCTATGGACAAACGCGGCCTGATACGGTCACGTTCGTTGATGTTCGATTCCTACTGGTATTTGGGAGGACGCAGGCTAAAGGGCTCGCCGCGATGGTAAGGCAACGAAAGCCTTCGCGGCATATTCGCTAGCGGAAGCAGCATCAATATTGTTTTTTTTTTATGTGTGCTCGGTTGATTTATGTGGGCTTGGGTGCTTCTGTCAGCACATCGATTTCGATCGATTCGACACGAGATAATTTCCTGCGTACCGTTGGTTCGGTGCTGACGGAAACGTATCAGCAGCACCAGATCCGATTATCTCACGGGTGCACCAAAGTAATCACGGCCATAATTCAACACGTACGTCTTTGATCTTGATCTTAGCGGCATCGTACGCTCAATTATGTTTGCATCACTTGGGTGCAGCAGCTGTGGACGGTGGTGAAGTCGCTGCTTCGCCAACACCGTTCGCGCCGTAACGTAACGCGCGACCTGCACTTTTGTTCTCGCAAGAACACGTCAACCGGAAGAACCTCGAATCGAAAGCAATAAAATTGTTTCAGACGTGCTATGATATGGATGGAACGTTTGCACCAAGCGTTGAGTGATACCACCCAGCGGTATCACAGCACTACCGACCGCATCGATGCTGTCAGTCATGGTGCAGGATTAGTGATAGAGCAAATGTTGGTTCTTCGGTTAGCTTTGACACGTTCGCTGTATTTGCTCTAAGATCTAAGCTAGTAAGCATGAACATTCTCCACTATGGTCTGTTTGGTATGTCGGAGGACAAAATATGTAAAATTGGTAACATGGTAGTAGAATATTTAGACATTTTTTGGTGCCAATATCCCAGGGTCTTACACATTTGTTGGTTGTGGTTGTAATCGTAATTAAAATTGTTCCAGAAGCAAATAGGGAATCAATGGAAAAGGAATGTTTTGGGTACTAAGTCAACATGAGGTTGAAGGTTGAATTAGAATTTAGAAACAGAAATAATTTTGACCTGTCTTTTCTAGTCTCCTGGACATCATTTTACCCGTAGTTGGAAGTCTGTCCCGAGTACTTTGGGATGCAAGATCCTTTGGGAAACAACTTTTTTTACCACTAGACCTTCCCGGCTTTAAATAGAGACATAAATCAAGTTAAACATTTTAGATGCAACACAAAAAGTCTCTTGGTTTCATTTGTTTATGTCATTTTCATAATTCCTATACGTAACAACCTTGTTGTTCGATACAATTCTAATCTGATGGGGGCAAGGGCCCTAAATATTGGCAACTTTGTAAATTTACCAAACCGCGAACAGAACGTGTTTATTGCAGCTTCCGACAGCCAAAAATTTCCCACCCATGGGTTGGGTCGTGTAAATATCGGTTGACAAATCGCATTTCGCGATAGTAGGTAGCATGCGGAAAACGATGTGACGATGAGAGATGTAATCCCGATAGTCGGTAAAACGGGGGCGCCAATCCGAGGGCGCCCGGCGTACGATGGATGAAAGCGTTTTTATGGTCGTGCGAATTTTTTCAACCCACCAGTAGTAGCGCCCGGGTACGGAATGAAGATTGGCATAATTTAGCAAATCATTCAATCTTCCACTTTAAAAGTGCGCTGAATGTTTAGAGAGGGTCGTTGAGTTGTGTTGCGCGTTGTGTGTGTGTTCTCGGTGTAGTTGGTGTGGGTGACACGGTTATAGGTATCCCAAGAGATTGATCAATATCTGTCAGTCAATTAGGGAGAAGCCGGCTGGCTGCAAGTGGAATGGATGGTAAAGTGATGTTGGTGAGGCTTGAAATGTGTGTTTTGCTGATGATTTGCGATGTGAAATCAACCAAAAGAGTGTGTTAAACATATGTTTGTTAGCGTTTCATTACTTATGCAGCATGACTTTCACGAACAAAAGAAATCAAGTTTAGGTGCGAGAAGAGCAAAATTTAAATTGTTTTTGTTGGGTTTCTAGAAAAATATTTTTACATAATTAATAAATAATAGATTGGAGATAGAATAGGATATTAGATTTATTACAGATAGAGTAATAGATTATAAGATTAATAATAATAGTCTGTAAATCCGATTTTCTATGCTTTATACAAAAGCCAACGAGTACACATGAGCGAAAACAGCTTCATGATGCTATTGAGGTTAAAGGATGTATAGCTATTTCAAGCTAGGTTATGACAAAACCCGTAAATGCTCTACTCTTACTAAACTAAGGCAAAAGGGTATTTCCTACATTGTGCACATTGTGATGCGGCGTCAGTGGTAGGAACATTCTCGGCGTAATATCTCGTCTCGAAAACGTTGATGCAGAACGACTAAGCAACGGACGAGTAAAAGAGGGACAACAGAGCGGTTTATTTGGTTTTTGAGTAGCTTTTGTACTTGACACGACCAAGTGCGACGTAATGGTACCATAGACATAATCTTCTTTGTATGAATATCGTACGTAGCTGAAATGAAAAGTTTAACTGGGAGTATTTACAAAAAGAATAAATATTGCAAATCGGAAGGAACTGAAATAAAGCCTCAATCAAATGCAACACAATTAACAAATATGAAGGATGTGCAAAAGATAATAAGACAAAAAAAGAACATAAATATTTGCACATCAAATGTTAGGGTGAGGACATGTTCGATGTTCCTTTTTTCCAGCGTTGGAAACATCATCGTGGTAAACATTACTGCTGCTACTTGAAGAAGTGACATGGGCCCAAGGATATCCGGAGACTCCTCGGAGATAGGGGTTTAATGTAGCTTTGGCGTGGCGCATTTATGTGTGCCGTTTACAAACCAAAACTGTTATCTAAAGGTACGCACCAAATACTGCTGTGGGTTAGTATAATAAATGGCCCATTTGTTGGTGGTGGTGTGAGTGCCGAAGTACGTGAGAATGGTACTGTTGATGAGATCAATTAGCAGACAATGCGATATTGTAGCTTGTGTAAAATATGTCCAACAAGGCAACAAGTAGTATACTTTTGCGAGGAGCCGTTGTTTTAAAATTCGAACGCTGCTTAACTCTCTCTACAGAGAACCTTTTTGAGTTTTACCTCTAATAAAGCTATACTCATCGATGGTATGGTTTATTGATTAATTTTCAACCATTCCACTTAAAGCTATCGGTACGTATGGCCGTTAATTACAAAGATCTGCTAACTGTGCTATGACGTCGATGGTAAAAAAGGATAAAGACGTTCTAGAGAAGTGAAAAGGTTTGCTCCACTGTACGGTTTATGCGTTTTATCCTCAGTCAGTAGTATCTAGTTGCGGACAGTGTTTGGCCGGGCTGTCGGTTACTTTCCTTATGATTTATACGCTTCAATCCATAACCGGTTGCGTTTAGCACCACGGCACACCGAATCGTTATTGTATTTTGCAAGGGTTGGCAGCTCGGCTATCTGGTGGTTAACACCGGAAGGTGCAGAGCACAGGGAAAACGCCAGGAGACGCCAGGAGTATCCCTCCCTTTCTTTTTAGTTTCTTAAATATGGATGTGTAGAAAAGGGTTCTCAAAGAATTTCATCTTAGCATTGGCTCGGTTTAACCTGACCGGGACACAGTGTCTGTGAGATGTTTTATGTGCTGATATTTCATAATCTAGTTTAGGTCAATTTGTATCTTATACTTGGTGATACTTGACTGTCAGGGGGCGGGTTGAAAGCGGGGGTCGGTTTTTCGGGAAAGTAGGTTAGAGGGGTGTACACAATTTTTGGTCCAGCGCTGTCCAGACGCCTCATTCATTTTCTTCGAATGTGGTTTGCGGCTTACGTTCATCATTGACCGAGCAAGATCGAGGAACGGAATGGAGCAATGGAAATAGGTATCGTCTCGTATAAGGGTCTCAGCCACAGCTGGACTTTAGCTGTTCCTTAAGAAAATATTGTGCAACCAGGACATTCCCTTGTCTGAGGAATTTGTTCGTTTCTCGTATGGAATTCAAATCAAACATATTTCTGTCGTTAGGGGGAAGTGATACACAGTTAAGAATTGATTAAATTGTATTTGTTTTCGAAGGTGGATACAAAATGCCATTTGTTATGAATGTTGCATGTGGCTGCTGTGTTTGTGAAGCGGTTTGTTATTTTTTATTATTATCATAAGTGATAATTATTTTTAATATCTTTTTACAGTAATGAATTAAGTTACACAGAGACGAAAAAGCTTTTAATTATCGCTTATTTTATTTGTAATGTTGAAAATTTCTGACCTATGCCATCGCCGCTGTAATTAAAGGATTATCTTTCATCGGAGTCTTTACAAATTGTCCATAAGGATTTTGCAACTCTTTCGTTCTGTAAATCAGACAGTAAATGTGATTGATATGTTTATCAAATGAACATAACGATTTTGATAGACGAATCAGTCTAATTAAACAACAGATCCAACTAGTGTAATATACTTAAGAGAATTTTAATGGCAAAATGGCAATGGTTAACTTACAGATAACGAATAGGAAATGAAAATTTAAATATTGTTCGTACTTGTGTTTGACATTTTGTTAATACCGAAAACGGTTTTACACTAGGATGAAATAAAACAACAGCAAACGTCTGGGAAACATGTCCTGGAAAGGAAAACAGCAAAACGCTTACCTACGCCAAGTCACGCACTGAGCCATTCGTCTACCGGCAGGAATTATGTTGTGGAGCTGTAATGTAAATATTGTTGTTCCACCTTTATTATTAAAAGCATTTGATGATGAAGAGAAGCGAAAAAAAAGAAACCAGCCTCAAATCAACTGATGTGCGGCAAAGGTTCGGGGTATTAATCTTATTAACGTGTGTAAATGCACGTGCTTGCTTGGCTGGGTTGTGAGCACGGTGCGCTTGTTTTTGTGTGTGTGTGTGTGTGTTTTATATTTTTTTCATGTTTATGCTTCCTTCAGCTTCCTTCGCTGTCATCTAAGGGATACCGAATTCGTATGCTTGATGTGCACAGCAAACAAATTAACATGGTTGATTGACAGGAAGAAAATCAATAACTATGGGATTGGCGCTTAGTAATGCTTCGCGATTAGACGAGCACTGACTGAAGAGTGGTGTGAACGGAAATGCTGTTAAATTGTATGATCGATTGCAGGCGTGTATGTTATCGTTTGTTTTTTAAAATGGTTTGCACTAGCCTGTGGTGAATATTTGATTAAAAACTTAGAATAGCTTACATTAAGACATTTGATCATGACGTCTATTGAAATGGTAGAAAACGAAAAATACTATTCTACTTAGGATCGATTAAACATCTTAAAGAACAAATGTACCCGAACACTAGGTCAGGAAGCGAGCAACATTAATGTAGCAACATAAGCTTTTTTTTGTGCCAATAATTTATTGGTGCACATTCGTGCCCAACATACCAAAATGTCACACAAAAGCCATAGGGCAAGTGTTTCTCATAGCTGTTTTGTTTCCATCGATGCACCCGCTCATTGAAACGAGTCAATTTGAAAGCCATTTACCGCAACACTTTAACGGGGAACGCGGCGCTGGTAGGTAAAATCGTGTGTCTTCACTTACCGGCCGTAGACGAAGATTGGCGTTACGTTGGCAGTAAGTGTTTTTTCGTGTCATAAACTGGATCAGATTGGAGCTTGACTAATAAATAATAATTAATTAAGTTTTGAATAAAAATGGGAACAGCTTACCGCGGGCTACATTTTGCTGCGCTGTACTGAACTGCGGCGTGTCGAGAATGCGAGCCGGGTTTATTAGTTTTTCAATTTGTAATCATACCGGTTGTAATGACCGTACTTTCGGTCGGTCATTGTACTGTCGTATGGGAGAGCTTAGTGCATGCGATACGGCACTGCACTATGAATAGTTGCTTGAGCCATAATTATACCGTACTCAAATAACACGAACTGCAGCTTTTTTTTCGTGATCTAATCAATTCACTGCCAGTGGAAGTTGCCTTTGCTTGAGCCATAATTATACCGTACTCAAATAACACGAACTGCAGCTTTTTTTTCGTGATCTAATCAATTCACTGCCAGTGGAAGTTGCCTTAGATGCACCGAGGTTTAGCCATTTAACAAATCATTAGGTAATAGTATTCGTGCAAAAGAGAAGTGGAAAGTGCTTTAGGACAATCGATTTCTTGGCCCAGCAAAAGGAGTAATAGTGATACTTGAGTTGGCAGATGCATACTTTAAACATGTGTTTTTTGTTGTGGTTTGCATTAGGTACAATAATAAAACGAGGAATTGATTATGATAAATCATATTTGTAGAAACTGGGTCAATCAAAGTATTGCACATTATTCTGTGTTTATTTGTTTCATCATTCGGATAAATCGCGGATTTCTTTTCGGAAAAATGTGACGTCCTTTAACCCAATCCAAGTATCCAATCAGTTATGGTTCTGTTCGTAAGACCAGATGTGCCATGGATCGAAATAGATGAAAATCCGATGGTGTAAGATGCGGTGAGTTCGACATACAGCAGAATGACTTTGTGGTGTCGTGATGAGTATTGCGGCCGTTTTTTACGCACTATTCGGCTTAAACGCATCCATTGTGTTTGGTAGCGTTCACCCGTGATTGTGTCTCTCGGGTTCAGAAGTTCATAATACATGATGTCAAGCTGGTCCCACCAAATACTCAGCAGAACCTCCATTAAAGCCGTCAATTGTTCGTCGGCGATCGTTTTAGGCCTTCCTTTGCGTTGAGCGTCCTCCACAGAGAAATCATCGCTACGAATGCAGTGATAGCATTCCCAACACCTTGTTTTGCTTAGAGTAGCATCTCCGTAAACAATCAGCAGTTCTCAATGAGTTTCGGTTACCATTTGCTTCGATTGCTACAGAAACAACAACATTATTCGGTTCAAAATCAGACATTTTCAACAAATAAGAACTTTTACTCGCACGAAATAATCACTGATCTGTGCACACAGTTTGATTATGGCATTCCCGAACATGATTTGTGACGTTTTGAAAATGTCAAAATCGCGCAACCATTCCTATCGATTTCAAAACGGCCGTTATTTACTGACGGACCTACCAGGGTGTTCTAGTTGAGTAATCGTTTGAAACCATTAAGAGAATTTTACAGTTCTACGTCATGCCTTTCGGTAGGTTTTTGATTGAATATTTGCCACACATAGCATGAGTCACGTTACATTATAGTGTCACAGGAGCAAATATTCCCATAAAAAAAGATTCCGCTTAGCCGTATTAAAGGGGAAAATCACTATATCGTGGATATGGTATTTGCAAGAAATGGAAAAGTTAAAAATATGTGTAAGATTAAATACTAGCAAAGCAACCGGAACGCTCAAGAGCTGCTGGTTTCTTCTGACCGAGATGATTTATGAACCATCATCCTCCGTTCAAGATAGCACACGCACACGGTAACCGGCAGCAAGTGATGTTGAATTTTCTTGAACCACTTATCAGAATTCTCCGATCATACTCATGTTGCTTCGCACCCGGGGTATTTAGTGCATTGGAGCTACGAGTGTAGTAGCTTTCATGTGATATGAGGCGTATAATTTTGTCCTCCTACAACAAGCGCTTGTTTTTCTCATTTCTCATATGGATTATCCCTCGGTACTTCTTGACTGTGGTCGGGGAAAAAACGGAAGGACGAGCAGCCCAACCCATTCCGAGCAGCATTCATGGTGCAGGTATGGTATGAGTCGGTATGAAGCACATGAACGTTTTATGCTAATTTGTAATTGTCCCCAGATCAAATAAGTTTTGCCTGCACGAGGCAAAAGTTTCAACAGCCATAAATTATTCAACTTCACGTCTTCCACACAACTCTTTCGCAGTGTGATTCACTCACACCTTGCGTTGCATATAGAAAGATAATGTATGTGACAGTCTGTAAGACATTTGTTCGGACGCGTTTGATGGTGCTAAAAACTTAAAATGATTTATTAATCAACCCAACTCGGCCAGTGTGTGCTGGAAGTGTGTTTTGTAGCTGTTGAGGCAACCGTGTCCATGGTCGGTGGAAATCCTTTTCTTTGGAAACGTTTCAAGGGATAAAGGATAACTGTCCTTTTTAGTAAAAGAATTCCTTTCACAGGAAGTATCAATCGTACGGAGTTTTCGATTCAAGCTTTCTTCAAGTCCGGAAATGCCGTTCCGGACATTGGGACACAAAACAGTTTTAGATTAATTTGGAAAACTTTGCTTAGCATATGGTCAGAGAAGTTCTGGGAAATTATTCAATTTTGGGTGAGTTATAGCTGACTTCGAAACACGTGTGTTGTGTGTGTGTCAAGTGGTTGGGACCTGAAGTTCTTCACCTCAATTTAAAAGGTGTTGAAGGATTTTCAATCAAGGTATTTGTGATGGAGATAAGATTAATTTCACTTTCCACGTCATACACTCCAAAAACTGTAGTGTGTTATCTAAATTGTTTTTCGAATTTTAACAGATCAATGGGTGGAAACCCTTTTTCATGACATCGAACCCGTTGTCAAATGATAGTTTATTGTAAAGATGCAGCAAGGTTTTGTTATTTTATATCAAGCATATGCTGTTGGGTTTTCACAAACCACAAAAGCTAAAAACAAATCGTGCATCCAGTACCATGCAGAAAAAAAAACAATCTCCCCAACATTCTCAATCAAACTGATATTTGGAATTCCGCCACATCAATGGAGACCGAACACCCGCATAGGTTTCGGCGGATAGGAAGAAAAATAGTTCAGATCAAAACGAACCGATTAACATAGGGCATTACGGTGCGTCAACGTTTCATGCCATGCCTGGGCAATGACACTCGACTTCGTCAAGCAGTGTTTTTCAGCCGGAGTCATCTTTAAAGTGAGAGTAGAGTACACAAGCGAATGTTACTCGCACTTCTTTTCCCGGTCAATGTGGGTATTGACGCTCGAGAAGAAGATGAAAAAGAGTAAGAAAAAACCTTTTTCCCACGATACTGCCACGACAACTGGCAACTTTGATAGAGTATTGCTGGCGGCGATCTTTGAGGTAATGCGTTTCTTTATGGGTTTTGTTATTCGATTCGGATCCAGTTCGGATCGTCACGGGTGGCGATCCGTTCGGCGGTATGTTTGTTCTTGTGCGCTGGGTATTGGTTTCGATACGACATGTTAAACCTGTAGCGCTGAGTTGGAGCCCAGGAACATTTACCGCTAAAAGAGTATTGTCTAGGTTTTTTTGTTGTTGTTGTTTGTACGATGCCCTTTGTTTGTAGGACCGGGGTTCGAATCCCGGCGGACCGCCTCCCCGTACGCAGGACTGACTATCCAGCTACGGGTATAACTAAGTCACAGAAAGCTAGCAATTGCTAGCAGGCCAAGACCTACAGAGGTTGTAGTGCCAGAGAAGAAGAAGAAGAAGTTTGTACGATAAGGTGTGTTTTTGTTTATGAGAAGCTGCCAATTGCAATTATTTACAAAGACCATTAAAACCATTCAGGCAACTAAAACACACCACATCATGTGGCAATAAATCTATATGATTTATAGTTTAAGAATGAATTAAAAATATTTATGCTTCACTAACTCATCGCAAACTCAAACTCGAGACTCTAAGTTTAATAAAAAATCAACCAAAAGATCGACTTGTCTCATTTGTTGAAGAGGTAATTGGAAATTATTACAAGGCACTCCGAATCGGAAAATCAACTACTGACCAAATATTTACGATGTGGAAAATTTTGGGAACATGGCGAAGCAGCTGCTGCAGTTTTTGTGATACCATAGCCAGGGTACAACTATACAACGCAATAAGCTCATACGGAATCCCGGCCAAGCTTACCAGGATATTGGAATGAAGATGACCAACATCACATGCTATGTGAAGGTGGATGGAAAACTCTAAGGGTCCTTTACTTAAGGTATTTACTCTAGGGCCATCTGAGACTCGAAGGAGGATCCTTCGAATACCATCTTTTATAAGTCAATCCATATCGTGGCTAATGTTGATTATTCATTTATTTTGAGAGGTTTTGAGTTATATAGATCACATTCGCTTCATTCCAGAAAATGGATACATGTGATTTAACAACTATTGCGAAATTTGCTAGACGATTACTTTTAACTATTGAAGTAAACTTTAAGCTTTTCTGTAAAGGTTGCTAATGCGTAAACATCGGATAGTTCGGTTCTGCTGCTGCTGTTTATCGGGTGAAAGAATGGTAGCCAATTTGGTATCTAGTTGGCAGGTGTTTCGGTGTTGTAGTGTATCCATGACAATCAGCAAGAATATGGCGGACCGTGATATCGACGCCACAAAAGCTGCATAACGAAGGACTGGATTTTTCGAGGGGATAGAATAGTGTCAGGCGGGAGTTCCTTATGCGAAGGTGGGAAAAGACTTGTTAGCTGTGTTTGGAATCGGTATCGTCCAATACCGAGAAAACTCATAATACTTGTCGCGACCGACGAAGCTGGCACTCTATAGAACCAGAGCTTCCAGTACTCACATACGCCTTTGAGACATGAACTCTGTTTAAAACTGACGAGACCGCTTAAGCTGTGTTGGATGGCTCAGATGGATTTTTGGTCTCATATGTGTAGAAGGACAATGACAGTCGCTATAATGAAAAGCTCTACGAGTTATACAAGGCTCCGGTAGGCTGGTCATGTCATGAGAATGGCACCGGACGACCCATCCCGTAAAGTCCTTTTAGGCGTTGATACGTCCATCAGAATGGAAGTAGTATCGAGGATTGTTGCCGTAGGCCAAGACCACGAAGCAGTTGCATTTTCTGATAAGAAGGTGAGTTTAAGTAAGAAGTGTTGTTAAGTTTAACCATTCTTGCTAAGATTACCTTAAAATTCACAAACATACTTGAAGAAGTGCAGTGAAGTAGTGCAACTAATTTCCAAAAGTAAAACATAAAATTTAAACACATTTGATGAAGCAAGTTCCGTTGCACATTTTTCGAAACATACCTCCACGTGGCGTATGTGTGTGTGTGTGTTGTAGGCAACATTCTTCGTTTTCAAAAAAATATGCTTGAATGAATGTTTTTGAGTTGCGTCTTAACTTTTTTCCCCAATTAATTACGTCCTTTTCTACTTGGCAGTCATGATGTGCACGATTTTTTGTTGTTGTTTTCTCTTCTTCTCCAACCAAGTATGAAAGGAAAACTTGCACGAAAAAGAATCCCCAATGAGTAAGGATTGCGAGTTATTTCACAACCGCCGTATAGCAGTGGCAACCCTTGCTTGCCCGCGCTGGAACGGGAGTTTATCCTCAAGGCAACAATATCAGCCCATGTGTACCTCACGCTAGTGCGGCAGCAAGCGGTCGTCCAGCTGAAGAATGAGTTTGTCTTAATTTCCTTGCAATTTTTCATTATTTTCCGGGTTTTCCAGTTCATTTGCGCGTAGCAGTGCACGGGAGATTCGGGCTCGTTGGAAACTGGTGAGAGTGTGAGACATTACGTTCTTTCTTACGTAAAATTTTCATTTTCCACCCAACCCAGTTTTTGTTTCATGTGGCTGGCTTATCCCCGTTTCTTGACCGGTTTGTTTCCTTCCGACTGAGATGCTTTCTTTCGTTGCTCAGTTTTTTTTATGCACTCTTTATGCATTGGACGTATACGCAGAAATGTCGTAAAAGTACACACGACTCAGACGGTGCCAGTTTCATACGGTCTGCTTCTTATAGCCGCTATCGTGGCGTGTGATTAACGAGACGGTTGTGATATTTTTGTGGTATAAATCATAAGCAATGAAAACTGAGCTAAAGTGAATAGGAAAAACAAAAGTTATAGAACTAGAGGTAAGGAAAAAAGATGAAGCAATGTTCAACGATCAACGTTCAACGAAGATATTTTGAATATTCCAATCGATCCTGAACAAATTCCAAGTTCATGTGTTTTGCTGTTTACGAATACTTTTCTTAAAGAGGGCTCAAAGCGCTTTGTTTGATGGCTCGTTTGGGATGATGTGGTGTTCAACTCCCGGATGGTGACGCTCCAATGATTCGATTTAGTTTAAAAACTATATTTATAATATAACACTTAAAACTACTCTTATCCTAGTTTTTTTTAAATAACACTCACACATTGTCTGGATTCATGCACGCCGCATTGCCTACTCATAGGCGCCGGCAAGTTTTTTTTACCTTAAAGAATAATAATCATACTGCATACATTGTAGTTGCGGGTAAATCCAGCTAATACAATATAAATATAACAACTTCAAATCACAACCCGCAAATTTGGTCCCGCAGCGAGAAACGATGATACCATGTTATGCAACCTTTGCCCACACAGCTGTTCAAGGTGTGATAATTTATCCGAACTTGATTTGACAGCCGGAGGGTACTTTATTTATTGAAATAAGGCACTAGGTGTGTGTAGTCTGGTGCCCATGCGATACGTGCGATAAAAATCATTCCCCAAAATCTCCCGAGGATATGGGAGGAGTTGATTATAGATAAGTATTCTGTTACAGCTCTACACGAAAGAAGACGCCCCGAAGCGAAGATGTGTGGGCAAAAGGCGCACAAGCACAAGGTGAGAAAAATAATATTTTCTTCACCATGCTTGCAGGGTACTGTTTTTTTGCGGGATGAAAATGTTGTTTTCTAGCATAAGGAAACAATCAATACACGAACGAGCGGCATAATATGAAGATGTAGCGTATTGAGTGTGTAAACAATACGCTTAAAGTAGAGCTGTCCGAAGAAAGTCAAATTTTGGCGGCCGTTTTTTCTTACAGGGATTATTCAATATCGTTGAAGCATGTGAAAACTATGGTATATGATAACCGATTGAGGCGATGTAAAATGTATACACGCTGCCACCTGACCTACATTGTTGTTGTGCTTTGCATAATTGAACAGTAATTTATGCACGTACATTCGTTTGCAATAAATTTCCCGCTAGCTGACAGCAGGCATCGCCGTGCGTCGATGGTTGTCGAACGGCTTACATTCCCACAGGATGTGAATTGTCAATCGTAAATATGCGCACCCTTCGCGCAATTCAATGGTCGGTAAGAAAGTACTCGAGCCGTGAACGTGCCGCTGAGTTTGGGGAATCACAAAGGTATTTTTCTAAAAAGGCTGTGAACTCAATTTAGATGTGATGAGATAATTCATCGCTTCGGTTCATGAATTCAACATTTGCACGCTAAACAGGTGGAATGCTTGTGTGGTGTGTGTGTGTGTGTGTTTTGCGATTTAATATCGGTATCATCGGGTAAGATGATTTGAAGTATTCTTACTTTTGGGGCACCCGTACGGGTTCGGGTTATTTTGTACGATTCTTGAGAAAATAACCGTAGGTGAAGGTTTTATTCACTTTAAACCATAAGTTGCCCATTTTGATAGCAAGTTGGTGTTGTGCAAACATTAAAGCAATTGATGTGAAAAGTGTATGTACTTTATGCAGACTTTCATGAGGTACTTCGTACGGGTATATTTCCGATTGAACAGAGGCGAATTTATTTTAGGACACAAGAGTCTATTAACTCAATAATACACACGATTAATGCTCAATCTAAGCTCCCTTCCGGTAACTGTTATTGGCAAATTTGCGCAGGGATGTACGAGGAGATTCCAAAGCGCTTCGTTAGGTTTTCAACGACTATAGGCATTGCACGATATGGGTTGAAAAAAGAAATATGAATTTGGAATGTGGTGCACCCTCTCAACGAGCGAGCGTTCTACGCTGTGAGGGATGATATGTTAGGGGTTTCCGGTAGCAACAACGCTCTTAAATAAGCGTTTAAATGCCAATAAAAACGGTTTTCTTTAACTGGAAGAAACGAGAAGTTGGTTTGGGAACGAAAAGGGAATTTAGTGAGGAGCTATTGAAAAATCTTTTGCTAGTAGAGGAACCTTCTCATATTCGTGGTTTACTACGAAGCTCGTGGATTAAAGTCACACAGTGTTCTACCAGTACTCAATTGTTGCAAGTGAAGATGTATTGTTACTGTACAATGTTGATTTATTTGTGTAATGTCAAGCATGCTAAACGGGGGAAAACGCAAACTAAAAACGGCACAAAACTTGTAAGTTTATCACGAAATATCATGCGGCTCACATAGCACCAACGGCCTGTATCGGAAACGTAAACCCTTCAGTCTCTCGACTATTATTCTTCTATGGTAAGATAATGATAGTGTTGCGAAACAGAGGCATCTTCAGATATAGAGACGATCGAACCAGTGAAGCTGTTCGTTCGATCGACGCCAAAGTAAATAGATGCATAGAGAAGGTAATGATTGAGGTTTCGGTGCAAACGACTACCAACGTGAAGGATTCGTTGATGGTGGTGGTGGACAGCAGTGGTGAAAGTAGGGTACTGTAGCTGTAGTACGGGGCACTATTTCACCAGACTTTGGTAGACCTTCGCTGCTCCGATCGACCTCCGCCGTTGAACCGGAGATCAAGCCGGCAAATCATCACATCATTGAACGGATTGAGCGTGATCAAAGAATGAGGTAGTGATTGATCTGCTGATCATACACGTGATCTATTAATTATGTATATCTTTGGGTGCTTTCTTTCGAGTTTCGTGCAGCTCTTCTCTTTACCATGATTTGTTTGTTTGATTGTCTATTGTTGTTGGGCTTCCCAACATGTAGGATGATGATGGTTCGTGAGGTTAACTCGTCGATGACCAGCGGCAGCGATGACAGCAATCGGGTGCGCTGAGAAAATGCGCGAACGGGGCACGGGATGGATAGATGAAGGTGGGCGACAGGCATACCTTGCGGAAGATTGAGATTTCAATTTGCTTTTTCCCGCGCTCGGTCATAAGAGTTCAACAGGTCAGCAATGTGATCGATCATAAGAAGCTGCACAATTTTTAACAACGGCCAGGGAGAAGAAAAAAAACCTTACGAGAGAAGTGCAACAGAAAGATAGTTGAGAATATTCGCAAGTTCGCAGCTTGTTCGTCGCCAAATATGTTTGACAAGATTTTGCGATGGTTTGGTTGTTTGCAATTTGGAAGCGTGTATACATTGCGAAATTTTGGAAAATCTAGCCTTTTAAGAATGAGTATGCAATCTTGGAGTATTGTTTTTTAACAAGTGGATAACAATAAACGAAACAAACGGTTAAGTTACAATCAGATTTGTTTTTCCTCTTATTTTAATCTTGTTAGCTTCATTTTGTAGCAAATTATAGCTCCGAATTACGGCCAGGCGGTTCTAATTGACTAAAAAAAAAAAGTTTGTTAGTTGTACTAGGCAATAGCCAAACCTAACGTGTGACGATTTATGACATGAAAGATTTGTACGTTGGTACTTTATTCATTAGTCTATTAGAATAATAAGTACGAGAAATAATATTTATGACGAAAACTTATAATTGTACAATCAATATGTAGACAACCAACATTGCTCAACCATGCAAAGTTTCAAGGACTTCTGAAGCAAGACAAATTGCTTCAAATATTGCAGCGTGTTATAAATGAGCAATAGACTTCTATATGCGGTACTGCTCTAATTAGTCACTTGGTTCAGTCGTTCAGTACATATGCATTTAGGTTCTGTTTATAGTAAAACTTTTCAAAGTAAAAATAGATACACCTAGTTTGTTTGCTAGGCGGCCCGGTGGTGATGCGACAGCGGCGCCGGTCTTCACACGGCAGGACCGGGGTTCAAGTCTCATCTGGGCCGTTCCCCCATAGTGAGGATTGACTAACCAACTATGCGGTATCAATTAGTCTAGTAAGCCAGAAATGGCAGGCATGACCTTAAGAGGCCGTTAGGCCAAGAAAGAAGAAGAGACATCGGGAGTGCAGTTTCAGTGAGGTTAACTCGTCGATGACCAGCGGCAGCGATGACAGCAATCGGGTGCGCTGAGAAAATGCGCGAACGGGGCACGGGATGGATAGATGAAGGTGGGCGACAGGCATACCTTGCGGAAGATTGAGATTTCAATTTGCTTTTTCCCGCGCTCGGTCATAAGAGTTCAACAGGTCAGCAATGTGATCGATCATAAGAAGCTGCACAATTTTTAACAACGGCCAGAGAGAAGAAAAAAAAAACCTCACGAGAGAAGTGCAACAGAAAGATAGTTGAGAATATTCGCAAGTTCGCAGCTTGTTCGTCGCCTAATATGTTTGACAAGATGTGGCGATGGTTTGGTCGTTTGCAATTTGGAAGCGTATATAGATTACGACATTTTGGAAAATTTAGCCTTTTAAGAATGAGTATGCAATCTTGGAGTGTTGTTTTTTAACAAGTGGATAACAATAAACGAAACAAACGGTTAAGTTACAATCAGATTTGTTTTTCCTCTTATTTTAATCTTATTAACTTCATTTTGTAGCAAATTATAGCTCCGAATTACGGCCAGGCGGTTCTAATTGACTAAAAAAAAAAGTTTGTTACTTGTACTAGACAATAGCCAAACCTAACGTGTGGCGATTTATGACGTGAAAGATCTGTACGTTGGTACTTTATTCAACAGTCAATTAGAATAAGAAGTACGAGAAGTAATATTTATGTCGAAAACTTATAATTGTACAATCAATATGTAGACAACCAACATTGCTCAACCATGCAAAGTTTCAAGGACTTCTGAAGCAAGACAAATTGCTTCAAATATTGCAGCGTGTTATAAATGAGCAATAGACTTCTATATGCGGTACTGCTCTTCATTACATATGCATTTAGGTTCTGTTTATAGTAAAACTTTTCAAAGTAAAAATAGATACACCTAGTTTGTTTGCTAGGCGGCCCGGTGGTGATGCGACAGCGGCGCCGGTCTTCACACGGCAGGACCGGGGTTCAAGTCTCATCTGGGCCGTTCCCCCATAGTGAGGATTGACTAACCAACTATGCGGTATCAATTAGTCTAGTAAGCCAGAAATGGCAGGCATGACCTTAAGAGGTCGTTAGGCCAAGAAAGAAGAAGAAGTTTGTTATCCAGAATGAATTTCTTTGTACTCCGTTTCTCCACTATGCATTAGCCACTGATTGCGATGGATGACTGAAGATCCCATTACATAGGCAACGCCTGAATTTAACATTTAAAGAAGCTTTTGATCTGCATTTCTGAGCATTTTGTGATATTTTTGCTATTTTGATTTTAGTGATTTGAACATCTTTTTGATGTAATAAACTTGTAAGTCATGTATAAACATTTAAAGAAGCTTTTGATCTGCATTTCTGAGCATTTTGTGATGTTTTTGCTATTTTGATTTTAGTGATTTTAACATCTTTTTGATGTAATAAACTTGTTTTTGGGGTTATTGGTTAGTAGGTATATTGAGTTAAGCTTGAGAAGATGGACACTTATTGCGGATTTTAATAAATAAATAAAATACCGGAAGTATAGCTAATTGAATCGAAAAAGGACAAGAAATTATGTAAAGCAACGAAACGTTTAAAAAAACGCAGATTTTAATAGAAATGATACATTTATTAGAATCTGCACAGTTCTTGTCATGTACCAATCAATAACTTTATCTTTGTTAAGTATGCAAAAACAAAAATTCACATCCATGCCTTATTCTTATTCTAACGCCCAACAGTACGACATTGTATGGCAAATGACAGACTATCAGCAGAGGATGTGCGTCATTTTTCCTGGTTTACGCCAATCTTGCTCTGAATGGTTTTGGGGGAGGCTGTGAGTGAACAATATTAGAAACCGCTCCATGTGCGCTTAAGCTGGAACAAATTACTGCCGCATTAATATTCATCAAATGGAGTGAGAATGGCGAAACCATGGCTTGTGTTGCAGGTGACCGTTATGGTGTTTATGGTTCTGCAGGAGAAACCCGAAGGTGTTGGATGCAATTAGCAAGTAAGTGCAAATAAATTTATCATGCAAAAAAGTTTTTAAAGATGCGACGCGCTTGTTGATATTGAACGGACTGTAATGCAACAGTTTGTTGTTATAAGCATTTTAGTTTGTATAGTTTTAAAACTAAAGCTACAAAATGCAAAGAATAGTTTTCTACAAGATTAAATTACAAACTTTACGGATTGCACGACACCTTAAAACTAAAGTACAGTAAAAAACGTAACTGACGTACAATTTGTAAGAAAAATGTTACAGATAACAAGGTGTGTGTAAGTTTACCCGGCTTTTGTATTTACTCTGCAAACCGTCTGCCCGTACGAGCGGGGTCATGATTCGTGCTTACATCCTTCGCTTTTGTGGTGCATCTCCGGGATCATCTGCTGCGCCCTTGAATATTAAGGCGGCAAAGGGTGTTTATTAAATTATCAAAAATCTTAATGGCCGTGTAAGTGCACATACTTTAACAAGCGAATGCTCATCGGGTAAGGAACCGGCAAAACCGATGGGTCCCTGTGCAACAAGATTTATTCTTGTTACCCTTTATTTGGCCACTCTAGGCGTCTGGTGCCGTGGCGTGTTGCGAAAGGCGATGGGCCACAATCGCACCGTTTGCTTCATGCTCGCTTTTCGTGAGATCGTGAGCCCTTGCCACAGCTTTTCGCAGCATAAGTGAGGGGTGTCTGTGCAAACATTACTTCTCACATGATTTGGCCTCCTTCTTATCGCTGATTAATATGTGAAGGAAGAAAAACGAGACCACATCGAGTTGACGGGATGGGCAATTGAGTTGGGCAGTAGACGGTCAGCAGTATCGTTGCCGCAAACGTTTCACCTTTCCGCTGGTAGATGATCATGTATCGGGTCAGCATTTTGTGCACTATCATAATTTGTTCGTGAGCAACTTTTCAAACCCCGATTGCATGTGAACTCGTAGTTTAAGGCACGAACCTGATGGCGATGGTAAGAAAGATGTTAATTTGTTCGAAGCATTCTTTGCGAAAATTAGTAATGCTTAGCTTTTAAATTAATTCTACCATGGCAAGAGGAGAATGTAAGAAAGAGGAACTATGTGCCCGCTATAGCTGGCGCTTAGAACAGACAGCATGCATCGCTAGAAACAAAAGATGTAAACAAGCAAATTTTTACCCTTAATTAAATGCTATTGGCTCATAGTTTCATAGTAGTTCGGCGCAGTACGATGGGTTTGGTTAAATGTGGCTGACACTCTCCACCTTACAGCATCCCGTACCGAGCTATCCTGAGGCACAATCGGAAACGCAACAGTTGTTCTCGGCCCATTTGGAAATATGTATGAAGGTTCGATGTTAATCAAACACTAGCGAGCGCAAACGTTGCGGCTCACATTTACGCTATGGCGGCGTATGGTCATCGCCGTGGTGCGTTCGTGCCTGACGAGAGCTATATTTAAGGCACGGATAAATAATATTTGACATGTAATAAAATAAATACCATGCAATTAGAGTCAGTGATTTATAAATCTTTAATAAAGAGAGAACGAGAAACGCTGGAAACGGCTTGCCACGGAAGATGCGCGTTACGTGGAAGGGATGAAGTGGCAAGAATCCGGCGTACCAAGCCGATCCCGGCTTGTCTTTGGCTTGTTGGTGTTCTAAGGTGCATGTAGGTAGTGAGAAGTAATTTCTTTTTAAGCTGTTCATTTAGAAGCCAATATTTATTCGTAAGATTTGTGAGGTTATGGACGATCGCATTTTATGAGCTTGAGTGCTACCGCTATCATCGAATTGAGCTTGAAGGTTACGAGTTTTAACATCATTATCATCGTGCTGGAATCGGTGTAAGTATGTAGATGAAGAAATACGATCGGTAGATAATTCCCTGGGATTGCGTGGAAATGTTTTTTTTTTTAAAACAATTTTGAGGATAGTCATCGTAACGAACTTAGTAAAGTAGCTAGTTAGTTGGTCGTTAGGATATCGTTTAGTCAGATACGTTATTCTAGTTGTTAATTCGTTACGTTAATTTTATTGTGTTAACTCAAATGTTATATCCTATTCAAAGGGAGTCGTATTTTATCTAGGTTAAGTTCATAATTCCACGGTAGAACTTCTAAAGTTACAATTCAGGATTCCTTTTCTGGTCTATTAGTTTGATCGTCCCCTGTGCTAATGTACTTCACTCCAATGGTGTCCTGATGAGCTTAAAATCGTCCTTGCTGAGTCTTCGTATACCGATTGTTGTCGTCTCTAAAATTACCTCGATGCATTCACTGTTTCGTGTGGTTCAAATGGACCACGCTTTTTCCACAGAAGATCCTTTGAAGATACGCAATGTGTGGGTTGGACATTAATCGTATAGCCTCTATCAACGATCTTGGTGTTTGGTTTGGTATGAAACTCACATTTACCGATCATTTGGATTTCACTCTCGCCAAAGCTCACTAATATGCTTGTTTTTTTTTTCGATCGCCAGCTGGGGTTGACGGCAATAGCCAGGTTGGAGCGTGCACTTCCAATCCTCCTTTATTGTTCTCTTTTATCTCTCTTTACGCAAACAAATCTCCACCAGGTTGCTCATGACCTTAAGTCAAAAATCATAGTGAAAACGGTTTACAAATGAAGTAAACCTATAAATAAGTACAAATGTATTTCTCAAAATAGTTGTAAATGTGAATAAATTCAAATAATGTTTACCTCTTTAAAAAATATCCCGTTGTCACTTTTTCGTTCCCGTGTCCGTGCTTCCTCTTCCCTACCATTTCCTTTAGTTAGATTGTTTAGCTTTTAAGGCAGATTCTTGTTAAGTGTAATAAATAAATCAATAATAAATAAAAATGAGATTATATCAAATTGCCTCCATTAAGGATCGAATAGCATTTGGATCTGACTATTGCTACATTGAACTGACTATCTTATTACGGGTATAATTAAGTTAAGGAACCCAGTACTGGCAGGTAAGTTTCTTCCGAGGCTATAGAGCCAAAAAAGGGCGAATTCAGGTTGATGTCTTAGAATATGACAAAATAATCGAATTCTTGCAAGTGCCAGGAGGGTTATCTTCATTCTGCACTACTTTATCGAAATATTATGATTGTTATTAAAAGCAAAAGTTTATACTTCTACTTCTAAAAGTTCTACAAAAAGTAGTACCAGCCCTTCCTTTGTGGATCAGTCTATTTCTATAGAATCGATTAATCACTCAAATGAACTTATACATACATACACCGATGCATGATTATTGGTACCGTCTGTCGTTTGCGTATATTCAACCGATTGTGATTTATTGACTGCTCTGAGCTAATTGTTCGTTTGTTCCATTACGTAGCAGTCGGTACTGGTAGCTAAACAAGGAAATTAAGAGACGGAACAAAGCAGTCAACATTACCGATCAATATGGAACGCCATTATCATGCGTTACGCTCCGCTGGGGAACCATGTTGCAATGAGCTGGCAAATTTTTCGAACAAACTATTGCATTTACGTACCGAACAGAAATAAAGTGGAACCAAAATCATTCAATGTGCTTTCCTTATTACTGCTCCCCGTCCGATTTGCATACGGTCTCTTGTCTGCCCGCAATACCGCAGGCATAAGTATGAGCAACCGCACAGGCAACAACGTTAGCAACATAAGTAACGGTGTACCAGCTTCAGGCAGGCGGGTTCTGGCACTGGAAACCTCTTCCCGGTAGTAAAGACTGCCAATGCAGTCGTCAAGTGGCGATGGATTATGATTTACATTTCGGTTTGTGCAGCGATGTTGCCGCACGACGGCCGGTGACGGATGGACGGATGGCTGGATGACGATGCAGATGGTTGCGGATGGCGCAAAAAAAATAAAAGACAAATTTCATGATGTGCCGTCCACCGACGGGTATAATTAAGTTAAGGAACCCAGTACTGGCAGGTAAGTAAGTAGGCAGGTAATATGACAAAATAATCGAATTCTTGCAAGTGCCAGGAGGGTTATCTTCATTCTGCACTACTTTATCGAAATATTATGATTGTTATTAAAAGCAAAAGTTTATACTTCTACTTCTAAAAGTTCTACAAAAAGTAGTACCAGCCCTTCCTTTGTGGATCAGTCTATTTCTATAGAATCGATTAATCACTCAAATGAACTTATACATACATACACCGATGCATGATTATTGGTACCGTCTGTCGTTTGCGTATATTCAACCGATTGTGATTTATTGGCTGCTCTGAGCTAATTGTTCGTTTGTTCCATTACGTAGCAGTCGGTACTGGTAGCTAAACAAGGAAATTAAGAGACGGAACAAAGCAGTCAACATTACCGATCAATATGGAACGCCATTATCATGCGTTACGCTCCGCTGGGGAACCATGTTGCAATGAGCTGGCAAATTTTTCGAACAAACTATTGCATTTACGTACCGAACAGAAATAAAGTGGAACCAAAATCATTCAATGTGCTTTCCTTATTACTGCTCCCCGTCCGATTTGCATACGGTCTCTTGTCTGCCCGCAATACCGCAGGCATAAGTATGAGCAACCGCACAGGCAACAACGTTAGCAACATAAGTAACGGTGTACCAGCTTCAGGCAGGCGGGTTCTGGCACTGGAAACCTCTTCCCGGTAGTAAAGACTGCCAATGCAGTCGTCAAGTGGCGATGGATTATGATTTACGTTTCGGTTTGTGCAGCGATCTTGCCGCACGACGGCCGGTGACGGATGGACGGATGGCTGGATGACGATGCAGATGGTTGCGGATGGCGCAAAAAAAATAAAAGACAAAAACCGCAATGTACACTCCACCTCATCCTATCGGTGCTATGAAAACGAAAATCTTACCATATTTCACATAACACTTCGGGATCGGTCAAATCGCGGCAAGCGCAGTAGTAGTAGCAGTACGTCGTCTTGCTGCCGGTTAGGGATTTGCATCGTTCGTTCCCACGTCACAAACTACTGACATTTCCTTGAGGCATTCGAGTAGAAAATTGTAGGCAAACTCTCAGCAGCAGCAGCAGCAGCAGCTGTGGCAGCAGCATCGAAGACGCTAGTTGTTTGCAGAACTGTGTCGGGTGCCTTTGTGTATCTTTTCGGTACTGAAGTGTGTTATAGAATTTAGAAAGGCGCTCGCTAAAAGCACTATATGGCCACTTCCATAGAGCTACACATGTATGACAGGAGAATCAATGCGGTACTTAGGATCGCTACAGTCACTATCGTGTAAGATGAAGTTAACAAAGTCCTCCGATTCGGAAGTAACGTAATTTCTAGACAAACATTTAGTAGCACATTAAGCCTAACAACTTTATACGTGCATCAACGAAACAAAACGCGTCAAGATGCGAGCCCGGTCCCCTTACCTTCGACAGGACGGTAGAATACCCTTGATTCAGTTTACCGCAACTAACTATCATCCTTGAATCCATCGTCGTTGAACTGTACCTTTTGCCTTCCCGGCTGAGACGTGTCTTCTTCCGAACCCAACCTTAAGATTTATGAAATAATATATGATATGATAAAATAAAACAAATGGTCCCATCTCATACTGCTGCTGCTGCGTGGTGAAGCAGGAGTCTGTTGCAAAACCTCAACCCCGTAGCCCGTAGCTTCTGTTTGTCCGAGTTTATGTGGGAAACATGGGAAATACATGAGGCGGCAGGTTAGGTGTGAAAAGTTTGCTGGAATGATTTCCTTGGCAGTCCGTACCTCCAGCTTCGCTCTAGCCCGGAAGGGAAGGTCCGACATTCTCGTATTACCATCAATATTGTCCTCTTAAACTCATCGTTCTATAGGGTGATGGTCGGTGGTCGGCGAAGAGATTTATAACAGTCGGTGGAAAGGGAAGAAGCTGGTCCTTAAGGAAGCTGCACCAGAAGACGTACGGCAAAGAAAGGCACCGGCCAACAGGTTCTGTTTTCGTTCGGATTTTGATTTTAGGGATTTGCATCGTTCGTTCCCACGTCACAAACTACTGACATTTCCTTGAGGCATTCGAGTAGAAAATTGTAGGCAAACTCTCAGCAGCAGCAGCAGCAGCAGCTGTGGCAGCAGCATCGAAGACGCTAGTTGTTTGCAGAACTGTGTCGGGTGCCTTTGTGTATCTTTTCGGTACTGAAGTGTGTTATAGAATTTAGAAAGGCGCTCGCTAAAAGCACTATATGGCCACTTCCATAGAGCTACACATGTATGACAGGAGAATCAATGCGGTACTTAGGATCGCTACAGTCACTATCGTGTAAGATGAAGTTAACAAAGTCCTCCGATTCGGAAGTAACGTAATTTCTAGACAAACATTTAGTAGCACATTAAGCCTAACAACTTTATACGTGCATCAACGAAACAAAACGCGTCAAGATGCGAGCCCGGTCCCCTTACCTTCGACAGGACGGTAGAATACCCTTGATTCAGTTTACCGCAACTAACTATCATCCTTGAATCCATCGTCGTTGAACTGTACCTTTTGCCTTCCCGGCTGAGACGTGTCTTCTTCCGAACCCAACCTTAAGATTTATGAAATAATATATGATATGATAAAATAAAACAAATGGTCCCATCTCATACTGCTGCTGCTGCGTGGTGAAGCAGGAGTCTGTAGCAAAAACCTCAACCCCGTAGCCCGTAGCTTCTGTTTGTCCGAGTTTATGTGGGAAACATGGGAAATACATGAGGCGGCAGGTTAGGTGTGAAAAGTTTGCTGGAATGATTTCCTTGGCAGTCCGTACCTCCAGCTTCGCTCTAGCCCGGAAGGGAAGGTCCGACATTCTCGTATTACCATCAATATTGTCCTCTTAAACTCATCGTTCTATAGGGTGATGGTCGGTGGTCGGCGAAGAGATTTATAACAGTCGGTGGAAAGGGAAGAAGCTGGTCCTTAAGGAAGCTGCACCAGAAGACGTACGGCAAAGAAAGGCACCGGCTAACAGGTTCTGTTTTCGTTCGGATTTTGATTTGAAACATATCCTCAAGGGTGATATCGAAACCACATTCTCCACACACGGACATTTCGGTGTCATACGTCTGTATTGAACCGCAACCGTTGGAATAAGGAAAGAAGCACAGCATCTTGACAGCGGTGACTATCAAGACACTCCTGACAGCTAGAACCTCGTGCCCGGGCACGGTAGTGTGAGACATTATATGGTCGAAAAGCTAGAATATTGTCGTGGAATTTTACCAAAATAATTTGCATACACGAACAACAAGCATGCCAGGCGAAAAGTAGATAAGAAACCGTTCTACACACACTTCTCTGTCCGGTTGCGGAGATCAGTTTCGGGGAGTGACATTTCCATCATTCTGCTCAATGTTTGGTTGGAGATTCGTCTGTGTGTGTGTGTCGGTTATTACCGGGCACAAACATTGGGAGGAAGCAAATTACACACTGACCGTGAATTCTTCTCACCTCTCAAGGGACAAAGGATTGATGTGTCACCGGTCGGTAAACTTAGAGGACAACGGTTCTGGGAAGAGTTATTTGAGATTGTTGAAGTTGTGTTATCAACCTGAACTAAATCGAAGTTCGTGATTTATGCCGGGTTCAGTGATGATTAATTTGATTAGCCTTTTAGAATCTGCGGGCCAGACATGGGTAGTGGATGGATGGAATTTGGACATCGGAGTGGTTTGGGTGACATCAATTCGTATTCGTAGGGTTGTTCGAACAAATATATCCAGACGTCAGCAAATCTCGCACGTACAAGGTTAGGTGGTTTGTTTTATTGACACTTCGGGATCTTCGTACAGCACTGAACATGGAAACCATTCGTGTGATATGAAATGTAGTCATGATAGTATATAATTATAAATTTCTGGATGTTTTGTGAGCAGCATGATTAAAAAAGGAGTATTTATAAAATACAGATACACAACATCCTTCATGTACTTGTAAATTTACGCTCAGTTTCCATCTTCATCCAAGCAAATCACTCTTTATTTCTGTCACTCTTTATCCTCGCCACGATGCATCAGGTGCCCTACAGAAAATGCATATTACAAGAAGCGGTTTCATTTCTACCCTTGGTGTCTGACCATTCGTTACGGTTCCGGCCGACCGGCTCCCGGGCCGGAACTTAACCTCAACAGTCAATTAGCTTTATGACTTTTGAACAATTGCGCGAAACGAAACTAAAAAAAAACACAGAAGCAAACGCAGGCAGGAGGAAAGTGTAGGGACAGACAGAGAGAGAGAGAGAGGCCCCCTTGTTAGCATGATCCTTTCCCGGTGAGCTGTGATAAAGAGAACCCCTCGGTTCCAGCTAGCCAGCGGTCAGTCCGGAAACAATTGAAATCGGTTGGTGTTCTACCTTGTTTTTGTGTGTTTATGTTTTTGTTCCCTCTGCTCGCTCTGTCCATTTAAAAGAGATTTCTCAGTTTGAAAAGAATTTACAGCACCACCGACTCTTGCCGCAGCTCGCCGCGGGTATTTTTGATTCAAAAAAAAAAAAACCTAACACACAGTCGAATAATTGAGGCGCAAACATAATCCTTTATTTGAATTCATTTAAGCGGTTTGGCAGACCGTCCCCGTCTAACAATGAAGGACAACGGGGTAAGGGTATTGAGGGTTCGAGGAAAACACTCCGAGACGGGACGGCGAATGTTTCTTACGGGTACGCTGACGAGGTTACGTTGCATGAAATATGTGTTACGTTGTAATTTAGAAGCGATTTGCCGGTTCATTTGTCCCTTGGGATGTGCGTGAATGATATATTCACCTGTTGTGGTTGTGTTAGTGCTAGACGGGCAAGCAAACAATAGACTAGAATAACACATTTTACTAAACAGTACCTGGGCCGCACTGTTTGAGATGCCTGGTTATAAAAAAGAATGCCAGAATAGTGTGTCGAACGCATTTATAATTGTGCAAATATTAAGTAGAGTAGAATAATATTTTTCTTCTAAATGTTTTTGTGAGGCTAATTTTATAAATTCAACATTCAGTTTTTAAGGTTAGGATATGATTTTTGTTGTTGTTTCGTAAATAAATAATCACAAAAAAACTTTTGCAAAATCTGGGAAAACTAGTCCCAGATTAATTTAATTAATACTTTTTGTTACATGTTATTAGCTCTTCAAGATTTTGTTAATTTCGTATAACACAAGAGAATTCATGATAAAGTTTAGGTCTGTATTGCATAACTACTATAGAATAGCAATCGACTAGAAAAATAGTGCAACAGTGAAAGTTATGCATGAAGCCAAATCAGTAGTTTGGAATATAAGAGAGAGAGAGAAAGAGAGAGAGAGAGAGAGAGAGAGAGAAAGAGAGAGAGAGAGAGAGAGAGAGAGAGAGAGAGAGAGAGAGAGAAAGAGACTGAGATGATTTGAAAGTAACGATGTTTCTTATAAATGATTCCTCAATCTTTTTGTCGTTAAGCAATAGGACCAGGATGTCCTTATTTATAAATTAAATGTTATAATGCGCTATGAAGGGCGGCCCGGTTGTGATGCGACAGCGGCGCCGGTCTTCACACGGCAGGACCGGGGTTCAAGTCTCATCTGGGCCGTTCCCCCATAGTGAGGGTTGACTAACCAACTATGCGGTATCAATTAGTCTAGTAAGCCAGAAATGGCAGGCTTGACCTTAAGGGTCGTTAGGCCAAGAAAGAAGAAGAAGAATGCGTTATGGAAAGCGCGACTTTTTCGATTTTTTTTCGAAGATTTCCATAACTTAGACGATATTTTTGTGAAGAAATTACGGAACTGTGATGTCCAAAGTGCGTTTGGATGATTTTTTTTTATTTTGATGCACAAAGGTGGTCTTCCGATGGAGGTTTACCTCAAGCCATCAGAAATAGAAGAAGTTTCCATGGTCCATTGTTTATAGGTTGATATTAACCCGGTGATATGGTAATATGCAGTGACAGGAAACACAAACCTGTGTGGATCTTTCCCTCATATTTATGGATAAATACATTGAAGGCTATCAGAAATGACAGGCCAAGACTTCTCGGGGATTTATACGCAATGAATACATGTGTTGGCATATGCCAGTTACATTGTTTATAGAACAACCTGATAGTCCTTAATTCACTAATTTTTTATTTTTGAAACTACCATTATAACTGGCCGATTGAGATTAACAAAAGGCATCAATTTTGTCTTACTTAAAATTACTTATATGTAGAATAGTGAACGGCAGTAGCACCTGAATGGTGTGCATCGTGGTTTCGTCCTACTAGTGATGAAAGCTACCTTGACCGCTGCTCTCTTTTAGGTTTACAACCTCTTTCTCACAGACGACACGTAGCTCAAGCACTATTTATAGCTAAGATTCTATCTCACGAAATTGACGCACCATATTTATTAGAGAGAATACATATTTATGCACTTGAACGGACGATAAGAGTAAGAGAGGCCTTAAGAACCCATTGACAGCGATGTGCAGACGATTCAACGAATTCAGACACTTTTACGACTTTAATATCAGTACCTTCTTCCTTAGCACTACAACCTCGTGAGGTCTTGGCCTACCAGCTACTGCTAGCTTTCTGTGACTAAGTTTTACCCGTAGCTGGATAGTCTGTCCTGCGTACGGGAAGGCGGTCCGCCGGGATTCGAACCCCGGTCCTGCCGTGTGAAAACCGGCGCCGCTATCGGATATACCACCGGGCCGCCCCATCCGTACCGCCACATTCAAAAACAACATATTACTGAGTTGGAAAAATCGAACAGGCTTAGTTTAATTAATTAGAAATAAAAATGTAACATGTAAATGCATTATAAAGGTTCAACTAGACGTACATATCCATTGAACAAAACAATAAATAATAATAATAATAATTTTCAGTCACACCCCAAGCAATACAACAGCATACATGAAAGTGGACTCTTCTGTAATAGTTGATGGCTAAATTAACTGGTTTAGGACTGGATTAAACAATCTCTTTAATTGATAAACTTTCCAGGTAGTAGTTTGTTAGAACTTCGTTGATTTTGATGTAACAGAAATGTAGAATCACCCGTCCATCTTTTTGTGAATAAAGTCTTTGATAGAGCGATTTGTTAGGATATACTAGAGATGTAGCGCAGTATCAAACAAAGAGAAATGACATTGAGAACAATTAAACCATGAGCTAAACGGAATGAAACGAATTCATCGTATTTCTGCTATCCATAAGTTTGCTTTATTGTGTGATGGCCAATGGACGGTACAGTAGGTACGGTTTGTGAATAAAACATGTAAGTTAACAAATTTATAAAATCCATTAGCCCATACGTATACGTCCGTTCATACCTTCTGATTCTGGGTATGCAACAGGTAGTGGGCGCCTCGGTTTGCGAGTGTGAACTCTTGAAACACGGGGGGGGAGAGTGTATGTGCTTCAAGCATGAAATGCGACTCCTTCACAATCATTACCCCTGGACGGAGAAATCCTTCACTGGAACGATATCTGGCCGCGCTGGCATTCGGTTCGATCCGTGTGTCCGCCGTGTGATGTAAACAGATATGATATGGAAGGTTACTTACCCCGGTACGTTATGATGCGGTTTTTATATTGAATTATCTTTCTCTCACATTCTTGGCCGCTGGGTGCACCGGGCCCGAGAGGAGGAAGTATCTCGGCATTAAGTT
>KZ061644.1:194157-222175 GCA_002091835.1 Anopheles maculatus
GCTTGTTTGATGTTGCCAGAAAATGAATAATAATAGTTCTGATCATATAATGATGATAATAATGAATAATAAACAATGAAGTCACGTATGAAGTCGTTCTTACTGATTTCTTTTCTGTTCGCTGCGGAGCGATAACATGAAGCCGGGTTGAAAACAAAACACACAGAAAACTGGTGCATTCTCTCACCAACTGCCTTCCAGTCAGCTGCATACGTTCTATTGTGTTGAGGAACGGTCATGTAGATTCCTTACTGAGCGGATTCCATCTGGATAATCTTACGAAATCAAAGCACATTCGTTGTGTACGTTTGTTGTAAATGCATAATTTCAGAGCTGCGGTACTAAAACCTCGTAAGAAAAGCAGAAATAAAGTGACCTAATTGCAACGAAAAAAATGTCTTTCAATGTGGTCCCTAGCTGGTAGTGTTTTCATAAACTTTACCAATTTTTTTTGTTCATAAACACCAAGCTCTAGACCGTAATTGTCCCATAGTGATCTAGTTAACCCATCCAAGATGTGTCTGTTGATATGCACGAATGAAACGGTGCGCATGGATTGAATCTTTCTAGACACTTTGAAATCGTGATTGACCCTCGGTGGCTTTGTGTGCTCATAGGTATAGGAAACCGCGATCCGAAACCTTGTGGCTCATAGTCACATACATCTTGTGTGGGATAGTTCTAGGACACAATTTTAGTGTAACCAATATCGTGTGCCTAACATCATTTGTCTTGTGCGCGCTTTCAATGGTGCGCATTGCACCGGAGCTCACAAATTGGCTAGCAAATGTATGAGCAGCGTGTTACTTCTGTGCTGGATAGTGTTGAATGATGAGGAGCGTTAAGATTTATGCAATGTTTAAACCTGCAAAGAGAACGCTATGGCATTCGCTAGTTTATCCGTTGGTTAGGCGTTAAAGATGAAAGCTGATCGCACATTGTACTGCGTTACACAAAAAGTGAATAACGCTTAGCGCTCAGCAACGTTTGTCAAAGGAGGCTATATTGTGTAGCTTACAGCTTGAGATGGAGTCGAATAGGGATATGCGATACCTTGCGGCTGCACTTTGCCGACTATCTGGTGCAGATAATCTACTGCTCGGGAGGGAAATTTGAACAAAGAAGAGGATTTGCAACAGCATGCATAGTGCTGATGCAGCATTATTTTGCTTACACTAACAGCTCAAACTGTGTGCCTGCTCTATGCTTAATGATTGATTGTATTTTAATTGTGTTGGATTTTTTGTGACCCATGTATGACTTTAACTTTAAATGAAATAACTGCTCGATCGATGAAACATTGCAAAAAGCGCTACACGTAGCGAAAAATCTCATTAACGTGGAATGTTAGTTCTCGCTGTCTGTCTCTCTCGGGTCAGCTTACCGCGGGCCACACCGATAGAGGCAATCCTTTATTCCCGGGTACCGTCAACCGGGACAGGATTAAGCTGGCGTCCTTTTTGATAAAGACAATTTCGGCGCCATAATCGCCACCGGAGCAGGACGAAGTGAATGAATCGCGAAAAATCTCCACCGAAGCGCTTACCAATGAATATTCATTAGTTCATTAAAATGATGAATACCCATGAAAATATCAATCATGTGTAAATATGAGATAAAGCAAAGCGAAATTCAGTTTAAAAGAGTGAAAGCGAAAATTAGAACCATCGGATAATCTTTGACGTGAAGCGGACTCGTGCGGCTCCTTCGTCAGTTTGGTGGCAGTAAATACAATATTGGCGGCCGAAGCTCTGAAGCCGGATGTTTGATAGTGAGTAGTGAGCAAGGCGCGACTTATGTAACCCGTTCGAGCAAAGGAAAGCGATGTTGGGAGGGGGGGTTACGCGAAGCATGCTGAACAATTTTGGGAAGAATTTTATCGTAATGACGTTTTTCATTTTATAGGATGGTAGTATTTATCTTTTGCCGATAATGTAGCAAATATAGAGCTCAGAGGAGGAACAGAGAAGGGTTCGAATTGACATATTTTCTGTGTACATTGGATAATTGTAAAAATTTTGAAGCCTAATAATGTAATAAATTGATAATGGAGAAGTCGCTACTCTACTAACTGTACGGTGACGGACACCGGACGGCTCGTCCTGTATGTTGTATTGCTAGACCTTGAGCAGTATAGAGGATTGTTGGAGCAAACCAAGCCATGGCAGCAAGTAATGGTATTAATTCTTCCAACGACTACATCTTGGATCGATTCCCATCCGAATCGTTCGCTCGCAGTGAGGATCGACTATCCATCTACGTGGTACTAACACGTCTAGTAATTAATTGGCAGGTATGCCTAACTTAGCATGTGAAGCGGATAAGAAGATTAAAAAAAAGAACTTTTTTCATTGACTTTTTCCAGTTTTCTACAACATGATTGTTCCGCGAGGTATAGCATATTGCATTTCAATGACTGCTTCCAATTGATAATCGGTGCCCTTAGACTGCTCAAGTTTTCACAACCAATTGTCAATGCGTTTAACAATGGGACATGCACTAAATGTAATAAGGCATTTCTTGTAGTCTCTGTAATGTTTAAAGTAAGATCTCCTTACGATAACTTACCGATAGAGCTGTAGAGATCTGTGAGCCGAGTGCTTCACTTCAGCAATCATTCTGAGTACCTCTGTTAAGCATGTTTGACTTTTCTTGCAAGTGTGGGGGCAAATACTATTATAATAATAATGTTCTATTATAAGTGAATACAAATGTTTTATTAAATGTTTATAGCATGGAACATGATCACCCATGCAAGGTGATGTTGTTTGTGTGAGCCCTAAAGAAAAGTTTGTGATCAAACGTATTTAACTACTTCTTTCCAACCTATTGAAGTTCTTGCGATTGTTATTTGAATTTTAGTGTTCAAAAAATTATTCTTCAATTTGTGTGGAAATATCATCACCTGTGTATTAAGGCAGTACTGGGTGGTGTTGCGAAGCTGTACCATAGTTTTCGCCTCAATGACTAATGCGGTGTCATCTGCTAATAGATATATCTAGCTATTCCCAGATGAATCACTGGCAGGTTGGCTGTGTACATGATGTACTATATAGCAAGGGACTTAATATACTGCTCTGTGGTGCTTCTACTGGAATGCTTTCGATTCTGAAAATGTTTGTAACTATGGTGACCTCATACATCCTGCCAGGATAAGCGTAGCGGGTCTGGTCTTCACATGCCAGAATTGGGCCAGAATTGAATCCGATCCGTGTTATACGTGTAAAACGGACTCAGAGAAAGCGAGTAATGGTAGGCCCAAGACCTCTCGAGGTCGTAAAGCCAGAGGAGAAAATGTATTGCACGTGTCATCCATATATTATTAATAGTGTAGCAAGTAATATGAAGTGTTCTGTAGGTAATAAATGTGAACTACGAGGGCGTAGAACGAATGCAAGAGGATCATTATACTTTGGGTACAATTGACAATTGAATCTAGTTGCTACATAGTCTCCCCGAACAGTACTGGAAATAACTAGACGATGCTCCAGAGCTTTATTTCTTTACGAGCACTCACTCATAAGAGCTTGTAGCCAAAGTCCAGTTTCATAAACTAAAGACACGAATAAAAGGATAGCGTTGGACGGTAGCTTTACATTCGTTATCTTAAAATCGTGCTACCACTATGGCCATAATCAACTGCTTCAACCAGCACCCAATACACCCACCGTGGCAGATAGTAGCATGTAGCTTTATAATGTTGGTTTCTGTTTTGCAAAAAAAAAAAAAAAAAAAAAAAGGACAGGCGACCGACAGGCGTGAACAAAAAACGGTTCCATGAAGTATTTTATTTCAAAATAATATTTTATTTACGTTAGAAAAGCACAAACGAACGAACCGAATCTCGTCGTCGCTTCGCGATTCTATGCCGGCCAAGGTTCACCATCACCACCACCGCCACGATGAAGTGGGTACGGAATGAGTTGAAGATGCTTGCTTGATTTCTTCGAAGCGCTCCGGCACTTCGTTAGAGTCCCTTGATCAAGTGAAGGAGAAGAAATATGAGCTGAGTGTAGCAGCAAAAGGACGCAAAAGCAATAGCTTTCCCCGTAGGGTAAATTGGCATTCGGAATTGAAATCGGAATTGCATGATGTGTCTTAGCCCGCCCGTCACTGCTGGTGCTGCTGCTGCTGGCAACAGGAAACATGAAACTCACACAATGACGACGACGACGACGACTACGACGCCAACGACGATGGGTAGCGGAATAGAGAGCTTTTCCCAAGCACACACAGCGCTGCGGTGCTGTCGGATTTGTAGCAAGGAAGTCCTACCAAGAACCCGGAAAAGCGGAGGGGGGAGAACGCATGCGGGAAGGAAAAAAGGGGGGAAAAGTGATGCCGTACGAAAAAAGAAAAGAGTCAAATTGAAAGAAATGTTATGAAATGATGACAAACAGAACTGTTTCGACCAATAAAAATACAACGCGCATCCCCGCACTTGGGGCAAGAAGGTTCGAAGACGAATCACGCCCTCCCACATGTACATACGCCCGGCCGAAAGCATTTGACAGAGGAGACTGCGCAACGGAGATGGCAGACAGTGTGTCCGGAGAGCAAAAAAGACGACCGCACGGCGAGAAAGTGCGACAAGAAAGAGCGACGACAAGCGTTGCGAAGGACCACCACCACCACCACCACCACACACACCCTGCATGGGGCGAGGAAGTTGGCCGATAGAAAGAGTAATACCGAGGCGGGTGGAAAGGATCTGCGGGGGCTTAGGGTTTGGGGCTTCGGGGAGGGAAAAAACGTGAAAAGTGTGACAGCATCCAGCAGCGGTGTATATATGAGCTAGCAGCAGCGGGAGCTCGTACACACTGAGCTCGTAATACATGGGGCGTCGAGCTCTGGACGCACTAGATGGGAAATGTTGGTACGAAACGAAGCAAGCGCTGACGGACGGACGGAAGTCGGTGTACGTGTGTGTACTCCCTAAATAAGTGTACGTGTATGAATGCCAAAGGATGTGTGTGTGTGTGTGTGCGTGGTTGTTGTTGACTCCATGCTCCTATTGCAGCAGTCCGTGGAGTCCGTGGAGCTTTTATAATGAAATGCGCAACGAACTGAGCGCAGAGTGTGCGTGTGTTTTGTAGTGTGCGCGCACCGATATTGTACATGTATGCCGGCCACATTCGGGTTAGCAGCGAACGGAGCGAACGATACACACGCGTCGCATAAACATCGCATCTCACATGCCGCACCGAGTATATGCGAAGAAGACTCTGTTGTGTGCCTTTGGGCGCTTATTTATTGATGCTGAGCTTTACCTTCGAGGCAACACAAACAGGAAGAGTTGAAGAAGAAGCAGTATTTATTTATTTACATATGTACTGGCGTCATGCGTATTTACATACATCCCGGTATGTATTTTAGCAGCGTAGTGTATTGCCATCGGAAAAAGCATATGATGTATGTAAATGTGTAAGCGCAAGTGACATTTTATTTGCAGCTCACCCGAATCACTTGGCTGCTGCTGCTGCTAAAAAAAAACATTAGGAAAGCAAAAGTGTTGTCAGCTGATAAAGCAGACATTAGTAGCTTTAATATGGTCGGCCTGCATCTACCGACCGTAGTAATGGTCATGTTTGGGGAAAAACCTCGACTAAAGCACAGGCAAAAATGGTGGAGCTATTACGATTTTATTTATTTTTGCTTCTCGCTACGAACGCAGCGCGTGCAGCAGCAGTACCGTCACCGGCCGTCCAACGTCCAGCCACAAACACCCCTGGAGCTCCGTGCGACTTGCGCCATTCAAAGAAGCATTCGGTACAATAATAACGAAGAAGCAAAAAAAAAACCGCCCTGCACAAAGATAAACGAGAATAGAATGATGGAATCAAAACAAAAGATCGTGAAACTTGTTCGTCCTTCGCCGAGGGCATAAGACTCTGTGCAAGCGCAGAAAAAAACGGGAGGAAAAACAAGACAAAAAAAGCAAACGTCGGGAAGAAAATTCGATCGTAAGGCGAAAACTTTCGCTTTATTTCGTCCCTCGCCGTCGCCAGGCGACCAGTAGCAGTAGTAAGATGGTCCGTTGCGCCTTTCGACGTCCGGCACCGGGTTTCGGGTCAATCCCCCTGGTCAACTTTGGCAAACGCGCGAAGGACACCAGTAAGGATTCCGGTCCAGTCCAGTCTGGTCCGCACGTTCGGCGCGATTCGTGTCACGTAGTTTGGTACGTTTAGCTGCATCTACTGGCGGACTGCTTGGATGGGGGCTTTTGGTGCTGAGCAAGAAAACAAAAGTTGGCTTCTTGTCTTTGCAGTCACTTATCAAATCCCCGGCATTCTAATTAAGCATTCGGCACATTTTACACCTGATAACTCTTTTCGGTAATCATTATTCGAGGCCATCAGAGCGATCCTTGCGATTGTACATACATGAGCCCTGTTACACACATACACACACACACGCACGTACACATACATGCAGCATGTGATAAGATTGTGAGCACGTGACGAACCGGGACGAAGTGTTAGTGAATAATCTAAAGTTTTTCGCCCCTCATCCATCCCACCCACCTTCCTGCCGGATGTTCAGCAGCAGCAGGACCGTAACTGGAACGAGTTACGAGGGATAGGGGTGTTTCTTTGCATTTGGTGTGACGCACTGTATCTGGAGATTCGGGCTGACGCTATGTACGATGTGCGGAGTGTAGCATAAAACATGAGCATAAACATTACTCCGTTCGCTGGAAGCCTACCCAGGCCACGCCTACTGCATGAGCATGTGTCACCCGTGAGCGTGAGCGAGACGAGACGGGCGCGCACCGTGCTCTTTCACCTCGCGGATGTGTGAAAAGCATGTCACCCACCACCCCATATGAGAGGGATTGGATTCTGCGGTATGTGCGCATGTGTGCGCATCTCGTAGGCACATAACACCCGCTTATGTACAGCTAACCCATACGCGTATATGTGCTGGCGTGCGTGTGGTTTTTTGCATCATATGTGCTCAACAACACACACACCCAACTCGTTCGTTTCCAGCGAGGGGTTGGAATGGCGGGAGTGCAGAAGGAAGGTAGGTGCGGGATGAAATAGGGGGTGATTGAGTGTCCGCAGCCGTGCGGCACTCGGTGTGCTTCGTGCTTTGGGTAGCTCGCGAGTACCACACGCTCACTGGAATCGAGCCATTGGAAGTATAGTCGAGTTCCAGTGTGTTCAACTCCAACTCACGGTTATCGACGAAGAGCTGCATGCCGCAGACTCACTATGAACGGTTGGTTCGGGAAATTGGAAGCTGTCCGTCAACCCACTCGACTGGATCATCTGAGATCGATTCGGTTTGATCTCGGCACACGCTATGAAACGTCAGGAATGTTACGATTTGGGTACCTACAGTCAACCCTAGCATACCAGGCATGTGTGCTAGAGAGAAGCGAAGTATATAAATATTCCAATTGGATTTTTTTCTCTTTTATTGTCCTTGTATTGAATGTGTTTTTGTTCAATGAGCGACTTATACGATATGAGCAAAAATAGGATAGAGTCCGGATTTTTAGAAAGTTTACTGAATTAACGTAAGGATCCTTGAGTGTGTGAGCTATGATATATTCAATGTTGCTATTGGCGAATTACTGCATGTTAAACGTTTTGTTCAACTTTCTCGACAAAAATAGCTCAGAAGTAAATGAATTGTAGCTGTTACAATACATTAAATTCAAGTAATACATACGAAAAATTCATGTGGTTGATTGTTACGAAAAATAAAATCACACAAAGTCATGTCAAACAAGCAAATACTCTAAAAATGGTCGTTGTTGCCTGTTACAAATCTCAAATAATAATTTTCGTGCTCGTTAGAAGAACTTCAGTTTCTTCTTTTATATTAGCAGGCGCTATGACGTCCTAGTTAATAGTTAATAAAAGTTAATAACTTACCATTACTAGCTGTCTAAAATTTATTCACCCATACTCATGTGGATATTTGATCCAGAGTACGGAAGAACAAACCGGATATGATTTGGAACCTGTCCTGTTGTTGGAAAAGCCGAAACCTGGTGGGCATTGCGTTAACAAATTCTCGGAGTGAAAATTACTTGTATATTTTTTCTATTTTTATACTTTTATAAAAGTCTATAATTTTTGTGCGATAAATTATTTGTCAATGCAATTATTGTGCTTTACGTACTCGGGCTTGCAATGGCAATTTATGAACACTGTTGTTTGTATTTCCTTGATATTTTATTATTTATTTTTATCTATAATCGTTTTAGGTGCTTCATTCAATCTTAGCTTTATTTATTCCTCCATCACGTTTTCTTACCTTTTACCAAAATAAAGTGCTGCTTAACTAACAAAACAAAACTTTGTTTATGAACTACTCGCTAAGGCAACAGCAACTATTCATCTAGTTCGTCTCAATTTTTCCTGCATGCTTTTGTAATTGTGCATCATGGCACCGGGCGAAATGTGCATTCATCTCGAATTGAATTAGTATGAATTAAAGAAAATTGCAGCCTCTCTGTTTTTAATTTAGTTAATTAGCAAATTTCTTTCCCGTTTTGCGTTCGGGCTCGCTTTGGGTTGCTTTCTGGTACTAGTAGCACTATACATACACAAGACCCAGGCAACATTCCAACCGGTAGTAGTAGGAATGGCTGTGCAAATTGGACCAAAATATGATGGCAGAATGTTGCTAAACTTTGCACGCTCTGCACGAGTTGTTTGCTGCCATTTTGTGTTCGTCAGCAAAATACATTGCGAAGGAGTTTAGAAAGCATTTCTATAGGGCGAAAGATCTATAGGCAGTTCTAATTATACTGAAACGCCATGAAGCGTTGTCGTTTACGTGTCGTTTGGTGCTAGTTGATGGAGGATAACTCCACGGCGAAATTAGTAAAATGAGTTCGACAAAAGTTTATCTCTTGTATACACACACACACACACACACACACACACAAACTACAGGTATGCGTTGTAGAGCGCAAAATGGTTTGCACTTGTAGTTGACAGCGTTTCTAGAGTGTCGTTAATTTTAGTAAATACCGATGTAGACCCGTCTTTAAGTAAAAAATCTTAATGCGCATTTCATACGTTTTGCACGGGTTCGTTCTTTTCATCTGTCTTCTGCTATGATTTTTCTTAAACTACATTAAAAACAAAAGCTATAAAAAATAGCATTGATCGATGAGCTTAAGAAAGTAGCCAATAAAAACACACTACTGTAACAGTCAACTGTCAACGGCGATTGTGATTCCTCTTGTCATGTGTTGTTTGCAGTCGTTCAATATTGATTAGCTTCATAATCGTCACTAATTGCAAACTATTACCGAGGTAAGCTTTCAAATTTATAAGCGTTGATGTATCGTTTGTTACTCATATTGGTATGGTCTCATATTGCGAAGCTTACAGCCGCCTGTTGCACTCGATCGAATCATTCGCTTTTAACTAGTTTCTTACTCCGTAGCCCGATCATTGTTTATGTTATTGCTCAACGTAAGAAGCATCTCTCATTCTTTGCCGCTGCGAGCTGAGCGAGTTGAGAATTCGTTGGTACCGCGAATTGGATTCTCGGCTGCTTTCGCAACACGCTTGACCTCTCGTGGAGGCTGACGGTTTGAACAGTTGTTTAACTTTTTCGCGATCAAGCGCACCGCGATCGGGTATATTTATGTGTTTTTGATCATCCGCTGCCCATTCCCAGGCGGTGTGAGAGTTTCCGCTGGTTAAACGAATTTGTTGAAGCTGGCGTTATCGCGTACTTACGGCGCTGGTGTGTATGGCAGCAGCATGGCTTATTATCTTCACTCGTAGTGCGACCATTCGACCACCGTTCCGAAGGGTGGGGTGAACAACAACACGAGTTGTGTGAGAGTGGTGGATAATTTGTTCCGTCTTCAATGATCTCGAGAGCAGAAGCAGCAACATGCAGTTGATGCGCTGTATCCATGATCGATAGGCAAAAGAATCGGGTGCACTGCTGATTATACGTGTTTGGTGAGTGTGTCTTCGGAAGTTCTAATTGTGTCGCATTGAATTTGGTGAATTTGTGTTGTGGAGTTATTATAATGTGTTGTATTTTCCGTAACATGTCGTCAAATTGTGAAAAAAGCTGATAACATAAGTGTAAAATATAATTAAACTACATAGTTTGTTCAAAATAAATGTGTTTGTGGTGTATAAAAATTAAAAAAAAAATCTTTATGTTATATCGCGCAGTAAAGATAAACAAAAACTGAATCGAGCTGCTATGAATGTGCTATGTCGTGATAATTAAATGTGGAATATAGTTATAAAGCAATGTTCACGAGCAGAAATTACAAATGTTTGTAATTTTAAAAGTGTGTATCATTTTGAACAAAAATAACTGGATGTAGAGCAGGTAAGTAAAGCAGTTTATTCATTAAAACGCAAATACTTTAAATATAGTAGATTTCCCAAGCGATGTTCTATCCAGAATTATTGCTTAAACGATGTTTTAAGCCACCATATTGAGCTGTTGCAAACTAAATTACATTTACTGTAATGACTTTACGTGAACCGGTATAACTCAAACAACTAATGCCATTGAAAACTCGCTAGTTCATCTAGAAAGTTGCACGAGAACGCATGCGGCACGCATCGTTCGCAATATACCTCACACAGTGTGGTCGTGTGAATGTTTCGAAGTAATTGTGGTTGTGTGATGCTCTTACTGCCGGTGAATTGAGTGCAAAGACTAAGAGCAGAGCACGAGCTACACAGTAATCAACACCGGTAAGGTGCACTAGAAAGCCCATTGAATGCTAATTTGACTGGTTGTTCGCCTTGTTCTCGTACTCATTGGTGATGTATCGTTTTCGAAGGTCACTGCGCACGGAAGGTCATGAACGGCTGAGAATGGAGGATTTATTCTAACTGTGCGAATTTTAAAGCTCGAAAAAAATTGTAAACATGTAAACAACGAGTGCTTTGCTGTTATCTTTTGTCAAGATGTTAAATATTAGTTACACTTTTGTCCCAATTTTTAAAAACAAATATTAATAATATTGACTAATACATATACATCGATAAATCAATGCCAACTCCAGAGATATATGAACGCAGCTGCGATTGTCATACTCTCGTTGGCAAATGTTGAGCCCAGTTTGTTTACTAACCGAACCTGAGACCCGTATACGAGATAGAATGTTCAAGCAGCATTGTGGCGTGTTAATTCACGGCAGCGCTGCACGTTAGCTTATCAGATGAAACTTCTTAATTAACCTTATCAACCTCTGCGTTTAGCGTGATGGCCGTTTGACCTGCCGAGGTCCTTAAGCGAATGGAGGAAATGCGATTAGCAACGAAATTGGAAAGCGTGAACCAAACGGCCGGAGGACAATGGGGACGGTAGAAACGATACGTTGCACTCCAAACGGATTCAATGTTTGGCTCGTGCAGCCGGCATTTGGTGCGAAGACGCGATCGATTCCGTTGGATATTGGGACGCTCGGGGTGCTCTTGAAGCTGGTTTGAGCGAGTCTTCGCTTGAGCAGCTCCTATGACCCGGACGAACTGTGGCTAATGGTTGTATCTTAGGGTTGCATCTTATCACACTCTATAAAAATATTTGTTATGAGTAGCAAAGATGGTTTACCATGCTTGGGTCGTTTACGCTTCACTTTACAACAGGATCGCTTGAATAGAAATTCAAGCAGAAAGATGATTTAAGATACTTCAATAAATTATTAAAGTATTAATCTCACTATAGAAACTTCCGTAGTGTGAGCTGTGCTCTTTTGCACTTATGTAAAAGAAGACTTCCGCTCCTACCCAGAACGGATTAGTTCAGTCGAGTTTCCATGCGGAACGGATTAGGTCATCCGATGTATATGCCCATCCCTAAGGTGACGCCAAGCGAACGCGCGAGAAAAGAAGTTTCATGTTTTGACCGCTCCGCAAAAGACGTATACAATTTATCCCGTGATCTATAAATTATAGTAACGTGTCCTAAACCATACAGAAGGTAAAAGCAATCGTCGGTGTATAAGCATCAACACATCGTGGAACCATTTTGATTTAATCAGAGCATCACCATCAACGTACACCAGCGTGTTGGAAACACCGTACTGTGAATATGGACCCAGTTGGTAGATTGTTATGTTTGGTGCAAATGGGGCCCGTTTTATTACCACCCATCGATGAATATTCACCTTCACCTGGCTAAACCCAACCATTATGGCAATGTGGCGGCTAAGCGTGTGTAGCAATTTTCACACTCTCCAACCAAGTGGTGGTGATCTATTGAGCTGTAGGCAGGATCCGTTGTGTGCTGGGTGAGTACTATCACATACTTGAGGCAGACACCGAAAGAAAGGAGCATTGAGCCAGCGAAACTACGCCATTTGCCTTGGAGGGAAAACATTATTCTTGGTTCCGGTGTAAGTTTCGCCACTTAACTGCAGAAAGTCCAATTTTGTTCTACTTTTCCATCGGTTTTTCTTTTCTAATCTTTGTAGGGGTAGTGTTCATCCGTACGCAAAAGAGCTTACGATAAACGATTTAATGTGCTTCCCCATTTTGTGTTATCGCGAAGGACGCAGCTTGGTCTCGTTTTTTTTTGTGTTGTACCTCTCATCGCTTTTCATATATCAGTGGTTGGAAAATGTACACTCATGCACTCGATAATATTCAAGCGCTTAATGTTGGTTAGTGTTGAACAGAAAAACTGGCAACATGTATCGTGCGTGTTAAAGTACTATCACTTTTAAACCACCACTCACATGATTTTGTGAACATAAGAACATTTAAACCATAAAAGAAATACGTAAAATTGTAAATCCTACCTACTTCGGCAAATAATGTGTGCTCTAGTGTGCTTCCCGTGCTGCAAAAAGTGGCAGTAGGTGAGAGTTCCGTGAGCATACGAACTTTGAAGCATAATTGATTCCTCTCCTCTTTCGACCAAGATCGTGGCCGAAGTTCGAAGTTTTCTAAAAAATCACTGCATGCACGAACGTTACGGTTTGACTTTCAAGAGATGGAAAAAGTTAAAGTTCTGCTTCCCTCTGCTTTTGAGGCATTCTGTATTCCCTTTTTTTTTCGTCTCTCGGTTGTATTCGTATTGACCACTTGAGAAGCACACTCGACAGTTTCGGTGAAGTTTCCTGTTGAGCTTGCTTCCGGTATAGTAACTTGATGTTTGTATTTAGCGCTTGATGGCTATGGTATATGGTTATTCTACGGTTAAGCTCATATTCGATATGTTGCCAATAGTTCATCAATTCTGTGCCATTAGCGTACTCAAATTAATTATCAAATTATTGTTATAGTTAGTACTAGTAATGTGTACTTGCTTTTGAACTAAGAGCTAACATATCAACATAAATGATACTTTACAATTTTGTAAACTTAATCGTTACAACATAATTTGACGCACAGCTCTACAGTTATTTTGTTCAACAAAAGTCGACACAGCCGATTGATGTACTGTGTAAAAAAGGGGGTTGAATTTAACGATTCGAGTTCGCTGGTTGCGCTCTGAAATCATGCTCTCGTTGTTACTACAATATGTTTAACGATCTGTCGTTGAGCGAACTGACGTGACGTGTTTGGGCAATGTTACATTGTGTACAAGCATTACACTGCACGTTCCCAGAAAACCGTGCGCAAGGAACAGAATGGCAGCATGGAAGCACACTGAATGCAACATTGCCAATCCTAACATGCGCTGATGTGATTTCACATTACGAACCAGCGAACATACGTGGATCGCAAAGCAATTTTCGTTCCCTGGCTGGTTCGGTTCGGCTGCTCCGGCCACTTCAACCATTGCCGCCGGTGGAAAGCGGATCTCGCCTCTGGTAAAACACAATAATCATCTGTTCCGTTTGATGGTTGATCTTTGAGCGTCAGTTGAAAGAAGAGTTTGTTCTTGAATGCACAGTTCGTGAACATTAATTGAAAGAGTCGCTCTCTTCTAGTAGCAGGTGCGATCTGAGCCTAGCTTAGGAAGGAACTGTATCGCAAGCAGCTTAAGAATGGAACAAAAATTACAGTAAAGCTTGAGGAATTTCGCAAATTTTTTTATACAACGGAAAATACTTTGTTCTGTATATTTTTTTTTTGTGGTTTTCATTAGATCTGGGTGTGTATTTAAGGATTCGCTCTAATAAACTATGAACTATGGAGTATTTTTTCCAACCGATTAAACAGATAGTAGCAATGTGTTTGCTATTTAGCTAAAAAAAGCAAACAATTCCAACCCTCTGCTATCGGCTGTTGGCACTTCCTCGCGTGCACGTATGCGATCATTGAACGCCGGTGAGGGTGTACCTTTGCTCGCATACAGCGTAAACTGTCGGCCCTGGCAGACACTGGAGTTCAACCATTTGTTCAAGAGCATCGCGCACATGGATGCGCAAACTTTACATGCGTTTGTTTCGTTTGTGCTCGCTCAATACAGCTCGTACCAGCGCGCACGAGTCACACGTTCATCCATCCCCACATTCGCCAACAGAGACCTTTTCGTTTGGCGAGGGTCTAGGTTTCCGCGGAAGCGTGTGGAACGATGCGGCGGGAAAAGAAGAAATTATTTGTCAAGAAAAGTCACGACTTTTTTGTTTATACGAGCAGCGCTTTGTAAGCCAACGGAGCGATAAAATGAAAAGAGAAGCGCGACCGGAAAGCGGAGGACATGATGCTCAACCGTCCACGGCGATGGGAAGCTTGGGAACTATCTTGTCGTGTCCTCCCGGTGTATGTGTGTGCAATGCTCCATTCGCTCGTGAGCGCAAAAACGGCCACACCGTCAAGGAAAGAAATTATCGCTCGCTACGAGACAAGCCGTTTGTTGTAAAACATCGCGTCTCGCGTCCAACTACCTTCTCATGGGTGCGCACGTTATGATCATAATGACTTCCGCAGCATTTATGTTATTATTAACTGCGACGGTTTTGATTGAAATGTCCTCCCATGATCGACGTCAGGCAGAGGCCGACATTGGCATGTGTTATGCATGTTGTTATGTGTTGTTTTACATCACTTTGGCTAATAATTCAAAGTAGCATCTGATAAACCGCATTTGAAGTCACTTGAAGTGGCATTAATAGGCAATAGTGCTTAGGAGAAATTTCACTGTTGAAGGAGCGTGTTTACATGTCTAATTGGATGTGGCGAGTGTTGCAACGAGTCACCGAAAGAATGATCGCTCGACATAGTGGCGTGTTGCGTGTTTTATTCCCTTACCTTCTAATGTTGTACCTCGTATGACACATTGTTAGCGTCGCTGCCTTTTCACGCGATACAGTGATGAGTCTGGAATACGGTGTTGAACACATTGCACGATAGTATCCGGTATTGTTAAACTTTGAAAGTTAGGGAAGAGATCCTGGCATGACCTCACAATAGAACATGAAAGCGAAATGATAGGTGTGGTAGGAAGCGAAAGGTGGCACATATTGAAAGTCTTAGGTCTTAACTGGTAGGTAGAGGAAAAAGAATACGGTTTGACATTGTCCTAAGTCCTTCTAAGAAGAAATTCCTAGTTTAGGAAACATATATAAACATGTATCCGTGTTTTAACCACTTTAATGATCAGACAGATGTTACATTGATACATGTGTTTTGTAAAGATTTGCACAAAAACAAAATTACAAACATGCCAAAAATCAAGAAGTCAACACACATATTTCTAACACGCTATTAGTTTTTATTTGTTTATTTATTCAATAGTATCTATTTATAATATAACTATTTATTTAACAATATGTCGCATCGTCTTACCTTGTTCATATCAGATAACAACATTATTTATTATCATTGATAGGAAAATCAAGAAGTATAGCAATAGTAAAGCATTATTAATAATTAAAGCTGTACCATAAACATGACCAATCTCAAAACTGTTTTAACTCTCTTAAATGACAAAGAAGAAAAAAGGATCTCAAAAAAAATTAATACAAAAAATGGAAACCCAACAGAAAATACTAGAAATCAGGAGAATAAATTCATAGCGATTAACCAAAAAGAACACAATTGGTACAAAAGATTACTTAAGGAAATCAAAAACGAATTAAAACATATTTGTAAAACAAATACTACGAAAAGAACATCTAAAAAATTAAAAAATTAAAGGAAAAACCTATCAAAATGTACCTCGACAAACTAAGACACCATATAGAAATGAAGATATGTACATACGTAAACAAAATGACTACCAAAATCACAGAAACACGAGACCATTGCTCTTTTATTTTTATTTATAAAGTACGCTTCTGATTATAATCATACCAGGTTTCATACGAGGATAGAACCTGTACACTAAGGAGGAAGAAGAAGAAAAAAGAATAAGATGAAAAAGAAAAGAAGAAGAAGAAGGAGAAGACAATAGTTGTACTAACAGAAATCAGAAATCAGAATTGTACTAACAGAACAGAAAATCATGTGGATTCATCTAAATGACGAGTGTGACGATCAACAAAGGACAGTGACAAAAACAAAAGCATACTAAAATTTTTACTTTTTACTTAACTTACATAAGAATGTTTTACAAACTTCGAATGATTGGCACAATAACCCAAAAAAGTATTCTTTAGACTTAAGCCGTGGTAGATTTCAACGTGTATTCTTCGTTACTGCTAGCAACAATGACAAGTAAACGCCCGTTATTTCGATATCAATTTGTTGCACATTTTCCACGAGTATGTTACCCCGTTGACATGAAACTCGTGATTTCTCTGATAGCTGTGGCCAAAAGCGACGTGTCGGGTATCGCAACTCAACCTTTTTTTTATGTGCACAGCGCTCCATTCCATTCCAATTAATACGAAAGTTTGAGGAGACGATTAAAATGGACGGTCAGACACATGAAACAGAGGAATTAATTGAGTGTAGTGCAACGCGATCATGTTGCCTTGCCATGATCATGAAATCGATGGAACCACGAGTTTGGAAAACATTTGTATCCAGCGTATTGTGATTATTGCAATAGGGCGAAAATTAATTTTTCCCGCTTTAGCCGATGTGCTGGGAGTGCTTGGGTCGATAGTGAATTGAAGAAAGTGATGAAATGTGGCCATGAATAGCGTACATCGCCTCGTGACCATGATGATGGCCAGTTATTAATAGGGAAGAGAGTGTTCTATGCTGTAGTCTTGCGTTATCCCAAACATCGTGCCTACCGAAAGCAATGTGTTATTATGTTATAAGTTTGATATGAACTATCCAGTCTATGGGCCGGGGTGCGCTGCTGTGCACCAGGCTGACGGAAGAAGTGTTGAAACCGATCATGCTTTCTTTCGCATGCGATCATGAAACGTAGGTCCCATATGAACATGCACATCGCGTCGCAACAAGCGTGCAACGGGTGTGCAACCATTTCCTCGAAATCAATTATGAAGCATCACGATTTGAACGCGAATAGATGATTTTTATGAAGAAGATGATCCTGCCGTAAGGGTTTTGGCCCACCCGACTCCGATCGCGCACGGTACGGATCACGAGACTAGACCAATCAGATCATTTTTAACGGGCATAATTAGCAGGACAGTAAGGGCAAAAATCGTTGCAACGTCTTCAGTTGGACTTCGCCCCCTCCTCGTGTAATCTAGGACGACACCGTCACGAACAGAAGGTTTTGTTTGCATTTGAAATGATCCGATAATAACAGGTATTTGGTCATCAGCGATGCAGCAGCTTCGGTTTGTTGGTGCTCGATGCAGTGCATGGGAATGTTGATATGATTGTAGGTTTTGGAATAGGTCGTTGAATAATGGAAAACCAGTAGTGTACTGTGGCTGGTATCGTCCAAAATCGGATGCGTTCTCTGAGCTATCAGACATCAAGACTGCGAAAAACAAATGCTTATGCTTTGTAGAAGTGTTTAATCAGTGTTTTAATCCTTCAGCAACACAGACTGTGCTGCGCTGTGTGTAATGTATGATGCAAATTTCCGTGTTCAAAAATTGCAAACGAGTGAAACAATGGTATGGCCCATCGTAGTTCGGCGGTGAGTGAGTAGATTGTGGTTTGTTTTCCAAAAGATACGGCATTATTCTATTTTTATCCTTCTGGTAAGCAGGATTGAGTGGAAGTTATTGTGGGCTTTTGTTTCGGACCTGGACGACCAAATCTGGACGAATTGTGAACCGGTCCGCTAAGCAGTCTGTTTGGATGTTTCGGTCCGATGTCAACACACATACACAGCCGGAGTGAGTGCAAAATGGTTGTCTCCGATGCGCTTGCATGCAGATGGCGATGGCGCGATTTTCCATCGTAAATTCCTCAGCGCCAACCATTCCAACCATAGCACCTTTCTCGCCCGGCTCCTTGTCAACCGCCGTGTTTTTGCTTCTTTTTTTTGTGCACAATCCTCCCTCCTGTTGATCGTTTGATGGTCATATCAGGAACAGTTCCGAGCCTCGAGCAACGGTTGAGTGACAAATGGCAAACAAAAGACACCGTCACGGGTCACGAGCTCCGACGATGGCACTGAGGATGAATTCGACTATGGAATGACGCAAACGACCATTCGAAAGGATAGGGACACAGTGCGCTTCGATGAAAATGGAATGCAGGAAAATTGTGCTCCGTCTAACCATCGGTGACTTAGCCGCTTGGCCGCCAGCATTGAAATTACCTTGCAAAACGGGGACACACCGGGGGATGGATGGAACCAGACCGTGTCCAAGGGTTGAGGGGGAGGGGCGGGGGGCCGGTGGATTGTACACAGTATGCACGACAAGGTAAGGGGCGTTATTGGCGCAAAAATGTCGTACCGGAACCTTACGAAATGTTATCATGAAGCATCCTTTCGGTAACGCTCGTCGTAGGGGTATTGCTTTATGAAATGCGCGAACTCGATTGAATACAACGCGAAGTGTTTTATGTTTTAGCAGTGAAACATTACATCGCGAGCACTAATTAGCTATTTGAGCGTCGGATTTCGTCAGCAAAGCTTGGATACAAAGCATGTTTTTAGCATGACTTTTGAAGCATCGCAACGAGCGGTAATGATATTCTTTTGGTAAATTTGTTTATCCCTATAATGGGTTCTTAATTGACTACAGAAGAGAATTCTGCTCAAAAGGATTAATTACCAAATGTAGAGCGGTTTCAAACACCTTAACGGTTGATTGCAACACACAAAAGCAAAGGCATGACATGGACAACACTCGTATAACAGATAAGGTTTTAGGAAACTTAATTACATTTTGAATGTTTTAATCCAATTAATAACAAATACTTGGAAAATAATTTAAACTATTTAATTTGTTATTAGAATCTTCATCTAGATCTAACAACATTTCATTCAAAACCCAAAAGTAAATTAATGACATGGACGACACACCATCGAAAGAGATAAGTATGTAGAAAAATACATTTTAAACGTTTAATTTAATTAATGTTTTATAAGTCATCAAGAACTGGTTAAGCCTGTCTAAATATCAATTTTGAAGTGTTAATCCCCTTAAAAATAAATAATTTAAACTGTTTTATTTGTTATTAAAATCTTCGTATAGATCTAACAAGCTGCTAGGTCCTAAATGCTGGCTTCTTAAAATTATTTAAGCAAGTTCAGGTGTCAACCGATGCTAGTCAGCAAAGGGTTATAATGTTTAGCATGAAATTCTTAGAAGAAGTTGCAAGAAAAATTGGTAAATAAGTTCCTAAACTAAAGCCAGCTACAACAAGTTTACTAACAAGAAGACTATGTTGAAGAACGAAATGGGTTTATTGTTCAAACAGTTATCCGATTAGCTGCTCCACTCATAGGGGCTGTGTCCATCTGCCCATTTCTGACACGGTAGGCGAACAACAGAAAAAGCATGTCGCAGCAGAGAACGAAAGAAAGAGAGATCAACCCGTTTACCTTGCAAACACACCGATCTTGGCAGTAATCCACCGGTTCGAAAGGATGTTGATCAACCCAATTTCACGTACATGTGTACTGTCGTAAATGAAGCGGTTTGATTTGTATGTAGCCATAGGCCGCAAGAAAACCGATCGTGCACATGATCCAAATTAGAGCGGAAGAAGCTTCATGCTGGAGATGGCCGGAACGAACCACGCTCGCAGACGAACCTCGCTGTGTGGTTTCAGTTTCAAGGTGAATTTCACTGTTCCGATCGGACGGGAACGATGCAGTCGAAAAGAATCGAATTCTGCTGGGAAGAACACTGATGAGAGAAGGAAGGCGCGTTCGGTCTGTCAACAACAGCTGTTTCGAGGGCTTAAGAAGAACCTTTACCTTTCGTTGTTGTTGTTGTTGTTGAGCAGGATGAACATGGTCCTGAGAAAGAAACGACACACACACACACAACGTGGTATTCTGAGGTTGCTCTGTCTGTAACTGCCGCACCGTTTCCATATGGTGATGTTTTATGTTTCCTTTTCTTTTTTTGGCGATGTTCTTTCATTGTTTTGTTTCGTGTTTTTATTTGTGTTTGGTATGTTTTTTTTGAGACCTCCGTTCAACCGGTACCCTTTCGTATTGTGGCATTGGATTGGATTGAAACGGAACAGACACTTTTTGTTTTGATAGTCGTTAGTATGTTGCGCGGATAGGCTTCGTTCTCGGTGGTAAAAGTGCATCAAGTTCATGCGTGCTCTGCTCACTTACTTGCTTGCTGTTGAGGTGTAAGGTTAAGGATCAGACCAAAGCAATGAGTTATTCTGGATGGACTGTTGACGTGTAGGCTCGTCTGTTCTGAGCAGGAATAGTTTGCATGCTGTTTGATAAAGTTCAAACTTATTTTGGTTCGTTTGAAAGTCACGCTATGTGCGGAGCCGATATGCCTAGATCTTATTCCATAGGGTTAAGCTAGTAAGGGCTGGCGTTGATATGAGATTGTAGCAGAAAGTATAAATTGCACGGAGTATAGAATAATGGGCCACACCACCTGTAGGCAGCCCGTTTTGTTTTGCAGCAAGCAGGAGAGAAGGTGCTGTTTATGAGTGATTGATCCGACACACGGGGTTGTGGGTGCAAACGGGCGTGATCTCGTGAAAAATAACACCGTGGCACCGAATGTACCGCTAATCCTGCAAAAATGGAAGGAGCCATGCATTTGTGGCAGCGAACGGCGAACGCAGGGAAACAAAATCGATCGATCCGACGATGGCATACGAAAGTAAGAACACATTTAACCTCTGACATACCAGCTTTGGCCCAGTAATTTCAATAATGGCAAACATTAGCGCCTTTGTTATCCAGGCGTCCAGGGAATGGAATCAATTTAATCATAATATCGAAATTAAATGCACATTCCAATCTCCCGGATACCTGTGGCACGGATGTGTCCGACTCAAAGTGCAAAGTGCTGCTCGGTACCAGTAACCAAAGCCTGCAGAAGCGTTGCATCCGTAGCCACGGTTGTGAGTGATCGACTAGGATCGATACTTTCGATGAACAGATTGGGATTGAGCGTCAGTGCACTGATACGCAGAGAAAATGATCGGGATGCTGTGGGCAGGAGAGAACAAAAGTGAGATAATGTATCCACACGGCACGATCGTAATGGGACGTGCACTACTTTTCTAGCAGAGGCAACAATTTTCTCGTTATAAAGCGCTGATACCTTACTGATAATATGCTGAGCTCGATTGCACGCCTGATAAAATACAAATAAACTATTTTTCATCACTTCATTCGTTTTGTGGAAGCAAGCATGGCGTGTAGAGCGTATGGAACATGTAACCACAACTAAAAATCTGTAAAAAGGCACACAACGTTTCGTATGTGTTGTGTGTAGGGACCAAGACTTCCATGTGTTTCCAGTGGATCGTATCATTCGGTCGTACGGTACGTACGTGGAGAATTATAATCACGAAGGTAATCCACATCGACCGAAACGTCAAACCTCAAACCGGATGTCCATCGTTCCAGTTGATTGACAGACAGGTAATGTGCGTGGCCAGCACCGTGTACGACCGGCCGGTGGAATCATTTTCTTCCGCACGGGTAGAGTTTTATTCGGTGGTGGTTTTCCGAACTACATCTCTTACGTGTAGCTTCGTTTGGGTCGATTAACAGGTAATCTAATTCTTTACACACATTGTTCCAGATTGTTCAGTTACGATGCGATTGTTGCCTTTGCGCTGAGCGGTGTCTTGCTGATGGTTTCAAGTGGAGCTAATTGTAACGGATTTGGAATGGAAGAGACACTGACGCAGGTGTTGTGATACATGATTTAATTAATTTATTTTTTTATTTTGCTGTAAGTAAGAATGAGAAGAAATATCTGTCTTACTTTCTAAATAACATAACTAAAGTGTGATATCATTGCTAACCCAAAAAACATTTTAATTTTTATCATAATTGATACAATGCTGTGGCTGTCATTTAATTAAGATTGATTTTAAGTCTTACATACAGCTTTGTCAAGTCTAACAGGGCCCATTCTAAAGAAAGCTGGTAAGACCATTTCTTAAAGCCATTTCTGGAGTTCCGGAAACTTCCGAGCGAGCAACGTCATTTTGTCGTTCTTGGTTGCCAATAATAAAACTATAAAACTGCTCTGCTAGGCCTAAAAGGAAACAGTCTACAGAACACTGTTACGATCGTTTCTTAAAACCATTCCTAGACTGCGTTCAAGTTTCTCATTGATTTGCTTTAAAAGGACTACGATTTTCCATGCAATATAATGATCTAAATTTCAATACGTCTGAAAACTATTGAAAATAGCTTTAATAGTTACGGCAATAACAATGGATGCCTCTGCCTTAAGCTCGTAAGATCTTGTTTGGTGACTCCTTGTTCGTGTCAGACTAAAAAGCTATGAGCGTAACCCTGTTAAAACTGATAAAACTTGTTTGATGTGGTAACATACTGCGTTAAGTAAAGATAAAACCTTTGTAGTTTTATGGCAGCAGTGATAAAGACTAAAAAGTCTTCAAAATATTGCACAAATGTAAACAAATCGATGTTTATCTTTATCGATATGCTTTTATGAGATGAGGTATTGAAGGAAATGCTTGCTGCCAGACACTTTCGAAATTCATTGTGCCAGTATTGACCATCTCCGATCGGTATTATTTAAACAACTCGTTCGTTTTTAAGGAACGTTCGACGATCCTTAGCCTCCAATATATTGGCACAATTAAATTGGAAGATTAGTTTTGATCGTTTTTCGTTTGAAATAACCAACTTATTTAATTTTATCCACTTATCACACAACAATTAACTGTAAACAACCAGGAACAAGTAGCATTTGTGATGACGTTTTTTCAGACAATTTTAACGATACCCTTACATACGTTAATGCAGCCCTAATGATTTTAATATGGGTTAACAAAGACTACTTAATCTTAACGCACAAAAACATATGCGCTTAATTAATTAGTAAAGAAAATATTAGTTAATTTTAAGACAAAAAGTCTTTAAATGGTTTTATGAATAAGTTTTAACAGCGCTTCACAGTTCAAACTGTTATGCACCATGAAAAGTATTAAAAAATCTATTTTTATTTAATACACCAGTGATGAAACTTTAATAAAATATGTTTGAGAGTAAATGGCATATAAATTGTCGGTCTATAAAGGCATAGCGTTCACATTTTGTACCATAAATTTCTTAAAGATGCTCTGAAACTTAAACGCAGGATGACATTTTAAAGCATTCAATCGAGGAAAGTACGGTGATCAACCAAAGTTAAAGGTTGAAAAAGTTTGTTCAAGGGTTTGCCCCGGCTTTTACATGTTGATCGTACCTTCGGCTAGGTTCCGCTGTAGAAGAAGGTAGAAATGTAACTTAAAAGTAAAGTGGGTCTTTGCCGCGTCATAGCGCCTTTGCATGGTTCAGATGTCACTCAATGTGCTCATGTGTGTCTGCAGTGCCAGTCTGTGCATCGTACAGTGCTCGGTGCAGCAAAAGCAATTGGTAGAAATTGAGTTTCCGATGGAGAAGAAGCGATAGTACTCGGTAATTGTACAGTATCAGCAATTGGAACGAGCTAAATCTTCGTACACCGCGGTATGTCTGGCCTGTGATGGTGAGAAAGGTGTAAATAAAGCATTTACATGTCGCTTGCCGGAGCATTGCCGCAAAGCGACCACCGGCAACGGATGTCTACCAAAAGCACAATATAGCGCTTCCTCCGATGATCGGAATCGGAGAGGGAAAGCCGATGTGTAATTACTTACAATTCAGCTAGTAATTGCTGTGTAATTATGCAGGCAAACGATCTGAGTTAGTGTGGCTTTTAGTGGGTGCCCAGAGTGCAGATCAACCAATGACAATCATGAGTAGGAAATAGTTTAAATAATTGATCGTATATGTGCTTACAATATGTTTGCATTGTTTCTGTGAAGATAATTGTTAGGACCAAAGGTAAAATAAAGCCACGGATGAAGGAATAAGTGTGAAGATTTTTAAAATTCCTTAGAATGTAACAGAAAATTGCAAAAGCTGAAAACAGTGAAAATATATTTTCTTCTTTTTAAAATAATGACATGCTGCATACTTTTCTTCCGCTTACCCTCAGCGTAAGTTTGAGAGTGAAGTTGCTGTATGTGCGAAGCATGTTGAGAAAATTTCTGTCAAAGAAATATCACGATGCAAATGAATCATATTCATCCCTTTCTGGGCGAAATGTTCAACATCCTAATCACATGTGTGTACGTGTGTATTTCTTGAATGCTCTACAGCATTGAAAGGGTAAGTCGGATGCAAACGCTGCGCACATTACATTGTCTGAATGCGCAACGCACCTGGGCCTGATATTCGGGGTTCAGTTTTTTTTTGGGTCGTCTAACTATAACGTACGAAGAAAAAAACAAGAATCAGGGTCTGTGTCTGCTCACCTAGGTAGCGTTACCGTCACAGCGTCCTGGCATTTTTACGGTCCGTTAACCCTCGGTGTTGCTGGCAGAAAAAAAAATTAATGCTTAAGAAACTTAGGGGGAAAAAAAGGATTTCATCAGTTTCTTGGCTGCTTGTTGATGAATCACGTTTCGTGAAAAATGTGTTCTTCTTACAAGGGCAAAATGTGAGGCAAATGAAATTAATCGTCCTCATCGGATGTGCAAAATTTCTACTTTCTATACTTTAATCCATTGTTCCACGAAGCATGTTGAGGATAGGGTTTCACTCATATATTAGTTCATTTTAATATTATGCATCATATTGAAGTTTACATACTATTCGAGCATAAATCATCGGGTCGATATGGTTTCGCTTTCGCGTAATAGTTTATAGAACTATTTATACTGAGTGCCATTCAAGATACCGAACCGATAATGTTTCCCGAAGATGTACACGGGACGGATTCTAGGCGAGTTTAGTTTGTTGTGTTTTAAACGTTGTTTAACAATCGCATACTAAGTGCATTGAAAGCAAGTATACAGCATTATTGGAATAGAAGCTAATCAAGCAGCAGATAATTTATAATCATAATATTTGTGTGGAGTATAAACGAATAAATCAAACGAATCTATTCCAAAATTGGACCGATTTTGTTAAATGACTTCATCGTTTAAGTCATGTCGACCATATAGCTTATTTGAGTTATATCTTTGCACGTAGGATAGTCGGTCATAATTACGTGAGACAGATTCTGAAGGGATTCGAATGTCCTGTCCTGCCGTGTGAACAACCGGCGCTTTTTTTGGCTCGGCTTGTTGACTGTAACTACTATAAGAATGATGTCATTTAATCGAGCTAAGAAACGAATGAAGTCTTATGACTCAAAGACTCTACCTGAGCCGTTTTGTCATATGGATGTATATTACAAGATTGCTATGGACAGATTAAAAAATGGTTAATGATTTGAATTGAGAATCGTAAGAAAGCTTAATGTACATTAGTTGGATTGCAGATTTTAAATTGAAAACTAGATTCCTTGTTGTTGATGTTGTACATAGTTTCTCTTTATTTTCACATCCATAACATCATACATAGCATACATCAAAAATGATTCGGTTTCCATAATTTATTTTGCACAAAACAAAGTTCCCACTCTATACAATTTTCTTATTCTTAAATTTGATTAACATTACCTCAAACTAGCTCTCCCGTGTCTTTCCTCCCGGTGCTGAGATTGTTGCGCCGAATGGTATGAAAAATGTTGCCCCCAATGTACGCCAACGACGCTATTCGATACCTTAGCAACGGTGTTTCGGTAAATTTTGTCGTCTTTTGTGTGTGTGTGTGTGTGTGTGTGTGTGTGTGTTTTCCCACCCTAAGATCCCCATGGACTCAGTGACCGCTTATCACCGGTGGACTCCCTGCGACGGTATCCCTTAGTGCTCGCTCGCTCATCATTTCATCCATCCTCGGTACGCTCAACGTCGTGCGCCCGGAAGGGGTTGTGTGGACGGACAGACGGGATGCGATGGCTAAGTTTGTCGTTGGTATATAAATTTTCATCAGCGAAACAACGGTTAGATGTGTATACGCATTTACTGGCGGATGTCTTCACTCGTGTGGCTCTCTTTTTCGCCCGTCCGATGTTGCAAGGCTCATAGTTGAGCTCATATATTTACATAGAGGCAAACCCCTTCGTTCTTGGCCGGGTTTTTGCGCGCACGGTGTGTCGGCGTACAGGGCAGGAGGCAAGGATGGCACCAGGGATTCTACTTTCTATACTTTAATCCATTGTTCCACGAAGCATGTTGAGGATAGGGTTTCACTCATATATTAGTTCATTTTAATATTATGCATCATATTGAAGTTTACATACTATTCGAGCATAAATCATCGGGTCGATATGGTTTCGCTTTCGCGTAATAGTTTATAGAACTATTTATACTGAGTGCCATTCAAGATACCGAACCGATAATGTTTCCCGAAGATGTACACGGGACGGATTCTAGGCGAGTTTAGTTTGTTGTGTTTTAAACGTTGTTTAACAATCGCATACTAAGTGCATTGAAAGCAAGTATACAGCATTATTGGAATAGAAGCTAATCAAGCAGCAGATAATTTATAATCATAATATTTGTGTGGAGTATAAACGAATAAATCAAACGAATCTATTCCAAAATTGGACCGATTTTGTTAAATGACTTCATCGTTTAAGTCATGTCGACCATATAGCTTATTTGAGTTATATCTTTGCACGTAGGATAGTCGGTCATAATTACGTGAGACAGATTCTGAAGGGATTCGAATGTCCTGTCCTGCCGTGTGAACAACCGGCGCTTTTTTTGGCTCGGCTTGTTGACTGTAACTACTATAAGAATGATGTCATTTAATCGAGCTAAGAAACGAATGAAGTCTTATGACTCAAAGACTCTACCTGAGCCGTTTTGTCATATGGATGTATATTACAAGATTGCTATGGACAGATTAAAAAATGGTTAATGATTTGAATTGAGAATCGTAAGAAAGCTTAATGTACATTAGTTGGATTGCAGATTTTAAATTGAAAACTAGATTCCTTGTTGTTGATGTTGTACATAGTTTCTCTTTATTTTCACATCCATAACATCATACATAGCATACATCAAAAATGATTCGGTTTCCATAATTTATTTTGCACAAAACAAAGTTCCCACTCTATACAATTTTCTTATTCTTAAATTTGATTAACATTACCTCAAACTAGCTCTCCCGTGTCTTTCCTCCCGGTGCTGAGATTGTTGCGCCGAATGGTATGAAAAATGTTGCCCCCAATGTACGCCAACGACGCTATTCGATACCTTAGCAACGGTGTTTCGGTAAATTTTGTCGTCTTTTGTGTGTGTGTGTGTGTGTGTGTGTGTGTGTGTTTTCCCACCCTAAGATCCCCATGGACTCAGTGACCGCTTATCACCGGTGGACTCCCTGCGACGGTATCCCTTAGTGCTCGCTCGCTCATCATTTCATCCATCCTCGGTACGCTCAACGTCGTGCGCCCGGAAGGGGTTGTGTGGACGGACAGACGGGATGCGATGGCTAAGTTTGTCGTTGGTATATAAATTTTCATCAGCGAAACAACGGTTAGATGTGTATACGCATTTACTGGCGGATGTCTTCACTCGTGTGGCTCTCTTTTTCGCCCGTCCGATGTTGCAAGGCTCATAGTTGAGCTCATATATTTACATAGAGGCAAACCCCTTCGTTCTTGGCCGGGTTTTTGCGCGCACGGTGTGTCGGCGTACAGGGCAGGAGGCAAGGATGGCACCAGGGA
>KZ061644.1:223201-270444 GCA_002091835.1 Anopheles maculatus
CTCTCTCTCTCTCTCTCTCTCTCTCTCTCTCTCTTTCACTCTATCGCATCGTGGCTTTCGTGACCAATGTTGCGTTAATAAACCCTATACGTAGTTGGTACTGGTCTTCCCAATCGAAGAAAAGCAAAGGCGCACGGTACCGAACGAACGATGGTACGCGCGATGAGGTGTGCGAGGTGAAGAATGGCTGCCAAGACAAAGTTTAAGAAGTAATAGCCTTTTTTGCTCGCACCTACTTCTTCGCCTTGCCCGCGCCATCTTCTGACCTTCACTGGCAGTCCCAGATACTCCAATCGCCCATTTCCCTCTGTGTGTGTCGTCGTCGTCGTCGTCGTCCTTTGTACTTGTCAGTCGTCTGTCTACGGGCCCCTGCTTTCTGCTAGGGTTCGAAACTGCGAACGTCGCGAAGAAACAGTCGCTCTCATTAGAGCTTAACATGGAATACTTCCCACCACCCCCAACCGCAGCAGCAGCAGCAGCAGCAAAAAAAAGGAAGAAAATTAAAAGTATTTCTATGTTAGACCAGCCCAGCATCATCCTCTGGCATCGCGCACGGCGATGTGCGTGTTTGCATGGACGGCGAATGCGAAGATGCGAACGCGTATGTGTGCTATAAGTGTATGTGCCCACGCGCTGGCAAAGGAAGTTTGATGTTGTTTGTGTGTGCCCTTCGCGCTCATTTACAATCCGGCGAAAGGAACCGGGCACGAAGCTTAGTAACAAGATGCTTAACCAAGAAGGCCCGGTGATTCGTGGCGAGCGTGTACTATTTACCTCTGTGAGTGTGCGCGCCTTTCGAACGAATGTTAATGGGTGTTTGAATGTGTTGGGTTGTATGTGTTAGCTGATGTCCGAACGTGCCGAGAGAGAAAGAGAGAGAGAGAGCGGAGGGGAGTGGGTGGAAAATACTGTTTAAAATAAAAGACGACTACGCTCGTCCTCGGCGTCGTCGACGTCTTCGCCTTAAGAAGAATCCCATCCCTTGGACGGCGAGCTACGGCTGCTAGGCAAATGCGGCGTCATGGCAACCCCAAACATGGTCTCATATACGGACCAAGACGTCAACATAATGCGTAATGCCGGGGTTCGGCAGCAGCGACCGTACTGGGGGGAAAGAATGGGAAAATTTAGAACTAAATAGAAAATACGAAATTTTCAGTGAAATTAAAAACTTTTACTTCTCGCGAGATGGTAGACGCGCGTGTGTTTGTTGGTGGCGGTGGCGAATCTTAAACGACGTGATGTGGAAATCAAGAAAGGAACCCCAGGAAGAAGAAGAAGCTGCGAATGGAGAGCGCGAGCCAACCGAAAGGTTCCCGTGTCCTGTGTACCGGAGCAAAGGGAATAAGGGCCGGGTTCGAAAGGGTTGAACGAAAATGAATAAGTTGGTACGGTTTTTATTTATTTGCACCGAATGGTGCCAGCAAGAAAGGGTTTTTAGTTGCACAGGAAAGATAAGCATAGACCGAGAGGGACAATGGCGACAGGATGCAGGAGAAAGCGAGATACGAGCTCACAAATGAGATGTACTCGGTTTACCTTTGTTAACGTACTTTTACGGTTGGGTGTTTAGAGCGAAGGATTTTCGAAGGGAGACAAAGCGAACTCGCATGTACGATGGCGGATCAAATGTATTGAAATTGTGTATAAAGCATCACGATCCAAGGAATATTTACACAAATTAAGGTTGTTATGGCTTTTTGGGCATGAAGTTATAGAGACACTTCTTAGAAGCATGGAATAAAATTAAAACTCGCGTTAACTTATATAAAACCAAGGCAATAAGTACGAACAATCGTGTTGTACAGCAACAACTTTGAAGGCAATACTTCAATACTTCAATACTTCCTTAAACCGTTGCTAGATTGCGCGAATTCCGTAGGCCGTTTCATCTCAATTGCCTGTGATGGATGTTGCGTTTCGCGCGCGATTAAAATTTGATAAATGCGATCTACTTCTGTTTTGACACATTTGGCATTTATTTATTTTCCATCCGTACGTCCCTGCCACCACCGTCTTCAGCCAGCGTTCAAGAAAATGCGATTTTTCGCTAGGAAACAGGATTACAGGGCCAGTCAGCCATTTTTGGTTCGAGGTTCGTGTTTGCGGGATTGATTGAATGCGTGTTGCGTTCGGTTAGTATGAAAAATCTGTATTTCGAGCCATGTTCGTCACTAATAAACGATAGGCTGGCAAAGGCAGACAGCAGCGGGGTTTTTGGGGGCAGCTAGCAAGGCGCGGAAGGCATCACTGAACCAACAGGGTGGAAATAATTTCAATAAACAAAGCTACACTAAGACCCTTTTTTCATCCGCCTTTCGGTTCGGGTAGACGTTGCCGAATCTTGCGCGTTTGAAGAAAAACCCCTTCTAGAAGAGAATGTTGTGTGAGTTTTATGGTTATATTGAATGATGAATCAAATTATATTATTTGCCAGCGTACATAGTGGTGCACAATATTTGTAAAGGCAGCAATCTCTATTTAAAAAATACTGTTGGAAGAGATATTTCGCTTTAATTTGGCTACAACAAGGTTTCATTGCTGATTCGAAGATGCAATATTTATTAAGGTTACTAGTTTTTACATTAAAGATTTGGAAGCTTTCTACTTGTGTTGTGGAATATCTTATAACTTCTGTACAATATTTATGCTACAATTTCACAAACCACCCGATGCTTTAATTCAAACACAACTGTCATAGTTTTTGGCACGGTTCCCAAAATGCGTATTCTACACACCAAGCCACAAGGCACACACACACATAACAAGCCCCTTCTTGATCCGATGGCATAAGACGACATTTTGTTCTTTGCTACGTCAATCTTATCAGCATCCGGAAGCTTCCCGGCTTTGTCGTACGCAAAAGGTAAGCCAGCCAAAAATGTAGGCCATCATACACAGCAAACGACGATTTATTATTTCGAGCAGTGACTGAAACTTGTTACGTGTAATGTAGATGTAACGGCATTGGTGAGAACGGCGAGATGACGGGATTTGCTATCATCCGTTTAAGTATATACCACCCACACAATGGCGGTGACCCTTCGTGATCCTGCAAAAGCACTGGTAGCATTGGGCAACCTTGCGGCGGTTGCCAAAGCATTGTCTTCCATACATCCCTTCTTTGGGTGTCCTGTAGAAGGGACGCCTAAGCAAGGAAGGGTACAGCGTTGGCAAGAGACTGTGTTGTTGCGTTGTACAAGAAACAAGGGATGTACCGCAATAAAGACACACAGTGAGTGTTGGTGGCGGTATTGTAGTGGGGATGGGAAAGCTGGCAAAGGGAAAGGATTTGGATAGGAATATTAGGCCTGATATGGTGCGAAACTAAACCGATCCCGAACGCTCCCATGCGCGGAATAGCAAAATGGTCGACGAAATTGACAGTGCCTGCGATTGTTGTTTCTGTATGATATGCGCCCAAGCTTGACAGAGGCTTGGCTCATAGTTGGCCACAGGAAAAACCACCGAACGAAAGCTGCGCGCCACAACACGGCACATCAGTTAGTCAAACTTTTTTTTGCCACATCTCATCTAGGCCCGTAAACATGTGGCTCCGGTGAAAAACGAGCAAAAGATAACGATACTTCACCCGGGACGATAAAATAAAGTATATCTAAGCCTCTTGTGGTGCGGAGTGTTCCTGCTGTTGCAGAACGACGCCATATTTCATCAAATTACTCATAAATCCTCCATAGCTTAGACTCACCACTTCACCGTGAAGTTCATGGGTGTGCGTAATGTGGGAGAAAATATTGTTTGTTCGAATACTGGAACGCACATGGCGCTAGGCAAGCCAAATGAAACCAACCACATGGAGCTGTTGGAGAAGAATGTTGCAAGTCGCTCTTGAAAAGTAGTTTTAAGAAATATATAATTCTAGTTGATAATTATTCTGAATGTTAAATAGCATCTTCCTATGCAGGCATGCGATCTTTAAATTACTAACATAAGATGTAGATGGATTTGTCCCAGTAATTCTAGCCCATTTCGTGAAAAACAAAACAAATTCACGATAAAGCTTATTTAGATTGCTGCCAACGTATGGTAGGCAGTGTACCAATCTATCTAACTTTTTTATGGCGCACTTTATCCCGCGAAACAAACACCCATCTGAATTGTAGTCCTTGCGCGAACATCGAGCACAGATAGCGCGTCCCGAATCCCGGTAGCAAAGTGTTCGTTTGCATACACAAATGCAAATTAGATCACCATTGTGGCATGATGCGACGTGTGTAAGTGGTGTTCATGTGTGCGCAACCGTTGCGTATGCGGCCTGCGTATTACTGACTCACGGGACGCTAGCCGCCTGTCCGCTGTGACAAGGTATGGAGAGAAAAAAAAATAAAAGAAACAGGCCAACCCTTGTACTTCTCGAACCCTTGTGCTAGAGGAGACTGTATTTCGAATGAACATAGGGGGGAATTTTTTTTTTTGTTGTTGTTGTTCTATGTCCTGGCTCAGACCAACTGATTTTGTTTCTTCATTTGCATACAAGGGGGTGGCAACATCTGCAGGTTTATTGTGCCTTCGGTGCGTACGTGTACGTGTAAATGCTGGCGCCACGTAGAACGCGGAAGTGAATCCTTTGTGCCACCGGGGGAAGCCTGGGCAATGTAGATGCCGCATGCTGTGCCCTCACATGCGGTGAACCGTTCCATTTCAATCCGTTCCCGGGGTTGCCTATGGTCTGGCACGTATCACATGAACCCGTACAGGGTGGCCAGAAAATAGTCATAGCCCATATATGAAGTGAGAAACATCTACATGTATCGTGATTATGAATGGAGAACGGTTTGTTTTCTTGCCTTTGGGTGATAGTTTGTTGAAATTTTGTTTTGGTTGAATGGGTATCTTCATAAAATTTATTTATTTACAAATATTCAATTGAAACATTCTTCTGTTTTCATTTCCAACTCTGCTGTGTCGGACCTTATGTTGATATTTTAAAGTTTTGAAGAAAATTCAAATGATTTCGCATTTTAGAGTGGAATAGATTATAGTTAATGTGTTACAAATGGAACTAAGGTTCTTCTTCTTTCTTGGCCTAACGACCTCTTAGGTCATGTCTGCCATTTTTGGCTTACTAGACTTATTGTTACCGTTGGATAGTTGGATAGTCAGACCTCACTATGACGGAACGGCCCAGATGAGACTTAAACCCCGGTCCTGTCGTGTGAAGACTAGCGCCGCTGTCGCATCTACCGCCGGGTCGCAAGGTTAAATAGCATCAATCAGCGATGTGGTCTCCTATTTCGATAATTTTCATCGTCCAATGGAACTATCTAGATGAAACTGCGTCCAAGGGACATTGAAGAGACTTCGTTTACCAAGAGACCCTGAATAAGTCCCTTTATTCTGCCACTGGTCTACTATTTTTTTTATAGATAACTGAACTCAATACTAATAAATGCGTACGTATTTCGGTGCAAGGTATTTACAGATTCTAATTACTTATCAAGAACAACCATTATTTCAGGTGATTGCCATGCTACAGATTTTCTGATACTGCTCACGGTCTGCATTTGTTGTCAATCAGTTATTCTGGTCATCGCATCAACGCCATTTCTCCATCTCAATTTGGTTCTACCATGCTACCATGTGTTTATGCCCAAAACCTTTATGCACTAGGTCTTCCAGTGCTCTCTAGTCCACACCACTTCTTATCTAACAATTTGAAAGGTGCTTTAATTATAGTCTAGAATTTATCCATTATATAAACACCACATTAATTAATGTTTAACCACAAATTATCGGAATAATTTTTGTCCAGTACTTACTTTTTTATTCATGTAGTCCGGCTTGGTCGAATACTTACTTAATATGCTTGAATAAGTCTTTGGCTAATATATAATATAACAGATAATGTACACATTCAAACAACGACGTACATGTCTGACCTTTCCGATTTTGGTTCATGTTCTGGTATACCTATTTTGATTTCATTTAGATTTATAACCTTTGTGAAACTCGGTCTTGCATAGAGCTATATAGCTTACGTTAAGCTCCAGGCGATGAACCAGAGTTACTATTTGACCGACCTTAGCCCATTAAGATTATTTGCATTTTTAATGTAATTTACAGATTTTAGTTTAGCAATTTACAGGTTTTAGTAATATAAAAAAAAATGTAGTCGTTAAAACAAGTTTAAGAGAGTAGTGTTGGTAGATTTAACAAGTTGTAGAAGAGCTTTAGCAATCAAGGAATAACAAGTTTCAAACGAGAAACAGAAGTGCAAGCTGAAATTAAAAATGAAATAGAGTTAAATGAGCCACAAATACATATATCAAAGTACAGCAAAGTGAGAGGCACTATCAGGCATTTGGTACTTGATTGTTGTGGACAGATGTCGCGATCCTGGACTTCTGATCTGAGCCACCTTTATTCGTAGACTGATCCATATTCGAGTGGTCGGGCAACTTATTACTATCATTTACTTAAGTTTACCTATATTTAAACTTTCGCTACTATCTATTTTATTGCTAACACTAACACTAAAACATAATACTTACACTGTATCTCTTTTATTTTACAAAATTGTTCCATAATTCCAAAGAAACGGATTCAATCCGTCTTGAGGCTTGAATAATGTCCTATGTCATATTGCGAATAATGTGATCAACGTTACATTCCTTTTGAAACTAGATATTACTCAACAAATTCGCTTCTTCTGTAAACCTTCAGTCATTAAAGTAGAATTTCCTTCAACTTAAAAAAGATCCTAATAATAACCTTATTCAAAAAACCGCTGCCAAGAAACAGCAATGGACATCAACAGCAATGGACCTCCGTTGAATCTGGTTTGGCTTCTAATATGGACAAGGTTTATTTGACAGAGCCTTCCGACAAAAAGGGTCCATCATAAGAAAAATGATTACGATGACAAACTTCGGCGCTCGTGTTCCGCTCGTGCTACCAATCGTTTGGCCGGTTCTGGGTATGGTCTTTATTTTCTCAAATTACCTGCGATTTGTGTCCATAGCTAATATATGCAACCCTTTTCAACAATGCACAGCGTATGCGCTCTTCCTTGGCCGTTCATTTCCGGACTCATGTGACATGGTGATACCCTTTGTACTGTAAGGGTCCAGTTGAGCTGTGGTCGTACTGGTCGCCGGGTATTTGTTTTTGGTTTATTGCTGCTTCTTCTGTCCGGCCAGTGTTTTGCCATTGAGAAACCGGTTTTCCTTACGATTTTTCACCGCATTTTTTTCGTATCAGTCAAATAATGATTCGGTACGAGAGGGGGTCCTAGGTGTATCCGGTGCTGATCTTATGATTTTCCATAAAAGGGGAAGAACTAAGCAAAGGTCCTGGCATGCGCCTTATATGGTTAGTTGATGGCACGAGAATCATATTTTAATTGAGAATAATTGCCCATGGCCCTTTGACCCCTCGCTGTGGGTCAACAAATAGTCCGACTAAGTGGCATTATTGTACGGCGTTGACCATAACATGGATGACCACTTGATCTGCGGTACCAACCTCGTGGTACCTGCGGTCAATCGGGCAGTATATGTGCCTATCCCTTGCAGCCTTTGTCCAACTCCGCAACATTGGTCAGCAAGGGTCAGTAGCGATTGTTATGAAACCGGTTTGGCCATTCGGTACGATTGCCACGTGCTCGATCGAAATAGTGTTGTCCTTTAGGTGGGTCTTTATCCGTTTCCCATTCTGACCATTGTCCAGGGGAGTGGATGGTGTCATAATATTTGTTGATTCAATTGTTTGCCACCGTTTCGAAACACGGCACAACACAAAAGGGTTCCCCTTGGAGAGGTCCCTACTTCCGGCCAAGGTACAACTAATGGTCATCTCATCCTCTGTTATTTATAGCGTAATTAGGCTTTATTTGATTTTTTATTGCTATTTATCACACTCATCGTTGATGCACGTGGCATATGCATTGGTGTTGCAGGACGGGTCAAACGATGGCCACTACCTATGGAAGGGTTTAGGTGCGCTTAAAAAGAAAAAAAAAACTCCCCACACGAACAATACGTGTTTTTGGTGGACGATGGTCAGCCAATTCACATGGATGTAATGACGCTGCTCAATTTGTAAAGTGATGAGGAAGTCGAGAAGGCACTTATATCGTTGTTTGCCCATAGATAGAACGATTAGGCGACCTCAGGCGACAGAATGACAGCATAACAGGCTATTAATTGGCTACAGCAGAGGGGTTAAAACGATCCATTTAGATGATAGCACGGATGGGCATTTAAGGGTGTACATCCTCGTGTCTAGTGTATATTGGTCAACGGAAGGTTGCGTGACAATATGACAAGGATTGTGTAGCAGTAGCAAATGTCTCATTTTCGTCCCCCGGTACGCGCGTAAGATAATTGAAACGCGATGCATAGACGACAGACTGTTCAGAATATATGACTGAGGTAAATGAAGTTCATAAAGTAGCATTGTGAAGTAATAAAAGAAAAACAAAGAGTATATGAATTACATGCATTTATGACTTGCTTGTTTATAGAATTAGACACGAATGATGCGTAACTCTGTACGTCGTTTGTTACGTTACGTTCTTATGTTACGTTACGTTATGCTTTAAAAAAGAATAATTTTGCTTACCTTACCTTATTAATTGCTTAAAAAGCAATTTACCTTACCCGGTGTTCCATCGGTTAAATCGGTTAAATTCCCTCGACACCAGGATTGATTCACGCCTGCCGTTTGTACTGATGAACCTCTCCTTGGAATAGGTTGTGCTAATCAAGGAAGAGGATTTGGAGCCTTTTTTAATAACGAAAACGAACATAAGTTTAGTAGTACAAATTATTACCTACGTAACACTCTTATTGGATTCAGGAATGCTGTTCCTTAGAAGGCCGTGACAACGTCCCAGAAGAGGTCATGCGATTTCAGTAGGCTGAACTTATAATTTTGTCAGTCACCGTCAAAATAACGCTTAATTACGATGTTCCGATACTTTGACATAATGCACATCCATTGTCTTATACAGGGTCCGACAGAAAATGTTTTTTTTTGATTTTAAAAATGCTATAAAATGAAATATACTAGACAATTTTTCAAACAATATGAAAGCTCAATCCTTACAAATATCTATGGATTATGATTTCATCCATATGGCTGCCATTGCTAGCCATTCCGTACTCAATATGGTCTGTAAATTTTTTTATAGTTTTTGGACTATGTGCAGCCTTATCGTGGCTTTCGTATCATAATTTTTTTAATTTCAATTATTTCTGCCGTAACTCAAATAATAGTCCAATGGTGTCCAATCGCAGCTGGTGGTGGTCAAACGATATCAGAATTTCGAATGACAATTCGATCTTCAAAAACAGGACGCAAAAGAACGATTGTAGTATTGTCTCGGTGGCACGGAGCGTTATCCCGTTAAAACCAAATGATACTTAGGTCCTCATCTTCAATTGTTGGCTCAATGCCTTTCGACCAAAATTCACGCCAAACAATCAATCGTAATGGATGTATTGACAATTTTTTAATATCGTGTGAGACCTTAGTGCCCCAAATACGACAATTTGGCTTGTTGACATAGCGACCAAGATGGAAATGAGCTTCATCTGAAAAAATGATGTTTTTTTTTTAAAACTTAGCATCAATTTCAAGTCGATCGTGAGCCCACTAAGCGAAGCGAAAATGTATTGGATGGACCATATTCGTGCAGCGGAATAACTATCTGATCCGTTATGACACCAGTGCTGCCAGACTTGAAATAACCGGTAGCTTAAAAATCCCTATTGGTGGACCCCGTATATGAAGCAAAAACTGACGGATGTAACATATTTTATGTATTCTCGTACTCCATACAAAAACGAATACATGCTTAAATGATGGTTCGCCTGTCAGAATATCGTTCGCAGTACGATTTGTTTGAAAATTTTATACACAAAGAGGTTATGCAACGGGTCATTATTGCGTGTTTCTGACGCTTTCCTTTCAGACTAGCCTACCTTCATTTGCTCTTGCTAGAGCGTTCGTTTCCATCCTTCTGGTAGTCATCGACACGAGGAGTCTATTTATCTTCCAAACTCCTCTTCTTCAAGTGTGCACAGTTCTTCTTCATGCTCATTTTAACTTTCATTTTACATCTGCACCCATGCCAAACGTTGGCTTGGGTTCCGACCCATTCGTTCGCGTACTATCACGGTACAGGTGCCCATTTTGATACCCTTTCCACAAACCATATCAAAGAAGCACTGAAGCGACGGTACGGTACACGAGCCGATCTTCTATTTCCGACCACCCGACCCGACGACCGCTCTCTCTTACCTCAAGGCGCCCATATTAACGATGGCAGGACCACGCGTCATTCTACCTTACCCCTACTCCCATCGGAAGCCATATTGCTTTTTCTTCGCGAATATCCTTTCCATCCCGGCGGCCACTACCCCCGTCCTCCGTTCCCTGGGCCTGGGCAGGGATTACACTAGCCTCACGAGTATCCACGACCATCCGCGGTAGGCGTTGCGTAAGCGAAAGATGTGCGTTAACGTTTTTTATGTACTAACGCTATTGCAGCACAAGCTGCCATCGACCGTACACTCTCGCACACATATAGCGCGTTGTACATACGCGTTGTGCGCTGGCAATCGGGTCCCTTCACGAGGCTATCAGTTTTCGCGACGAAAAAAGGGTTAAATCGGAAACACGCGCTCGAGGGTGGCTGGCCGATTCTCCCAATCGCCGACCGCGCAGGGGTGGGCTAGCTTTACGAGCGTATGACGGCTGAACGCAAACGAGGGACTTTTGCACGGAGTTTTTCGATGTGTGTGTGTGTGAGTGTGTGTGCAGGCAAGTACGTGTGCACGAGACACCCAGCAAACAGAGTGAAGAAGCATTCGGCTCACATCCTATCCGTTGGAGCAACGAGGAACAATACATTCGCGGCGAATGAGAATATTATGACCCCCTTCGCAACAGGACACCGAGATGTTGATTGGAATCCAGGATTCAAAGCGAATCGTATTTTCACACCGATTGTAAGAAGCTGTGCCCGCTGGAAAGGGTTATGTGCGGGCGTTTCGAGGCTCGACGATGGGATCAAATTAAAGTGAATAGTACAAGTTTAGCTTCCAGCTTAATAGAAATTTTATTCCCATCTCCGCGCTTGTGAGTTGATCACATTAGTCTATAGACGGGCTTTGCTGGCATATTATATGAGTTGGGGATCGAGTTACTCACACACAACTCTAGAGAAGTTATTGCTACACTTTGTGTGATAAGGGCTGTTCCGTTTAGACTAAGTTAAACGAAAAGGAAATTGGTATAACAAGTCTTATAATTAAGAGAAGAAATAGATCTAAGAGACCCAAAATGTTTATATTTATACAAACAACAACTAGTTCTTTAATTGTAGATCAGTTCCTTGAAAACAATGTTCGACGACACATCTCAGGATTTCCAAGATCAACTTCATAGCATTGAAATATCTTCTGAAACTTAACACAAGTAGTCCACAAAGATTCAGAGTCGTATCGATCGTAATGAGAAAATAGAAAAACTCCCTACGCAACAGCATCATCCTTACCATGTATCAAACAGAAGGTTTCATTAAAGGACCGGCACGTTTTCAACTACTTTCTATCATCTATCGCTCTGTCACTCTCTTCCTAGTGTGCGTGGTTAAACGTACGTTCCGCAAAGATCTTCTGCGTGAGCATTTCTTGGTCGTGGTGTAGTACCGGATACGTTGCACCATTGGTGAACGAATTTCATTAGCACATACGCGCAAACCATGTGGCCCTAGCGACACATAGACACGGGTTTAACCCTCGGGCCGTACCAAAGTTTCGACGGATCGGTCCTTGGCACAGCCTTGGCACAACCGTATACCGTGTGCTTCGGGGCTCGTGCTGTGAGAGCAGGGGAATTAATTTGAATATTCGAAAATAAAAACAGGGTGGTTTGAAATTAATTTTTTATTTCTTTCCATTCCCATTCCCAATAAGTTCCGTGCGTCGTCCCTTCGCTTACGCGGATGATGACTGTGATGCTGCTGCTGCTGCTGCTGCTGCCGTTGCTTACAGTTTTTCGCGGTTACCGTGCATGCTACTACTGGTCTGTGTTCGACCGTGGATCGTTGCTTTACGACAGTGAGAGTGGTTTGTGTGAGTAAAAAAAAAATCATTTTGCACCACCAAGCATGCCGAGTATCCGTAGTAGTGTATCGTAGGCACATACAATTTCATCTATTCTTCAACTTTGCATTTGCTGTAGTACAATTTTCTCTCTGCCAGATTTAAGGTTCAAGCTGCAAACAACAAACAGTTGTGTAATGAGTTGCGTTTGCGAACAATAAGAAAAGAAAAATACTGCTCTACACTACGCTAATATAATGACCCGAACAAAAAGGACACAATCATGCCGGGTTAGATGTTGCTCTGGGTTTTTTTTTTTGTTTTGTTTTCTCTCGTTGCTCTGGGTTTTTTTTTTGTTTTGTTTTTTCTCTCGGATCAATTTTATCCGCTGATGAAACAGCACTTTCTCAGCTTCGCTCAGTAGCTGAGAGCAGTAGTCATCCCGGCATGTATTGATTTTATTAATAAGTAGTCCCCTCACCATCATCGTCCGTCACCATCATGTTCATCATCATCATCATCATCGTCAGTGCGTGCGAATTGGGAGAGTTTTCTTCCGCATCATCATCTTCTTGTCTTTATTTCGCTAGGCACGTCGGCTACAAATCCTTAGTAGGGCTTTGAGCTGGACGATACTGCCTTAAGAAGAAGACGAACGAAAAAAAAAAACAAACATCGATTTCTTTGCTTAACCTTCGATTGTGATTGCCATACGCAGACACGAGCGAGCGTGTACGTGCGTGAGTGTATGCGTTAGGACGGCGTGTAGTTAGTAGTGGCTGGGACCCATTTTGATTTTTGTTTTCCACACCTCATTTCGAACTTCTACTAGGGAGCAAAACTCAGCATCACAGAAACTAAGCAGACGACGTACGCGCACTGGCCAGAACTCTGGTGTGCTCCCTTAATGTGTGCCTGTGAAATGGAAAAACGGACGAATTGGGTGACGTTTTGGGAGTTGTTTTTTTTCTTCTACTTCTTCATCTGCTTAGTGCTCTTCCCTTTTTATTTTCTTCGCTTCTTCCGCTTTTTAAACACTTGCTTCACGTGCTGGGGAGAGCAAAAAAAAATCCGGGAAATCCCTTCGCGGTGCGCTGGAGATGACTTCCGATGGAAAACTGGACCATTCCGTTCGGCCACTCTACCATGCTGCTATCAGTGATAGCGGATACTAGGGGATGAGGGAGGGTTTCTTTGGAGTTGAGTGGCGAGGTTCGACAGGACGAGCCGGGAAAATAAAAATCGATGTCGTTGTCGGTTCTGTTGTTTGTCCAAAATAACGAATGAAGAATAAGGGACCTTTCGCTAGCTCCGGTTGTGTTTCCCTCCTGGGTTTTTTTTTTTCGCTGTGGCTGATGACTTGGTCCGTGGCGGTGAAGTTCTGGTAAGGTGGCAAAAGCAAAAGTTAATAGCATGGAAATGAGTGATGGCGAGGATCGCGGCGGTGCGGATGGTGCGTGTGCGTGTGTAAATGAAGAAGGTGCAAAATTAAGAAAAATACATTTAACTTGGCGTACCGAACAGGGCGGCCGGCGTATCGGGAGTTTGTTTTCTTACGGTGGTGCGGCGTACAGGATGGAGGGAGGTCTGATGGAAACAAAACAGACCACTACCACCACCACCACCACCAACGGTTATAGCAGATTTGCGTTTAATCGATCGATTCGTGTCGGTCGGTGGGTGAAAATATTTCCTCCAATAAAAAAATCAATACTTCTGTGATGGCATTTAAAGAATAAAATGATTGCATTAGTTCGGAGGGCACATCGAATGCGCTATTGTCTTGGTCTACCAACGGCAAAAGCATAGAAAAGGATAAGGATAATAAGATATGCCAAGAAAAGTATCAAATTTAGCCACGAATTTTCTAAAAAGTGTCGGGATCGCCGAATATCTTCAAGATCTTACAATTTTCTTTGTGACAATCCACATCCACAAGCCCTGCATGTATCCGTTCGCCACACATAAGTAAATGCCGTATCCTTAAATACATTACACGTATTTAACCAAGCTTGCGCTCAAGGCTTTTAATAAATGAGCACGGAATGGTTGTCTCCGGTGCCAAGCCCAAATAATTCAATTTCTTTCTCCTGAAGTACGCGTACAGTTGGTGAAATGTATGAATGCCAGCTGCTGCAGACGTGGAAAAGTAAAATCGTACTCATATCCCCCTATTCCTTCCTCCCTCTCCCTCCTTGCCACCCTTCCCACGAACCATCCCGCGCCTGTCCAATGCTTCATTCCAGGGCGGCATCAGCCCAACTCTCATGTCGCATGGCAGCGCGGCGAAGGAAAAAGCTATTTATTCATTTATTTACGCTTTATATGGGTTGGGAACCAAACCCAAGATGACTGTGTCCGCACACGGACACGAGCGAGGTTTTCCGTTTTGCCGAGTTCCAACCATCGGCGTCCTCACAGTCTTACCGGTTACAGTGGTTTGCGCGTTTCTCATTACTCAATGAGTAGAAAAGCGGAAAAGATAAGAAAAGTGCCAAGACACTAAAGAGGATGGCACCGACCGAGGAGGCAAACGGCGAGCAAGCAGGGGCTCCTTCGGCGTGGTCCACCCTCCTCAACGCAGCGGGAAAAAAGGGGAAAAATAAGTATGGCGCTTTTCCGTTGTGGCATCCCATCGTCGAGCTCGTCTTCTCTGTTTCGGTGTAGAAGCGGTGCCTGGCGAAGAGTGAAATATAAAATAAAAATTTATTGCACGTTAGAGAGGGTTCGCGCACGTGTATGTATTTGTATGTGACGCAGAAATGGGTGGTGCGTTTGCCTAGCGCGCGCGTTTTCCACCGCCCGGCCGACGCGTCGGGACGAGTGAGTGAGTTTTTCCCAGCTTCCTTCGATGTGTGTTTTTCTCATTTCGCATCCCAATGTACGGCTCGGCCAACCGTGATTGCCTCACTCGCATTAAGCTCTCACACTTACACACCTCACGCACACCCACACCCTCCCAACCGGAGGCTTTATCCTGCCCGTTTCAATTGGACTTTCCCCGGCCACACTTGGGTGGAAGCGACTTTCCCCGAGTTTTCGTAGTGTCGCCCGGCCCGGCGAAGCGAAATTATTCCTAAGGGGTCTTGCATTATTCTTCTTACAGTTCGCGGGTGTTACTAGTGCTCTGGCCAGCATACTGCCAGGGCTTGTGGCACACTCATCACCCAGGGGGAAACTGGAAAATTCAACGCGTGTTTTGGTCCGGGCAGGAAGATCTGTCCCGCTCGTGACCATGCCCGGGGACGCGTGGCACCGTTGTATGTGTGCACATATAATTTTAATGAAAAGAGATGGGTGATTATGGAACAATGAAGATGATAGCTTCGCAGAAGATTTCCGAAGGGGACGAAAACGGCAAAGGGACGCAGTACCGTGTGGTACTGCAGAACGGACAACAAAACCTGCCACTGGAAGGAAATGGTGTGTGGGTGGGGTGGAGCGGGGTGAGGTGGCTGAAGACGGTGGCCGAGAAGATAACGCAGCAGATCCGTCCGTACGGTGTGGCATGTGTGCGAAGAATTAAGAAGAAAAACCGGTGCAAAGTTAAGCAAGATTTATGGTGGTATATTTTAGCGACAGAATGGTCGCCATGCTGGATGGTTGGTTGTTTTTTTTTTGTTTGACGGCAGTCATGGCAAAATGGTGAACTAGTAAGGAGAAGGCAAAATGTTTGTATTTTGTGTCAAATTTTACCTCTCTTATGTGGTCAAGATCATCTACCAAACAGACGTCCTGTGTTGTAGATACACTTTATGAGAAGTTAATTTTTGAATTAGATGACAATCATTTATATGAAATCAAAACTTTTACAACAATTAATTTCTTTAACCGTAGCACCTGTTTGTTTTGAATAACACTGGACGAACGGGCATGGTGTGGACTTTCTGGCAGACATTGCTCGTTATAATGCGTTGTTAACGGTTAAAAAGGTTCTTCAGGTGTGCTGACATCACTTAGAATCAAATGGACGTTTGTCTACATGACCACGGAATGTCATCGAGGATGTCATATCATTAGAGCCTTACTTACTTATCAGGCGCTTCAACTTTTTCATGTGATTGGACTATTGAAAAGTCCTCAATATCGCACACAGTCCAGCGACGTCCTCTGGCAATCGAATGTTTAAAGCTTTCTAGTGGACACATCAACGTAATTAATTCCATCTCAATGTGGGTCCATTGCAACTCCTTAGTCCAGCAGTCAGGTTGGTTTTTTCGAACGGGACTAAATGCTTGCTACAACGGCCCCACAATTAGCAGAATCACCGGTTACGAGCTAATGATGGACAATTTTCGGGCGTCTTACCTGTGCATCGGTGCTGGATATCGATGCAATATTTAAACTTGGTAAACTCCTGAAATGCTTGTTGTGTATGGTAGGACAATCGAGGAACCGCTACAACAACGAGCTCTACGGGCTGTACGGTAACCTCACCATTGTGTAGCGAAATAGATTCTCTAGGCTCAGGTGGGCTGGTCATGTCATGAGAATGGCAACGGACGATCTAGCTCTTAAAGTCCTTCTAGGCTGTAGACATGGACATAGGAGACGTGGTCGTCTCAAACTATGATGAATTGATGGCGTTGATGCGTCCACCAAAACGGCTGGAATATTGGATTGGCAGACGACGGCTCTAGGCTAGGATTGTTGCTGCAGGCCAAGAACACGAGGCAAATAAACTTCACTTGATTTTTCGAAGACTCCATCGAATCCTCATCCGAAGATTTGCGCTATATTATCCAGGACCACAGATTTTCCTTTCTGTATGATACAAACAAAAGGCTAGAAAATTGGATATATGTACATCATCTGGAAAGAACTGTCCATACAGTTCGTGTGGGCCTTTAGCGCCTCATTCAAGAATCGCTTTTTACAAACACAGCTTTCCTTAAAATCAATCCAGAAAAACTAAATCCCAATGTCGTTCAAACTACGAATTAAATTAAAAATTATTCCCAGTTTTTTTAACGATCCTTGAACGTGATACTCGAACCTACTGATCATCAGATAGAAGTCAATAAAGTCACACCTTTTCCGGGTGTTTATTCACTAGCAACCATTAACATCACACCCGTGAAAGTGCATAAGTGTATTAACGCAAATTGACTTTCTTTATTGATGTTAAAGAAGCCGTGCTCTGTTTAATCCTTTGAGCAAACACATCAAAATGAAAATCGCACACAAAAGCATTAGCACAATGCAACAAGCGCCTGGAACCTCCCTTCGTGTTAGCGTACAAAAAAAGCCAAAACCCACGCGCAAAGTGCAACTTCACAGGGACAGTATCTGCAAATGCATGTGCACACAAAGCCCGCCAATCAAAACAGACCCTTCGGATCCGATGCTCGGTGGTAAAATCCGATCTATCCGAACTCCCAAAAACCCCGTACACCAACGAATAGTAGGCAAAGGTTTTGACGGATGGTAATTTGCGGTCCATAACCCCTGCCAACGTCAACCAGCGACGAGCTGGCCGAATCACTTTGCAAAACGTTGCACTTTTTGCAGTCATTCCCCTCAGGTGCAAATTGTGGGCTGAATGCAACCCCTAGTCAATTGGCAAATGCATCCCATTTGATCCACCCCATCCATTGCCGGAGGCGCAGAACACCGAATGCACCGACCGAGTGGAACGTTTGTGCGGTATTGCACACACTCTATGTTCGAGAGTGCAGAACACTAAAACACCATTAACCGTATTACATTCACCGCTCAACAATGGGAGACAATAGAAGAAAGGAATCCACCGCTATCACCATGCCAAAACTGCATTCTTGCATCGAGAGGGAGCGTGAGCTGTGCAAAAAAGGAAAAAATAATGCACACACAAAAATGGGTTTCCCTAGGGCGGAAAACTGCAATTGCAAGCGCATGTGAGTGTAAAACGGTTTGCCCTTCGGTTTGCTCTCTAGCACATAGACCCAAACACACACACACAGACACTATGGGCTTTCGAAACACCGCAAATCTGTTGCTGTTTTCTATTCTTGTCATCGATCCCATTTTCCTTTTCCATTGTCACAAAACAACACACACTACCTGCAATGAACTTCAATATTTTGGCAACGTTCAAGCGTTACAACATTCCCCCGAGCTGCAGTGCAAACTGGCAACTGGAAGTCGAGCTGGCGAAGTGAGTGGTGAGAGGATTAACTTGCATTAATTGCAAAATTATGCACCCGCAAATGCAAAATGAGATGACAAATCGTCAGCATGTGAATACATTACCGACAAAGAAAAGGTGACTGGTGATATACATACAGCAGCGCGGCCCGGTAACGCTTTTACAACATATTTTTTATGATTTCAGGATTTGGCAGTGGTGCTCGTTACTGGAAATAATCCTTCAATCATCACATGATATAGATAGATGTTCAGAGGAAGCCAGAAAAAGAGGGAGAGGCAGAGAAAGAAGAGGTCAAATAAAGGTTGAATAGGCGATAGAAAATGCATATGCCTGTGCATATGATTGCTGTGCACCGAGGTCCCGATGCTATGCTAATTGAATATTCAAATTTATCGAAAGCCGTTTAGAAAATTGTTTTTCCCCTCGGGTCATGAACCGAAATAGACTTTAACAATAAAACAACAAAATTTGGAAGTACAATTTTAAAACACTTTCTAATCAATGCATTCAAGTTCAAGGTTTCTTACAAATCGTGCATTATTTTACAAACTTTCTCTTAACTCTTGATCACACTTTACGCAATGTGAGTTTTTGTGGCTTTCTCTACACAGCACAAAATTGAAGTATGGAACAGTAGTAGTACCTCTAAAAAAACTATATTTATCTCTACCCACCTCTAACAGCTGCTAGCAAACGTCATCAGCACGATCTGGCTTCAATATACGACCTTCACGGTTGTGCTCGTTGCATGCGTTTTGGCCGTTGCTTTTGTTTGATACCTTTTGAAATGCGGCTGCAATCCAGAACCCCCTGTTTGGCGAGATCACCGTCGAATCATCCGGCCGCCACACAGCATCCGTGGTTTGCGTAGCTAACATATGTAAATTAGGCATCGGAACTGAATGCATTCTGTACGAGCAAAAGATTTTTTTTTTATTTAACGCTTTCGATCTCTTACCCTTCACGGCTAATGGACAAAATTGAAATCGTTAGAAGGATTCGGGTTTCATGTACGGGGAAGACAATATGCGTATATGGTTGGTGATTAAAAAACTGTTTGCTCTAAAAAGCTAGATGTATTGTTTGATGTGCACGGTGTGGCAGCTTTAGAAATGTTCAACCTGAATGTAGATTCAAAAATCGAATAAAGGTTTTGAATTAGAAAAAAAAAATATCAAAATCGATATCGAAATTTTTTGTATTAACGCATGTTTTGATGAAAGAGATTTTCAGAATTGATGTAAAGAAATATCAAGATGTGTTTTAGCCCGTGGTTGTTTATGTCTGTACGCTTTATAAAGGCTTTGGGTGATGTTGACCATCTTCTTCTTCTTTCATGGCCTAACGACCTCTTAAAGGTCATGCCTGCCATTTCTGGCTTACTAGACTAATTGATACCGCATAGTTGGTTAGTCAATCCTCACTATGGGGGAACGGCCCAGATGAGACTTGAACCCCGGTCCTGCCGTGTGAAGACCGGCGCCGCTGTCGCATCACCACCGGGCCGCCCCCGATGTTGACCATATTTGCCTCTTTACATTACGTTATGATTAGTACGATTGCTACCACAATAGTTAAAATATGGCAAGTTACTTGGACTTCAACCCGTAGTCGCCAGCCTTGAAGTAAAATATAGTTTATATCACTTTATTTATATACATCACATTACGTCACGTTCAATTATTCTCTTAGTCTGTTCATGATTTTTTTTAAGTTGAAGTAGTCGTAAAGCTGTAATGGGTTGGTACGATCCGTGTGCGGTCGTCTATTTCTGTGGTCTTAAACATTTCGTTCTTGTGCAGTTCGTCTATGTCTAGTGTGACAATAATATATTCAAACATTTACCTGTTTTTTTTAAATGAATCCTTATACAATCCAATATTTTTTTAAAATATCTCTGTTTATTAACAAGGCTTTGCTTTTTGATTCTGGCTTATCAAAGAGGTAGAAAAGAGTGTTTTAGCTCTGAGTTATTCTTTGTCCCAAATAAATCGAGTTATCTCGACCTTAATTTTGCTTATTTGGGAATCGAGTGTTTGAAATATGGACTGTATGGACCAGAGCTTCGGAAGGCAAGATGTGTTGTGTATTGGGACTTTCTGAGTTGGTTTTGAAAGCCCTTTATGACTTTACATTTAAAATATTTATTTAACTTTTATGAATCCAATAGTTTTATTTTAGCTGCTATAGTTGCTTTATCCAGGTTAATTCTCTCCATAAATCTAATATCTTTTTGGATCCTTATTTTTAGCATTTGACCGTTTTTAGAAATATTTCTTAAAAGATGTTTTAGTTTTGTTTCGATTGGTAGTATAATTATCTATTATTTTGTCGATTTTTCTATATGTAATGTAGCTCCTGGTTTTTCGCTAAAGTGTGTAATTACTTCTTTTACCCTATGTAGTTGGTTTTATGTCGTTAGTATAAACTGACAAGTAATCATTTGGATCAGAACTACTTTTTCAAGATCCTTTATTAAGGGTTTGAGGTATGTTACGTTCGATTAAATAGATATGGTATCGGATAACGTGCCTGTTAATAAGTATTTGAGATGATGCTTTGTATTCTGTTGATCGAAATGTTGTGATTGAATGTGTATTTATTTTCTCTGTCCATTGCTTTCAAGACATATGTGTTTGTGATTATTTTGTGTGTCACGTTTGATTCCGAGATAAAACATTATAAACTTTGATTGAATTTTTCGTCCAGTATTCCTGGTGCTAAGCACTCCAAATAGACGAATCAAAGCAAATGACACAAATATGTTTTAAACGAACAAACAAACCAACCAACCATACTGTTTTCTAGTGTTACTAAGCCTGGAAGTAGGCAACGAGATCAGCCTACTCGTATAGCCACAGGCCGCTGTGATGGGAAACTTTATCGATGCCTTTGTCATCCTCTACGTTTCGTTACCTGGTAGAAAATGTTTTGTAAAAGAACAGGGGAAGAATTTCTCAAACCATGACTATCATTAAAATATAATATTTGACGTTTATGTCTCAAGTTGAGTTTTAAGGTACAGACAGTTACTAATCAGGAACATTGTTATAAATGTTGAACACTTTTAGTTACTATTTCAAGAGATTTGATTGACTATTGAATGAGTTGAACTATTTTATGAAAATGTTATAAGGTCACACTTATCTATTTTATGCAAGCATGTTTAGACGTATTGATAATTAAAAGGACTTACCTTGTAGACGTTTCACTCACCAAAACGCAGTCAACAGCATATTACACATGGACTATTGAATGCTTCTTTTTGCATACGTCCATTTTAAAAATCTCGGCCATGATCGTTGAACAGAATGTTGCTATGAAACTCTAGAACTGCTGAGTTGTGGTACTGGCCACATCCCACGCCCTACACATTCACTATGAAACCCCTTTAAATTTTAGCAAACAGAAGTGGGAGACTGCTTCTCGTAGAGCGCTTCAATCACTGCACCCTACATGCATTTTCAACCCTCACACATGTATGACCGTTCCGTTTTCATGCTGTTCCCCATGACAGCCTAAGCACAATGTATGGCATTGAAGTTTGCATAAGGTTTCATGCAAACTCCACCCCATTTTTATCCCTTGAAGTTATTCATCATTGGCTCAGGATATTTAGCGGCTCATGCCGAATCATGTTAGTATAGTTTTGTTTGCTGACTTAAATTAGGTTGAATGTACGAACAACGCAATAAGGAAGTAGCCACAATTCAAAAAGGGTTAATCACAGCATATTTCTTCGAATAAGCTATCCTATGTTTGGTTAAATACCATTATAGCGTTAACTGTTTGAAGCATTTTAGAAACATTTTCGCTAGAACATTCGGGTCCGAACGATTGCAAACATAATGCAGCTCACTCAAGCGCTTTTTGATAGCAAGACAAAAAAAAAACTCACATCACCCAGTACACGAAGCAGCAAAAGGATGAAAACGCAACAATCATTATAATGTGTACCAGAAGATCATTTTCATCGGCACCATGGTCAGCGTCATGTTTAGGAAGAGGTAAAGGTAGACGAAATACTTTACAAAATGCATTCGACCAAGCATGATTTTTTTCTTTCGCTTCGCTTTCCATACCTGCTTTAATTTAATCAGTTACATTTTTACTAATGTTTACCGAGGCAAACCCGCCGTTGTGGAAGATTTTCATCTCATCTTCTACGGCTCGCATTATCTTGCAGTACATCATTTGGTTTCGGGTCTAGGTAGATTGAGGCAACAGTAAAAAAAAAATGTTGAATTGTACGCCCGCGTTCGCTATGAGATTATTTGTCTGCAATTTTTTATGCATCTTTGCGTGCCACGGGTAACGATGGTGAATGGTGCCTGTTCGTGATTTAAATATGCATATAATCAGAATAAGTACATGCAGATATATGCTACACAATTTAAAAGTGAAGAGAATTCTTGCACGAGATGTTTGAATCGAAAAAGAAGTTTAATTTTCCAAAAAAGAAATAAATTCATGTAACCTATACTTGTGTTTTTAATTGTCATTAAAGATTGTGCACAATTACTCAATATTTGTTTGTGTAATAATAGATATTTCCTGCAAAGAAAAATATTTCAATTAACAATTCTTAAAACCTTGAACAATTATTATTTTTATACAAGTTATGTATGTGTTTTTCTAAACTCTAATTAAAAAAATCTCTCTTGGTACTGTTCTTTAACATATTTATCATACTTGAATGAGAATATAAACAAATAGTTAAAACATCCTTTAACGTTTGTCATTCTCTTTCCAACATCAACACTCGCAACGCGCTCGCAGCTGGTCGTTATCCTTCGATAGTTCGTTATAAAATCTATAGATGGCATTATATTCCCAAACGCACGATTAATGGTTGATGTCTTGGCTGCATATTTGTACGCATGCTTTTCGGTTGGAAGTGTACACGTTGAACTAGATTATTTGCACGTATTCAAATATTATCTGATCAAACATGGGGTTTATGTTGCTTTTAACTTTTCAAGTAATCTTACAGTAATTTCGTTTGCGAGTCACGTTGCACCATTCGCCATTTTTATAGCTTTATCTTGATTTTTTTTTAAATCATCCGTAAGACGTCACGATGATTTGTTACCGACCGCAAAGCACACATGACATACGATAGGACGGAATGGTAATTACGTTGATTTTGCGTGTGTTTTCGAACATCCAGCTCTTATCAGTATTGACAAATTTTACAAACCTCGTATTACTAAACCTTGCCAAATATTTTATTACAGACGTGGTTCATATTCTGATTGTTATCTATAAAATACATTGTGACAGCGAATAACCCCGAGCGATTAGTTTAAAATTTTATCCAGTAAGAAAGGCGCCGTATTCTTCACTGTTGTTTGTGCTTTTAAAATTTCGATCATCGTAAATAAAATGAAATAAAAAAAAATTTAAAATCAATAGGGAAGAATTTATGAAGCTTTCCTACCAAATAACAATATTGATGGCGTAAGAATGTCAATATTTTATCCGTTCGTATAGTCGTTGAAGTTTTCATAACTTAGTAAAACTTCACTCGATAACTTGTGTATGCTTGTTACGTCTTTATTTATGTCTCTGTCCCCGTTTTTGCCTTAACACGGCATTAAAAGAGTTTTTTTCCCCCGTGGCATGACAATACAATCGTATGAGTATGAGTATGATGTGGCAAAACAAAAAAAACACAAACCGTTGAAAACCTTCTTCGGACGGCGCTGAACCGTGTGGGTGCCTTAAAATATCGGTATCGATTTCTTTTATAGCGCTAATGCAGAGAAAACAAAACCACTGTACGAACGCTTCAGCCGGAGTCTATCAATGGGTGCAGGCAGGCGGAACACAGGAGCAGCATGCGTCACAACTAATACGCAGCCGTTCATCAACGCAAGGACACGCGGGTTTTCGCCTTAAAACATTGTTAGCCGAAGACCGGGAGACCCTGGCTACATGCCGGAAATGGCGGGGATGAAATTAAGCAGTGTGTGCAGGTTTGGGTATGTTGGGCCAGAGTGCGTTCGGTTTTCACACACCACCAGTCGCCGGTACAGTGGTTGGTTGTGTGGATATCCTTGTTAGCTGAACGAACAAAAAAAAAACAGAAATCTACTGCATGCGTTCGCGAGAGTCGTGAAGTGTATGACTGTGGAGAAAGAAAAAAACAATCTCCCTCTTGGTGAAAAAGGTGCCCGAGTAGAAAAGCGGTCCTGTAAAAAAAAAAGTTCGTCTCATGCGTACAGAGCATCGCGTATGTAAATTTTCGTACACGGGGGTTGTTTGAATTTATGTCGCTTAAGCAAAGGCTCTGTTCTTTATCAACCAGCGTAAAAGGGAAAAATAGATTAGAACGAATGTGTTAATGGGGAGAATATAAATATCCGTCTGACTGCTGCGGGATCTTCAGGAGCATGGCAAAAACAAATGTTCCACACAACAATTTACGATTACTGTACGTACGGTAGCGTTTCGGTGGTAATGATGGATGCACAAAAAAATGTAACTCAATATTAATTGATCGGTGCTTGCGAGTGCTTACTGAAGTAGCTCGCATTGTTTTATTCGAATGTGAGTAAACAATGAAAAGAATTCAATGCTTCATCATCCCTGATGCCTTGTTGGTGTTTACCGAAAATTATAGGCTATTGTAGGATTTTCATTATACACTATAATTGTTTCCATTAATGGTTGATAAAACGTCTCATTTTTCAATTTTTTATTTCTAGTAAATTTTTCCAAACATGTCCTTAAAGTAAAAAAAAAACTAAAAATAAGACAAAAAACTGATCCAGTGTAATAGTTCTGCTCATGGTTTGTAAACAAGCAGTGTACGTAGCAGTTCGCCCATGAAAGGATATGAAATTGAACCACCAGACCCTGAGGACTACCGGAAACCACCTGAAAAAGCTCATCCTTATTGATTTAAACGGTTGATTTGCACGATGCCAAATATCGTACAGAGCATGCCAAGCTTTGGCAAACGATGAGAGTGAACCGGAGTAGCTTTTTTTTCTATATATTCCGAGTTTGTTTACTTTGGCTTTTGCCGTCATGCAGTGGCGGTGGGTTTACAGCCAAAACAAAAAAAAAACAAGAACGCACACTTACACACAAACGACAGTCGTTAAAGGGCATTTAGCGGAATTCGACACGAAATGCTCTTTCGTGATTCGTAGGAATTAGCCGTGCTGAATACATAAATTTCAATCAGTTTTCAATATCGAAGATGAAAATTCGATTTTCACTTACGGTTGAGGCTTATCGTTAGATGATGATAAAGTTTGGAGTGGTAGTGTTTTTAGTTGAAAAATTAGGTGAAATTAAAGATGATTTTTTATAGAACAAATATGCGTAAAATATGGTTTCATGTAATCCATCCTACGTTTTCGACTAGAGTTAAAAGTTCAAGGAAAAATTAAAAATTGTTTTCTCATAAATAGCTCTTAATAATTTCAAATTAAATGTCGCAAAACATGAATTTCAAATCAAGTTTATTAGAACGATAGGAAGCAAGGATGTGGTGGAATTTCCAAGGTTAACACAACAGTATAAGTTGACCTAAAACTATTGTTATGCATTCTCTTACCAGCTATAACCTATGACCCATTGTATTGAAACCTATGACCGGCAGGACATTGCTGACTTTCTTAGAGTTGGGTACAAAACAGCCAATCGTTCTTCACACGTACCTTACAAGCTCAGTCGTTCATATCATCATCACATTTGCATAAAACTTACTAGTGGGAGCATAAAAAAGCTAACTTGGAAGAGAACTTATTTTGTGATATGTAAATGATAATTGCTTTCCAGAGTGGTATGTTCTTGTGTGTGTGTGTGTGTGGATTGAGCGTGTTCATATAGCTGGACACTATGGTGACCATTGACTGAATACCATGTGCACATTTGAATAAAGAAGTCGCCTAATCGTGCCATGTAGAAAGTTATATACACACGCACAGACTCACTAAACAATATTCGAGAGGCTTGATATGTAGGATTGAAATACTAAAGATATTGATTAACATTATTATAGGCATTGTAATTCCTAAGTTAGACGTTACTAATAACGTTACTGATAAATAACAAATGATTGGAAAATTCTACAATACTGCTTCCTGTTTGAAGCACACATTATTGGGCTTCTTAAGAAAAACGCTTCTACCAATATTGTGGATGAAAATGCCGACAATTCCGGGACGCAGGCGAGTATGTGTATGTGAGGACACATTTCATTAAGTAAGTCGCACTGCCAAGGCTTTACTGATTGCCATTAATGCATACACACAGTCGTTTCACCCGTGCCGTTGGATTTCCCATCGCACGAATGGTGAAAAAGAAACCGAAAGCAAAGTATGCAAATAAGGGACGATAAACTGTGGCAAGAAACAATCGAAACTCACGTGTGGTTACCGTTTGTAGTATAGCACGTGGCGTTAGCTATTCGGTAAAAACGCACCCTATCCGAGTTCTTCAAACACAGTAGCAAACACATAAACTTGACACATTTTCTTCGTTTTAATCATACGGGCAAAGGAAAAGTCAGGTAAAGCTTTATTAATTTTGCTGCATGCAAAGGACATGCTGAAGTTTTTTTAAATCAACCGTCCTTCTAGTTAATAATTAATTAACAAATATGTTGAAGATTAATCGGCCCGGTGGTGATGCGACAGCGGCGCCGGTCTTCACACGGCAGGACCGGGGTTCTAGTCTCATCTGGGCCGTTCCCCCATAGTGAGGATTGACTAACCAACTATGCGGTATCAATTAGTCTAGTAAGCCAGAAATGGCAGGCATGACCTTAAGAGGTCGTTAGGCCAAGAAAGAAGAAGAAGTTGAAGATAAATCATGGCAAAAATATCATAGAAATTAAAGCTAAAAAATTTGTTTTTGTCTACAGAGTGGCCTGACACTTGCTGCTTTAAATGCTTTTTTTCGAGTTAAATTGCAATAAGGCTTCACCTATTGGTTTTTAGAACAATGATCAACAGACATCTTGTCAAGAACTTTGAATTAACTTTTGTCCTGATCATTGCTAAGACAACGAAGTATAAATTATTGTTCGCGTTCAAACTTGCCTTTATTCATTCTTAAACATAAACGAATCCCCGGGTTGCAACATTCGGAAATTAAAAGCTGCAACAGCTTCAATCCTCACCTTATTAATCTGTAATACTCAACGGCTTTATTATGATTTGGATTTATATTTTTTTATTACCTATCCCTTACTTGTCATTTCAATTCAGTAGCTACAAAGTTGCCTGGCCACTGTCAGCAACACGTGAGCATAACCGATGATCATCGGCCGGTCGGAACGATGGGTACGGAAGATTGATACTCATCGTCATCCGCTCGGTCGATCATCTTCTCGGGCGATCAATTTGGGAAGAAGATTGTTTTTATCCCACCCGGCGGTGGTAAGTCGTTCAACTTTGGCGGTGCTTCAGAAGGCGCCTGCCTGACCATTGACCATTCATGCGAGAACGTAAAAAGCATGCTAATCTTTGAGTTTATCTCTTTATTCGCCGATGGTTGACGGTTGCAGAACAAAAAAAAAAAAACAGCGTCCCAAGGAAGAGCACTGGCTTTGTAACTCAATTATATACCGCTAATGTAGTTGAAATTGGTTGAAAGGAAGGTAATCGTATAGTTTCTTGTGCCGTTCCGTCGTATAGCCTCAATATCGTCCCAAAAGTCATACCACACAAATGGCATCCCGACGTGAGGTGAAATGTGTATCATTGTTCTGCCCTTTGGTTCTGCTCTCGGGCGGGAAAGTTGGCAGGGAAGCAATCACTTTGGCAGAATTACTGTACAATCTTTCTGTGCGACGTTTCAATCTACACAGAACGTCAGGCACACACTGTGAAGGTTAGGGATTGTTGCACCTACTGCACAGTGCTCAGCACATGTCGGTAATGATATGTTACAGGAAAGGAGACAAACAATCGTCATCAACCGCAAAACGAGTATAGCATTTTTTTAGATCTTCTGTCCCTGGTGTTGTCTTTTAGCTGGTAGTTTTATTGGTTTTGTAAACGATTGTCTCTGTGAGATATGTTTTTGTTTTCTACCTAAATGTCATTAGATAATAATATTTTAATAATCAATTAGTAATATGATGTAGTTGTCTATGGAACCTTGTCAACCAACGGATTTTTTTTCTTCTAAGATATCTTCTCTTGCTAAGAGACCTAGGAGTCGAAATCTTTGAAACTTTATCTAGAGATCTCGTAATTTTAGAAGCTTCGTGGTCAAATCCTGAACTGCCGAGGATCTCGTCTACCAAAAGACCTCGTGTAACAAGAGAAGTCCTCATCGTCTATGGGGTCGGACGATCGTCTCATCTGCCAAGAGTCGTTCCAACTAAAATATATGAGAACAAGTAGGTAATAGTCTATGAAGACAAGAGTATGCGTCCAGTTACCAACGGGAAACATTTAAATGCACGAGGTGTTAAACACTTTTACATCCATTGAAGAATCATTTTTGATGGAATTCGATGTAACCCACGTTCATTCAAACAAATAGAAAATGTGTTAACAAAAGCTCCCATTCGTGTGGGGGTGCTTTTTATTTTACGAACACGGCTCGATTGACATTCAACGAACGTACAAGTCCATCCATTTATGACAGTTGCGCTGGATGCCAATAACGATTTATTCATATGCTCAGTAATGGTAAAACATGATGCTATAATTGTAGCACCAATCATTTGGGATCGCCTCAGCAATTTGTAGCTTGAAGCTGTTGAAACTTTGGTCCTTCGTTGGTGAATGACTTTTATTTTAAAGTACCAGAAAAAAAACACACACACACACATACACAAGAAAAAAACGTTATGCATCGCCAGTTCCTTAAAAACAAATACCCATTGAGGAAACAGAACCAGAGTTTAACTTCAAACAATCAATCAACAGCGAGCGCCTCACAACACGCTATCATCGTGCGGTCCTTCGGCGGGACGATATACGCGACCGTGCATTCATACAGAACTATTGCATGCGAAACGATTTTCGCTCCAAGGTTTTGGTCCGATGCTGATGCGCACAAAGCTCCACGGTGTGGTATGAGGTATTTTTTTTGTAGCAACGCAGCGTGTCTGCTGACTTCTTGAAGCAGCTTTTATGACAAATTAAATGCATGGAGCTAGCCGTCGTTGATGAATGGCGTAAATTAATAAGTACAAGATTCATATATTCATATTCGAAAAATAAATCGTATACCGTATTCGTGGTCGCCGCTCGGTACGGAAACATACGCGCGCGGTATCATTCGCGGGGGGAAATGGCGCTCGCTGGCTCGTTGTGTGCCATCTGTTGTGTGCGGGAGCTCTGTCTCTTTCTCTGCACGGGAGTTGCAAAACCGACAGCTCACAACGATTATCGAAACGATTTGCACGGCCATGTCCTGCATATATCAAATCGAGGATGCATAATGCGAATGGGAGCTATTCAAAATCAACGAAACAGTAAGAAAATGATGGGAAACAACAAAGGTTACGTGGCATAAGCGGGAAGCAAGGGGCGAGTGCATTTAAAACAACGGAGCCGTTCGTGTGCAGAGAAGAAGTGTAAAATGTTTTTATTGTGTTTGAAAGTACCTTCAATTTGAATATTGTTTCAAATGTTGAAAGTAAACAACAATTTAAAGTTAAAATAAATTAACCTTGCAAATAGTTGTCACAATGTACAACAATTTAGTTTTATAAAAATGCCAAAAGCCTGCGTTACCGTTTTTTTGCTGAGCAATTAAATAAATTAATTATGTTTACGCCGAAATGTGGGCAATAAAGATTACATGCATTGAATGTGCTCGAATGAATTACTTATGAGAGTTAGTGTAAGTTAGGTGTAATCAGACTAGGAAAACACAGTTGCTACACCACCATCGAAAAATATAGAACAGTAATCATCGAGGCTGAACATCTTCATCTTTTAAGAAGAAATTGCCAGTTGAACGATTTTCTCTAAAACGTTGCTTTGCAATTAAGCTAGGCATTGCCCTAGGCTGTCAGTAGACATGTAGAAAAATCAGTCCTTTATAAATGTGAATCAATTCAGCTCTTTAATTATGTTTCGGATCCGGAAGACGTCAGCAGATTTTGTTGTCTGTGTGAGTCAAGATCCCCTGTTGATGGCTATTACTGTACCTCTTTCTAACTTTAAATACAACGTGCTATAATTTACAGAATATTAGAAATATTGTACGATGTTTAAATATGCTTGCCTTCTAGGTTCGCTTTAATGTAGTCAAATTTCGAAACCATGCATAGTAAGTAACAAAAACCCCAAATAAATGCACACTGTGACGGTCTTCGATGACTAAGCATTACTGCTGAAAGGCAGGCACCGTTTGTTTGGCAACATTGCGCGCAAACCACATACGACAGAAAGCCAGAAGTCATTGTATTCTTTATTTTGGTTTCATTTTTAATGACTATCACACATTTCGGCAATGGGTAATGATAACGAACGGAAAATCCCGGCCCATGATTGGGAAGGATACAACGACAAACGCCAGCTAAACACTGCCACCGCTGCTGAGGGTGATCATTTTTTCGGCTGTGTATAGCCCCAGCAACACACCACAAGAAGCTTCGGCGGTGTCGGGCAAGAAGGGGGGCGGGCAGCGAAAAATGTTGCCATTGAAAAAGTCTCTTGGGCGACGTATTTAAATTCATCAAATATTCATACTCTTCCCCACACATACGGCGTTTTGACAGCATTTTAGCAGGATGCATTTGAATGAGATTTTTGGAAATCATCATCCCCCTCCCCCTCCCGGTGGCCCTGGCGACAGAAAAAAGAAGGTGAAGATGCTGCTGCTGGGCGGTGCAAGAATACTACCACCCGCACACACGGTACCGCTCACGTTCCCCGATGTTTGTGATAGACCGGAAACGGATGCGTTTCCGAGCGGGTATTTAGCAATTTGGTAAGAGAGTGAATATTTAATGCCTTTCAACTCTGTGTTGCGTTGTGTGTGTGTGTGTGTGTTTTTTTTGGCTCCCTTTAATTTCAACCCTTGAAATAATATGCCAGACGACTGTGACATATCACACTGCTTGCTGTCTGGCCGAGGTGATGATGAACTCATGTGCATGTGGAGATTTGGTGTGTGTGCCAAGGAAGGAAAAAGACTGAAGCAAGGATAAAAGTAGCAAGTAAAGGGATGGTACAGGTAGAAAAGGCAGGTGGCATTAGAAAAACGTAACAAGGATGCATGAGCGAGCAGTGTATGTTACCGTCTATCTGTTTTGTTTACCTTTTCTCAATGAGCCGGAATTAAGGTAAGGAAGAATGTGTGTCAGAATGCATTTTAAAGTGTAGAAATAAAATGCTCTTTAATGAGAGAGTGGCAGCATCTTACTCCAGTAAAACCGAACTGAGCTTTTCTTTGCATTGTAAGGGAACGCTTTAAGCATCAGGCAGTACAAAGTGGGAAGCTGCTCAAAGACGGATGGATGGATGCATGTGCTTGGGTATTTGCCCTAACAAAAAAAAAAAAACCATCGCAACAGAAGTAAAACAAAACAGAATAAATAGTCACTCGCCTCAACTATGTTACTACGGTGGGCAGATTTTACACATTCTGCCACAATCATTAACTACCCTCCCCAAAGTACAAAGCCGCAGCTCTAAAGATTACGAGCACCGCGATTATCGCGTAGATAAGCGGTCTTATTTAATCCAAAGTTTCGTATCAGTCGCACTCGATAAAAAGTCGAATGTCAGTGCAAAAAGGAAAATCATAATACAAACGCAAAATAAAAGGAAAGCAGCGCGCGCGGCGCTGGTTAGCAGCAGTTGTTGGTGGCGGTTTGGTTTTTTGTCTTGCATCCGCATCCGATCTGCATTCGCATTTCCACTCGCTAGACGCAACTGGGGAATAATAAATTCACATCTTTCTGGCAGTCGGACCACCGATCCGTTGGACCGATCTTTCGACGAATGGTTGAAGTTCGCTCACCAACGAAGCGTTCCGGTAGCTTCGGTGTGCTACAATCAATTTTGTTTCCGATGTTATCTTGCCATGTTTATCGTTAGCTGTTATAGTTCTTCTGCATCTGTAAGCATTCCCGTACAACGGATCTGTTTGCAAAAAAGAACACCCAAACACACACACACACATACACAACTACCTGTATGCTTTGTCCTATCGGAATTGCTCCATTATTGTGAGTAGGCCGAAAGCGTTAATGTCAGGGCGGTAGCTTTGAAGCCGGTGACATCGTTGCCCGTGCTCAGTATGCGTCGATCGGAAACGTTAGTCATATAAGCTGATGGTAAAAACTGATCACCACCTGAGTCTCGTCTGTCCGCCCGTCAAACCCAGGGACCCGGCAGCCAGGGAGCGTTAACCTGCGCTTCGCTGATATATGTATGTATGCTGCGCTCAGTCAAGAAAGCGACAACATACATTCTATACAACATACACAACCGCCTTTTCAAACCACCGTAGAACCAGAGATAATCTAACTCGACATTGCACAGTCTTATGGAAGTAAAAAAAAAGAACAAATCCAACACACACTGCGTGGGTGAACACGTCCGGAAGATTTTCGGGGTAACTGTGGTAAGCCTTGAAAAAGCACCCGTTTCGGCGTTGGTATGAAACAGTGAGCTCCACCACCAGCTCACGACCAGGGTACGGTTTGATCCTCAATAATTCCAAGTGTGCTACGGCTATCGATCATCGCATCTCCGAGCTGTTCGAAAACTTTAAAGTGTTTCCCTCCGGTCTAGCGCACCGGTACGGTTCGGTTTCGGGCGAGTACTTGGCACACACAACGCCACTTACCGGCACCGGCGAAACACGATGAAAGCCTTAAGAGGCATCGGAGCTTGTAGATAAGATGCTCATTTGTTAATGATATTCGATTGTCTCTTTTAGCACCTTTATTAATCATCAACGCGTTTGGGTGTCTTTTCGGCTTGATCCCACTTGTGCCACCGATTCGTCTCTCAATGTTGTGGCAAGATTAGGCAAGAAGAGGTAACAACAGCAACTAAGGGAAAAAAAAACTTTCTAAGCCTAGTCCCAAGCCTGGTGCGCCCCAGCATTATGAATGAAGCGGCTGAAGATGAATGATGGCAGGATGTTGATGGTGTATGGGTTTTGACCACGTCCATTACACAGAAGCTCGGTTCGGTGCGACTTGGCATAAAATTTCAATTTTTCACCAAATAAAACCGAATTCGAATTGAGCATACACCAGAAACAATAGAAACTGCCTCAGCAGCAGCTCTGCACTACTCTTTGTGTGCTGTTGTGTCGTCTTATACGGTTCGATGTTGTAGTCACATTATTCGGCCTTATCATTGCATCTGTTTTTTTCCTTCTTCTATTTCTGAACTTATCTGAGATCCGGTAGCGCGACCAAATGCCACCTTTTCCTCCAACTAAACACACCAAGTTATTCATCAATAAAAGGGCTACTGGATTTAGAAAGGATTATCGACGAGTGTGTGTGTGTGTGCGCGCGCGAGTGTGCGCTAGCGCTGTGTTTTCATTTTCAACCGTCGGCATCGGTGTGCGGTAGGCGTGAGAAAAGATTACGATGACCTTCACTAGACACACGGATAGTCATTTCGCAGCTTTTCACATTAGTCAAAAAAACCCGCCGTACCAGGGCTCATAGATCTCAAACCACGAGCACGGGAACAGGTTGTCGCATTGTGGAGGCACACCTTCAAAAATAATCCAAAACGTACACTAAATGGGGGGGATTCGTGCGAAATGGCGGTGCAAAAGTGTAGGAAAGATACGTAATTGATTGAAATTGTAGAAAACAAATAAAGCACATTTGTAGAGTCGCTGTTGTCGCTGTTGTCACTGTTTCTTTTTCTCGCGATGTGGTTCTGTTGCGTTTTTGATTTCGGTTTTCGTTTTCTGCTTCTACTGGGAAACAAGCAATCCCACACAGAGTGGTATATACGATCTCTCGGCTAGCCAGCGATCGTGTACGATGGTCGTTTGGCGGTCGCGGAAGATATTAATTGTCAAACAAGTCCAATGCTTTCGGAACCATTAATCAGATTTGAATCGTCCCAACTGTGGCACCGGCACAGGGCTTGTGTATCATGCGTATGGGGTTAAGCATGACCCAGGCCAAGCCCAGGTGCACGCTACGAGTCAAGAAACACATGGGTGCTTGCTGGGCGAACAGCAAGAGTATGTGTAGCGCTTGGAAATGGATAACATTTGGGATAACGCGAGTGTTTCGGGTCAATTTTTTAACTGAACATACATCCTTAATGGACAAATGCTCCATTCAAAGCTCACGCACGGTTTCGGGTTCTAAACTCTGTGTGGATGCTAAGAATACGGCATGAGCAAGTTTCATTCAGGAATCAGCATGGTGTAGTGTAAAGAATTGGGCTGTTATTATAACATATTTATATTTTTGTAGGATAGCTTTACATTCAACACAATACTCTTGATGACCTGTTTCAGAATTCAACCTTAGCTTGACGACTTGTGTTAGTCATTATTGTAATGCTATAATATAATTTTGCATGTGTTTCACAATAACAAGATGCCACGTTGGGTGCATGTCACTTTTGATCGTTGTTTATGATAAGAATTTAATTCATTGTCGTATTCTTGTTTGTGTTTCAACAAAGCGGAATCATGTATCAACTTACTTACTTACGTATCAGGCGCAAAAAACCGTTTCGCGGTCTTGCAATAATACTTGTTATCGCTCACGATATAACGCCGTCATCTGCCAACCCAACATCCCGGCCGTTCCAGGGGATGCAGCAACGCCATCTACTTACTTACTTATCAGGCGCTACAACCGCTTCGCGGTCTTGGCCTGCTGCAACAATCCTCGATACCGCTCACGGTCTAGAACCCTTGGGTGCCAATCCATTATCCCGGCCGTTCTGGCGGACGCATCAACGCCATCACTCCATCTCAGTTTGGGCCTACCACGCCTCCTCTGTCCGTGTGGACGGCCTAAAAGGACTTTACGGGCTGGGTCGTCCGGTGCCATTCTCATGACATGACCAGCCCACCGGAGCCTGGCGAGCCTAATTCGCTGCACGATGGTGAGTTCCCCTTACAGCTCATAGAGCTCGTCATTGTAGCGGCTCCTCCATTGTCCTTCCACACATTCGGGCCTAAAATCCTTCTGAGCGTCTTCCTCCCGAAAGAGACTCAGAGGGCTTCATAATTTTTAACAGAGTCAATGCCTCAGAGTCGTTTCTGAGTACTGGGACTAAAAAGGTTCTATACAGGCCCAGCTGAGTTTGTCCCAACAGGTTTTAGCTTCTTATTAATGTTTATTAGCTACTTTTTTAATTTGGATCGGTAAAATAGTTTTTGTATCACATTCGCTCGAGGACACTACCGCACGCGACGATGGTTGTAGATGGTGTGTGTTTGCCGGCGCGGTAACTGTCAAAGCTGACATCTCGATTTACCGACAGTTCCCAGTCGGTGCAAACCATTGGTTCCTGTCTGCACAGTGGTCGCCACAAGGTATTTTGAGTTTCCTGAAGCTGTAATATGATTAACCTTGCACGTAATTCAACGTCTAACATAGACGTTACATCCGTTCTGACTTTTGACCCCAGATAGTTTGGACGATTTCGAAGGTGGAATCACCTATCTGTACATCGCCCCTGCTTAAATCAGTGTTTGTTAGCCGGGCCGCTGGAGGTGCCAAAGATGTTTATGTCATCAGCGTCAGCAAGAATCTGCTTCATAAACTCAATAGTCGCCCAACATAGGAACAACACCTGGAACAACGTAGACCTCTCCACGAAACTCCGCTCCATCAAACACTCCACCGCACCGAGGGATGATCCCGATTCCAGCCACTACCAATGAGTCTTGGTAGTCTTGGTCTTTCTTGCTTTCTCATCGGACGCATCTGCCTAATACACTCCTATCTCGTCGAAAAATTCAGCCCTGCACTATGCAGCTTTTGTGGCTTCGACACCACGGTCCGCCATATCCTAACTGATTGCCATAGATACACTGCAACTCCGAAACATCTGCCAACTAAATACCAACTACCATTCTTTCACCCCATAAACAACAGCAGAACCGAATTATTCGATTTAACGCATTAGCAACCTTTACAGAAAAGCTTAAAGTTTACTTCAACTATACTCGCAATAGTTAAAAGTAATCGTCTAGCCATTTTCGCAATAGCTGTTAAATCACATGTAACCATTTATCGAATAGAGGCGAATGAGGTGCACAAGACTCAAAGCCTCTTTAAATAGATGAAAAATAAACCTCAGCCTGAATATGGATTGATTTATAAGAAATGGTCTTGGAAGGATCCACCTCCGAGTCTCAGATGGACCTTGAGTAAATACCTTGAGCAACGGGCCCTTAGAGTTTTCCATCCAGATTTCCATCAGGCCTGTGATGTTGGTCATTGTAATTCTAACTACCATCGTATTCGGTTCTAAAATCAATGAAAAGATGGTAGGAGTGTAGCTGCTGCTTCACCATCTTCTCCAAGATTTACCGCATGGTGAAGATTTAATCAGTGTTTGAGCTTCCGTTTCGGTAATACCCTTATAGTTGCTGTACTCTAGCCTATCTTGTATATGAGATAGATAATACCGAGATTCCAATCACAAGGCATCGATGCACTATGCCATTCCTCAGTAATAATTTGATGTTTATTGATTTTATGACCATGTATCAACTAATGGTTATAGTATATCTGGTAGAGTATAAATTTTAATTTTTAATTTATTTTATTAAATTGATCAATCGATAACACAGCTTTAAAACTAACCATTCTCACTCGGCTATCCCTTGACCGAAGAATACAACTGTACATAATTTCACTGTATGGTTTTATTGCACGTCTTTGTTTCCTTAAAGTAACATTGCACGATCTACCTGGTTTTGTAAAACGTATCAACTTTTGATGTTCCGCCGTTCCGTTCAATAAATAAATAAATATTCCGAAGAGAATAATTTAACGTTGAGGTCACATCGTATGGTGTTGCGATAATGGTAATCTGTCCCACGCGGGTTTCAAATGAAATTTTGTAAGTGGCAATCTCATCCTTGCCATCGTTTGGGAATGGGTCTGCCTACCCTTTGGTATGGATTGGGGCCGGACTGATTGGTGAGTAAAGGTGGTTTTGCTTTCGAGGACTCATAACATTATCATTTGGCGTCTCGGGATTGGAATGATTGAGACAGGAACGTGGTTTCAGCGCGGCCTATCTCATCATTCCACGGGCACAGAAGCATAAGCTTAGTGGGCTGGCTGTTCGTAGTAGTACCGGTAAGGATCGTTTGCCCGCACCGGACGCACAAAGTAGGTGGCACGACGGTTGTCATGGCCAGTGTGCACCTGGAAGCTGGTTTCCTCGTGATGGTCAGCCTTGAAGATCTTCTTGAGCGCCATGATACTGGCGATGGTGAGGGCGACTTTGCTGATGACCAGGGCCTTGAATGCGATGGCTCCGAGGGTCTTGAGACCGATCGGTCCAGCAATACCCATGGCGGTCAGGAGGGCAGCGATGACGTAGCGGCTGCCGTTCTTCTTGTTACCACTTCCTCGCGCTTCGGACAGATCGAAGCTGATGGTGTGGGTCTTGAGGAACTTGTCAATCTTCTGCACGAGGGCCTTATCCGTTTCGCCGAGACCTTCCATCGAACGCGCATCGGACAGTCCGAGGATGGCGCTCTCAGAGTTTTCGTTGCCGGACACGTTTTTCTGCTTGACAAGCGTCACTCCATCGACCAGTTGGATGGAATCCTGCCAAAGAGTTGCCACAGTTCGTAAATAGCGCCCACAAAAGAGACTATCAAACACTCATATTACCAAATCGATCGCTCGGGAGATGGAGGTCAGCGCTTTCTGCTTGAGACACTCGGTAAAGTCCGCTGTCTCCTGGCAATCATCGTACACCTTCTGCAGGACGCAGATCTCTCCACCAAACCAGCTGCTGCTGGCACGCCACGAGCAGCCACCGGCAGCACCAAGGGCGGATGTCGCCAGGGCGACCACGAGCAGGAGCTCCGCAATGATGGTTCGGTTGCACATGTTGGCTTTGCTAGCTGTTAAAAGTGCGTCGCGCACCTTCAGATACACTGATACACTCGGAACCCGTCGACGCAGACTAACTCTCTCGGACACTGCACCGTTGGCGCTGCTGATATGTTGGATGGATGTTTCACTGCTGATAACCAAACTGCAACTGATGAGCACAGTGATTAGCACCTGCTTTTAAATGCGGCTCAATGCTCTGCTTACGCTGTGCCGTGCCCTATGAAATGAGTCATGATGCGATTTCCGATTTCCATTTCCCATCTCGTTTGCACACACTAGAAGAGGTTTTCGTCACTGGCCAAAAAGCACACATCGATGCACATTTTCACTCGTTAGACTCTCGATCATGCAGCTAGAGCGAAATTCCATTCCACGCAATTTGCTTATGAGCCGGTCGTCGCATCTTCGCTACACAAAAAAAAAAACAAAAAGAAAACCTAAACGGAACGTGGCCAGCAACACCCGCGGCCCGGCAGGAGAAAACTGTACTCTTGTAGCGAAATCTCTGCCCAACGGATAACTCGCTGTCCATCCATCCATCCATCCATCCATCCATCCATCCAGCATGCAATACCCAGCTCATGCAATTGCAGCTGAATCTGCAGTATCGCCGTCTCTATGAGACCGGTACCGACACTGAGGCGCATGGTGCTACACACGCTATATTGGCACAACATATCTGGAGCTCTCTCATACGAGCGTGAAATATGTGTGTTGGACTACATGCGGTTCCATGTGACTTCCAGCCACCCCGTGCAATGCATTTGCCGTTGGAAGAAGCTAGTGCAAGGCTTACAGTACGGCGGTGAGTCGATTAATTCAATTACCTCCACTGCCATGTGCAACCAGCGTGGTCTTTGCGTAATTAGAAAGAAAAAACCAAATTCATCGCATGCACCCGTACAGCGGGCTACGGAATGGCTTCGGAATCGTATTGTAGAATATAGTTTTCTATCGTTTGTAAGCCAACCGAAGGCGGTTCCGGTTGGATGGATCTCTCTTTCCCAGTAACATACATTTACGGCCGGTAGCTCATAAATGCAGTGGAGAAGAATACCGGTTGAGAGAAAGTGAGAACATTTTACTTTTTAATCGTTTATCAGCAGTTAATGTACATGTAATATGATCCGAATTGCAATACGAAAGAATAAAAGAGTTGTAATCGTAAATTGTACACGAGATTATTGACTTAAAACTATTGAATAACATGAGCTGAGTATTTGTAATATTGTACAGTACATTTTAAATCAGTATGTTTCTTAAAAGTTAGAAATTATATGGAAATAAAAATTTCTCTGTAAAAAATGTGACAATTTCGTACAAGCGAAATATAACTATTTTGATGAAATCCTTTATCACAGTTAAAAAAACGAACTTCGGTGTATTTGGTTCACTTTTGGTTTTTTAAATACTTCAGTACACGCTTTCGCCGAAAATATACTGTTCTAGCCCGATCCCGAGAGCCTGCCCTTATTTTTTGGTAGTTTAGTTTCAGATGTAATCATGCCATGTTTTAAGTTTGATTATTTTTCATTATGCTGTGGTTCAAAGGCAGATTAGCAATTAAATTTTGTTGAAAAGCGTTGGATTTCTTATTAAATCTATTAGACCAGATGAAGTTATGGCATACAAATGCGGCTTGTTTCGACAGTAGTTGATCTGGAATGCTATGTACGGTGTTCAATAAGTACGCATGCACATGAAAATTCGTTTAAAAATGAAAATACAATTTATGCTTTTCTGGATCTTTTTGAATTTAAGTAGTGTTTACTGATAACCATTAGGCCATATTCCATTTGAACATGTTCTCGCGATAATAAATCTGAGACGTGTTCAATTCCATGTCTGAAATACGAGCCTCTTAAATTGGTTCATCATGTAATGTTCCACTTGGTCAGTATAAACGACTTAGAAAGTATGTTAAAATTCCTAGAAGATAAGTAAAGATAACTCTAAAATCTTAATGTCTTTAATGGCAACTCCGAAAAAATAAACGAAACACAAAATGATTCTTTCCGGTACAAGTCTCGACATGTAGGAGCCACTTCGTTCTTGAACTCCAGCCTCCAACGCCTAGATATGGTCCCTACGGGATGTGTATAAGGAACGAATGGGTGCTGGCTAAGGTAGGGATGCTGGCTCTGTCGATTATTTTGGACACTGTGCAAACTATTTACCTGTACGGAAGTGTTAGTTAGGCTCCGTTCCGCATCTTAACTACTAGTGACATAAAGTCAACACCATGCGCGTCGATTAGTCGATATTTGAAGCTCTATCTTACACCAATAACAAACAAACAATGTGTATGATGTGCACCAAGACATTTATGAAAAGTTGTAATCAAACTCATTGAACATCATATAAATCAGTTGTAAAACAAATAACAGCTGCAGTCCCATCAGTCGTCTTATTGATTTATACTGTCAAAATGATCAAAAAGCCTGATCTTTTTATCAAAAAATATTCCGGCTCTTCCTCACAATCTTCAAGGAAATGCACGAAGTACAAAACCTGTAATCTATTGAATCCCATCTGGACCTTTGCCCCGTAGTGAGGATTTATTATCAAATTACGTGTTGTCAATAAATTTAGTAAGTCATTAGATAGCCGATATGACCTTAAGGATAGTTTAAGTCAAGGAATTGAATTCCCACGTGCAAAAAATGCATTAATCTACTTTGGCACTACAACCTCGCAAGGTCTTGGCCTGCTATTGTTAGCTTTCTGTGACAAAGTTTTACCCACAGCTGGATAGTCAGTCCTACGTCCGGCAGTGACTCGATACCCGGTCCTATCGTGTGAAGACCATATAGTATAACATATCCCGCAAAAGCAGCGGATGTGTGTAAAGTTAATAAAGCTGGTCACCAAACTTTTCGAATCCATGTAACTTATACTACACATCAAGCGTTAAATTACTTTAAGAGATGCGAGCCTTTTTACCAACTTTGTAGGTAAAATGGAAGTTGTATCAGCTTATTTATTGTTTTTTGTACATAAAATTTCTAATGTTTTAAAGTGTTAAAGTGTTATGATCTGGATGCATCTTCCTTCTGAGCAGTTGGTCTTGATCAAGTGTCAAAAATCCCTCAAAACGTTGAACAAAATCCGGCACGTCTGCTGGTTTTATACATCTCGTCAAAACAAAATGAAAGGACTCGAAAATGGCACAATATCATCAAGCCGCTAAAATATTGTTTGATATGAATTAACGTGAACTTTCACTATACAAAGTTTTTTTGAAGCTTTGCAAGATGATGATATTCACACGACAGGACCGGATCTAATTGCATCAAGACCATTCTCACTTCAAGTCTAGTAAGCCATTAAATAGCCGGTATGACTTCGAAAGAAGTTATGCTAATTTCTATTTTATTGTTTTTTCCTTTCTAAGACATATGCGCCAAAGTCTGGTCTAGACAGAACTCTTTAACACTGTTTATTTCAACAAAAACAATTGTAACTATATTTTTAGAAACTTTTCATTATCCATTTCATCAAAAGCAGTTAATACAGTTAATACAGGTACATCATCTTCATTTAGTGTTAAAAATAGTCCATTTGTGTGTTTATGCAGTAGAAACTGTATGTAAATTGTAAATAAGCGTGTGAGTCCAGTTACAGGAAGTGGTGTCAGTAAGTGCGATGAAGGTTAGAACTATTAAAATACATAAAATTTAATTATAAACTAATATGTTGAAACAAATGGGTCGGCCCGGTGGTATATACGATAGCGGCGCCGGTCTTCACACGGCAGGACCGGGGTTCAAGTCTCATCTGGGCCGTTCCCCCATAGTGAGGATTAACTAACCAACTATGCGGTATCAATTAGTCTAGTAAGCCAGAAATGGCAGGCATGACCCTAAGTGGTCGTTAGGCCAACAAAGAAGAAGAAGACCGGGGTTCGAATCCCGGCGAACCGCCTCCCCGTACGCAGGACTGACTATCCAGCTACGGGTATAACTAAGTCACAGAGAGCTAGCAATTGCTAGCTCTCTGTGACTTAGTTATACCCGTAGCTGGATAGTCAGTCCTGCGTACGGGGAGGCGGTTCGCCGGGGTTCGAACCCCGGCGAACCGCCTCCCCGTACGCAGGACTGACTATCCAGCTACGGGTATAACTAAGTCACAGAGAGCTAGCAATTGCTAGCTCTCTGTGACTTAGTTATACCCGTAGCTGGATAGTCAGTCCTGCGTACGGGGAGGCGGTTCGCCGGGGTTCGAACCCCGGCGAACCGCCTCCCCGTACGCAGGACTGACTATCCAGCTACGGGTATAACTAAGTCACAGAGAGCTAGCAATTGCTAGCAGGCCAATACCTACAGAGGTTGTAGTGCCAGAGAAGAAGAAGTTGTTTTTTTTTATCCATGTAGAACGGCCTGGCCGTATTGCTAGAAGAAGATGTTGAAACAAATAAAACAAATAAACAATTTGTTTGTGTTGAAATGTTTTTAAAACCGTATTGTTTTACATATGAGCAATATTCTCAACTAGCTAATTAATGTAAAACACACCCGAAAATGGTTTATGAAGTATACTTAACCGCATTTTGCTGAGTTAGCTCTACAACACGCGTTAGGTAGGTCAGGGTTTTTCCCGTGTTTTACCCTGCTCAGAATACAGCACATCATTGCCATAGCAGCAAAAACAGACAAAATCGATGTTTCACTCTTATTTCGGTTTTTACCCAGCACGGTTTATTGTGCGAAACATACTCCGTCCAAATCTCTTCCCACCAGCAAAAGAAGAAAAAAATCACACATTTTCCTTTCCCTTCGTGCAAAGTTTCGTAAGCAGGCATTCGCTTCCGGCGTAGCAAAAAAAAGCACGGTACGACGGTACGGATGTGCGATAAAAATATTACATATTCACATGACTTGTCTTCAGTCTTCAGTCTGGGTTGGCGCCTTGATTCCAGTGAATTTCAATTCGAAACAAGTTACAAGTGTGAATTTGCTGAAAATTCAAATTTCCTTTGCTGGTGCACGGGTGGCACAGGCAAAGAGGAAAAGTTTTTTCTTCGATTTCCGCTTAATACGCCTTCGCCGAGACTCGCTTGTGGCTTCGGTTTTATTTGGTTATCGTCTGTTTGCGAAATCCCAGGCTAGAGTTCGTCTCCCGTGGAACTGGGAGGAATGCTGCCGGAAGAAAATTAAATTCACGTATGCTTTCGGTTTTACTTATACGCAACATTTAACACTATGTGCGCTGCTGCTGCACGATGAACCTGGCTGGCATTTACGGTTCGAGATAGGTGGAAGTTTGCTATGGAAATTTGGTATCTTTTGAGGATGTTATTGAAAGACGAGATATTGAAATAACTGACACATTGTCCTTTGATGGGTTTCCACTAATAACTGGAGGAGGACAGGAGAGAAATCGTTGTTATTTCTCTTCGATTGAGAAATGATGTTTTTATTAATCTCACGTGCTCAGGTGTTATCAATTAAGTTACAACAAACATAGCATTCACCTATCCATGTAGCCCTGACATCCGTTAAGGATTTGCGGGTTACATGGGGAAAAAGATTTTACTGAAGGACCATTGTGGTCGGCCATTGATAATGCTTTACCGTAGAAGTGTATAGTGGTTCTTTATTTTCTATTGTTGAGTAAAGTATTAATACGCACCGTACCATACGCTTATTTGATAAACCCGTGTTGACGTAATGGGTGCTTCCCAAATAGCCAAAAACAAAGAAATCAAACTCTCTGGCTGCTTGAAGGTTGTTTAAGAATAAATCGAACCACAATCAATTAAGTTACAACAAACATAGCATTCACCTATCCATGTAGCATGTACTCTCGATTGTTTCTTTTTTACAACTAAGGATATGTATCAGCTGAGTCTAGCAGACACATTATCATTCGGTTGAATCGAGCTCCCGTGTAAATCTTTCGCACATATCTTTATCTATACCTTGCTGATCCATCGTGTCGCTGAAAAAAGGATGTGTCGCGTCAGAGTTTAGCTTCTAATACCGTTTGCCGCCAGGTCGGGTTGCTCCCGGGCTTTCCTCGTTAGAGACAGAGAAGAAGCAAAAAGCGAAACGTTCTCACCCACACACCACTGCACGCTCTACATGCAGGGGGACATACGCTCACCGTTTAAAGCAAGGGACGGATTATTCGCTGAATGCCTCCATACCTCCGTTAGCAAGGATTTCCGCTCGTTTCTACCTGTTGTTGTTGCCTCTGGCCACTTGAACATTCCGTGATCTTAAATATCCGTCTAAAGAGTCTGCTAACCTGTTTCCTTTTTGCTGTTTCCGTTGTGGTCGCTTGCCGTGCCGTGCTCGGCTCAATCCGTAACTCTACCACTTAGGCTTCGGGATCACCTCCCGAGAGCATGTGCGATGCGAAAGGCGAGCAAGGTGATGAATGCGATAAGCCTTCCAAATCCCACAAAATCATATTACACGAAGAATGAAGAATATGTGATTTTTATGGCTTTCGGTACACTTGAGGGCAGCGCATATGACATGGTTAAACAAGCATGATCAGCCTAGGAAGGCTCATTAATGGGCGCCATGCATCGCACAAGGTTTGGTTGAGCTGGCGCCAGCCCATAAGCACATGGGACATGTGAACGGCGCCAGTGCCGAGAAGCAAACCGTAGGCAAGGTTGCTCCTTAATCCTTAGATGCAACTAGAAAATGCTATCGAAAGATCAACGGTTTAACCATTGTTCCCATTCTTGTAGCAAATTGAGAAAACAAAAATAAACCACACACCCTGACATCCGTTAAGGATTTGCGGGTTACATGGGGAAAAAGATTTTACTGAAGGACCATTGTGGTCGGCCATTGATAATGCTTTACCGTAGAAGTGTATAGTGGTTCTTTATTTTCTATTGTTGAGTAAAGTATTGAAAAATACCGTACCATACGCTTATTTGATAAACCCGTGTTGACGTAATGGGTGCTTCCCAAATAGCCAAAAACAAAGAAATCAAACTCTCTGGCTGCTTGAAGGTTGTTTAAGAATAAATCGAACCACAGTTGAACTTTGAGGCTTGTTGATAAGTGTGGAACTATGACGGTATTTTTCATGCACTATGATCTCGATGGAACTCTAAGGCTTGTTTATATACGATTCCGCTCTGGAACTATCAAGCTGCCTAAGAAGCACATGGTACTTGGTGCAGATTTGTGCCTAATTGAGAGTGAAAAATGGCTCCCGTAAAGCTTTGTTAATGTAGTAACTTTAATGCCTTAATGCAATAAATGGCTGTAATGAAACATCAAACAGAATTGGTACGAATGTTAATCAAATCATATCAAACATAAATCTTTTTGTCTTGATGGCGCATGATATACTATAACAGTCTGCTATAATAATCCTCAATACCGCTCATGGTCTAGTGCCGTAGTCTGCCATTCCAATAACCCACCCGTTCTGGCGGACGCATCAACGCCATCACTCCATCTCAGTTTGGGCCTACCACGCCTCCTCTGTCCATGTGGACGGCCTAAAAGCACTTTACGGGCTAGGTCGTCCAGTGCCATTCTCATGACATGATCAGCCACCGGAGGCCCAAAGTCTAATTCGCTGCACGATGGTGAGATCAGCACACAGCTCATAGATCTCGTCATTGTAGTGGGTCCTCTATTGCATCCTCCTTCCATACATACGGGGCCAAAAATCCTTCTCAGCATCTTCCTCTCGAGAGGGTTTCGTTAGTTTTGGACAAAGTCCATGTCTCGGAGTATGTGAGTAACTGGGCTTTAAAAGTTCTATACAGTTCAAGATTGGTCCGTCGCGACAGGTATTTTGAGTGTACAAGTTTCCACCCAAGTTCAATTCTCACTATATATATAAAGACTTTGATAAAAGATACGACACGAAAATCGCACTCGCGCTGCTCAAGGGCCGGTTAAAAGTACGCCGAACTTGAGCTTATCTACGGGAAAAGAAATATTAATTAGATCAGCGATATATAGCGTCCTGAAATTGGCTGCTTAACATTATTTGGCTATTTGGGTTTTGCTTTATGAACTTTATGAAAATCGGAAGATCTTCAGTGAAGAAACCAACGCAAAACGATGAGATTATGAGACAGCTGTTGTTCGATTTTGTTATATCAAACACAACTTCATTTAAAATGTTTGTTAAACTAATTTTTAAGATTGTAAAATCTCTGTCAACCTACGTATTAATTAGTTGCTTGTACTACAACATACTTCATACAAACAAATCTTTTTAAAACATTTACAGCAAAAAAACGTTTGGAATCTTTATATTTCAATAACAACACGCCAAATGGAAACAAAAAGGCAAAAGCGCATAGAAGAGCAATTCCACGGTTCTGCCTGTAATATATCATTCATTTTATTGCACATTCTCAACGACCCGCTCATCACACATTTCGAAGAGCTCGAGAGAAATCAAGTCACTAAAGTCTTCCCCCTATCATTTCCCGTCCCCCACCCCATTCCATCCATTCCAGCACACTGTTTACCTTCTAACAATACTTCTCACCTCAAAGTTTGTTTGAACCAGATGCTTTCGAAAACAAGGCTAATCAGTTATCATCATTAAAATTTTTAATATGGGAACCAACGGCAAAATCCGTTGTATGGGGTTACTACTACCACACCGTATCCGTGGGTCTGGCAGCACATCATTCGTACCACCCCCTCCTACCCCTTCCGTTGGCACTCACTACGAAGATCCGATCATTATTTTTCGGCATTTCTATATGTTCTTGCAGTCAACTCCGGCGACTCAAGACTAACAATTAGACAACATTTTTCCCATGGCTAAGGGAACGTCGCTGACCACCACCACGTACATGGGTACCGTGCACGGTGTACGGGTATGTATTGAGCTGGCAGTTTGAGTCTGATGTTTCGTCATGAAGGCTTTTTTTCTTTCGGGTTTTTTTAAACAAGTGCTTTCACAGATAAACATTTAAGTTCATTGTTGTCACGGAGTGAGATGGCAGGGCGATTGCAGAGCGGTTTCGTTTTATGTCACCTATTTGTCAGTCATGTGTCTCATGTGAGTAAGCGTA
>KZ061644.1:277161-310397 GCA_002091835.1 Anopheles maculatus
ACCGACGGAGTGCTCCACACGCGTCAGAGGCAGGCGAAACCCATTCGCTTGCCCTGGTTCTAATCCACTCTCCCGTGCGCTTACCTGTGAGCAATGAATCCAACCTCGTTTTCGGAAGGAGTGTGAGCTAGAAAAGAGCCAGGGAGCAAAGAACAAAACAAAAACAAAAAAAACACACGACGGCTCAACCTCGCCGGGGCAGCAAGTCGATGGGAAATTTACATTAATTCGCTAGAAACATAAAAATGCTTACACGCACTCATAAAATTACATAATTTCTAATGCTCCCTCTCACCCATTCCATTCGGTTTGCTGTGGGCTCGCCATTCGCTTGCCACGCACCAGCACAACCCTTTGGCGTTTGTCCTTGTGGTGTTTCTGCTATCTGTATGTGCGGGTGCGTAAGGACTAGCAGCAGCAGGAAAATAAAGAACGCATTCCTTTTTGACCTCAACCGCACACACACACACACACACACACACACACACACATACATGCGCATACACACGGGTGGTAGTTGATGAACAAGTTTATTAAAGTGATTGTGCCATACATCATGGCAATAAGTGTATGTTTTCAGTGTAAGTTTCGCTTGGGTGAAATAGGATGTCAAACAATGTTGCATGATGTTTAGCTAATGTGTTGAATAGCATGTTTTAACAACATCAAAGTGATTCCGTGCACTTATAGAATAGATGCTAAGACATACGTTTATAAGTTTGCTGACAATTAACATTAAACTAGAGGAACTGTATATTATTCTTTTACAAAAACTTATTTACGAATTGAAGTACTGCGAATGGTGGCCTTCAAGTAAAGGTATCATAGATGTGTCATTATTTTATATCAAACTCTAAAAACAATATACCACAAAGTGGTCGTCATTATGCGCCGAAGTTTCAGCGCAGCATGCTCTCTTCGAGTGTCCTTCGAGAAGATTCAACTGATACAGTCACCAGTTTATCCTCTGCGGACACGATGAATGGAGCAGGTTCTCCGAGGCGGCAAAACGTGTCACCTCGACTCTTCAGTTGGAACTGGAACGTAGGGATGTTATGTCACAGTATGACACAGTAAGATCCAGAGGTGTATCGCAGGGCGCCTAATGATGAAGACAACGCAGCTCGGCGAGTAAGAACAGTGCGAACGAGAACAGGAGGAATCTTCAGACGATGGCAGTGCAAATCCAACCAGGAGTTCAACTTCAACGGTAGCAGAGCTGGAGACTCAATCGAGGAGACAACACCGAGGCGCTTAACCCAATATAGTTCTGTTAAGAAACGTTATATAGTTCGTGTTTAGAAAAGCTTTTGGAGGGAAATTAGGTTGCTTGTTTACAACACATAAATTTACAATCGATAAGGAACGTATCCTTTTTTGTGGTGATTTGTACTAGTGCGATAAGATAGATGACTTGGTTTAAGTTAATTTTAAGTTAGTTAATATATTTTATTCTATGGCCTTCAATGGCAGGTGTCAGCGAAGCAACTCTTTGAGCTCTATTATAAAATGAAGCCGCACATCTGAGAAAAAAGTCCTGATGCCATCGCAACGCCGCAACTCAACACTCCGCGCCAACAAATGTGTGACGATCAATATTAGACGGTCACGACGACTGTCTGCCTACGAGTATGGACTTGATAGACTTTCCTAGCAGAGGAAACAGTATGTCAAGAATGTAGGCGTTTTGTTTGACATGACACTTCCCTTTAAGGATCAATTTGATCAAGTCGTGATCAGTAACAGTAGGGTGCTCGGACTGGTCATCGATATGACTCGTAAACTACAAGGCATTACATGCATCAAAGAGGTTCTTCTTCTTTCTTGGCCTAACGACCTCTTAGGTCATAGTTGGATAGTCAGTCCTCACTATGGGGGAACAGTCCAGATGAGTATCAAAGAGGTCTATTGCTCATTGACTTGTTCGCTGGCAGGGTATGCAATGCTACACAACCTCAGGCGAGTCGCGAGACCATTCTGCGCAAACTAATGCGATTAGCGCTTCGATCCTGGAAACGGAGGCTAGAGAACCGCTCCAGATGTATGCTGCTTGGTTTGCCTTCCTTAGGCGAGCGAGTCGTTCCATCCATATTGTTCTTCATTGCGGGACTCCTCGTATCAGCAATCAACTTGTATGTCCCAGACAGGTCACTTCGTGCTCGGCCGTCATCGAACGCCAGGCATCATTCTCCACCTCTGATCCGCTTTTTTTGCCGGATCTTCAATGCCGTCAATGATGTCTTCAAGTCGGAGATTTCAGCAGTAGATTTCTCCTACCGTGAAGCCGTTAATGTGTATAATTCTGTTCCATAGTGATCCACATTCTCAAACTAGCTCAGAGAGAGAACTTCAAAATAGCGATCCTTCTAATCAGATCGTTCTAATCAAATAACCCAACTTGGTGTACAGTTTATCAGTAACGATAATGAGTTTGCCATATGTTTTCAACTGACCAAGTAAACTTTTCCTAGAATGTCTTCAATCATTTTATGGAAAAGCGATCTTCTTAATAAATTAAAACAAAATGAAGTGTCGAAAGTATTGAAAAGTTAAACGACACTTGAACTCTTGATAACTTCTTGTTGTTTTAAGTCATCCTTCAACTGATCTTCTGCGGAATCGATAGAAAAGACAACGTAATAGACGTAATAGACGTAATAGAGTCCAATTTAAATTTTATGGAAAAAAAATCAGACACGTTTTGTAAATGTCTTCAGATATCGGCTTAGCCTCAAATTTACTACATCGATGTAACATATGGAACGATAAAAGGCAGTTTAAAATATAAGCTAGATTTGCATTATACCTAATATAAACTAGAACTGATAAAAATAAACCACGTTAGTTCGGTGATCTTGTTACACGTGTGGTCTTACTACAAAACCAACCCCGAAACGCCTCTATTGATTTCCGATTTTCAATTTTTCATCATTTTCAACCATAATATTGTACTTGGTATTATAGCGAGCCGATTACAGCAACAAATTTAGACCCATAGCTGTAACTCCCTTCAATGCCACCAAGATGTTAAGAAGCTAAGAGCTCCTTCTCAAGGACATGCTCGTCTCAAAACCCAATTCGAAAATAAATATGTTAACCTAAACCCAGGGAAGCCGAAACTTTCCACCGGCGACTGTGTTTGCGGCACACCGAACACGGTAATGCTGGTTGCCGAAAGTACTGCCATAAGGGTTCTTCATAGTTGCTACTTTTCTCCACTAATTTGGCCTATGAAAAGCGACAATGACGATGCGCGACATTTAGAAGGGTTGTAGCGAACGCCGAAAAAGTGTACAAGTGGAAAATGCAACCGTACCACAAAGGATGGATAAGTGCAGCCGAGGAACAAGAGGAATGGTTCAACCGGGAAGGAGGGAGGGTTTTATAGCGTATGCATGTGAATGAGATTCTTTTTCAAATCCCAAGTACCATCGCTCTGCCGAATGGGGAGTTATATGGAAACAAAAAGCCGCCACTCGAATTGGGTTCGACGAGCAGAAAGTCTAAATGTGGGTAAGTCTTTCGAACAGCCGACTGCTGCTAGAGATGAACTTTTGTTGCATCGGTTTTTTGCATCGTTCATTATTTGGATTTCATTCCATCGAACGGTTTGCTTACATGGCCACCGGCTTGGTGCGATCATTATAAGCGCCTGTGTTTATGTAAACGCTAGACTGCATGCAAGTGCCTCGCACGGGAGTGCATCTTCATGCTCGTGCAGTCGGTATATGGATAATGCGCATCTTGTGCACTGTTGGTATGAAGATTGCTAATTAAGTATCTTAATGCTTGAGTGCTGTGTAGCGCGCAGTGTGCTTGCCAAACGAAAAGAATTGAAGGACATGTCTCATTGCTAACTGATGTCACTAAATATTCAGGCTCGAGAGAAAAAAAATGTCTTACCTACAGCGATCAATATTTTTGTTTTTGCGAAGAAAACTGTACAGCCTTGACATTGAAAAATGCTCTCCCAAATGGCCAAACAATTCATTTAGCTAACCAAAAGCATACAGGAACATACAGGACAAAATACAATGGCTCAATGCTTCTAAGAAACACGCGGAAGCCGATAAAGCAAAAGGGAACATTCGTGTGCTACTGATGCCATTTGTGAATTTATATTTTCCATTCAAGGTATCACACCGCTTCTTGAAACCGTTTTCCGCTCCGTTGTTTTATGCTGTGCAGGAAAGTAAAGTAGATGCAAAGAAAAAAAAAACAACAAAAAAGAATAATACGCAGCTCGTATGCAGCTTTTACGCTGCTGCAGTCGATTGCAGATGGTTACGAAAACGGAAAGTTCTGGTTGTGGTAATTGAAGATTGAGAGGCAAATGGAGAAGAATAAGGTGAAGAAGGAGAGCGAGAGAGAGCGAAAAAAAAAGCCATAAGGACATTCGTAGTTCAGACTCGGTTTTGGTTTCAAAACCCAGGCGAAAAACACCCAACCACCCATACGGGGTACATCTAGGTCGTCAGTGTACGATGAAAACAGGATAAGCAGAAATAGAATGAAAGTCTGAACAAGTTCACCTGGGGCATGAGTTGCGATGATGTGTGTATGCTTTTAAGAGCTAAAGCACAGTCAAGGAAAACGTATCATTTCTTCAGTTCTGCAAACACTTGAGTTGTTGTTTTACTCGCATTTTTCCTCTTTTTTTCTTTACGCCGAGGTTACTTTTCCCGCAAACTCAATCTGATAACTAGATAGAGCAGGTAAACGCGCGTGTGGGCTGGCACGGCTCGGAACGCTTATTGCACCGGCATCATCCACTTGCCACTGCACCACCGGCACTGCCGCTCTTACGGGAAAAAATCCCGCATCACGCAAGAGAGCAAATAAATAAGTTAAGTTTTTTAGTTAGTTTTTATCGAAATTAACGCTACCGCTCTGTGCCATCTACCCACGCCATCCCACGCGGGGCACGTCACCCTTCAAACCCGACGAAGGATGTTGGCACCAGTGTTTAAAAGGATACGGACGGAGTGCAAAACCGACGTGCCAAGGAGCAGCAGTGGAACACAGAAATAAGACGACGCTTAAAAAAGCATCACACAACATAGTGCAAAACAGTCTCACCATCTCGCCATCAGCAAAGGAGTGAAAACTTATGTGTATTTTTACATTCGACTGCATCTACCCTCGGTAGCGCTCCTCCTAACATCATGAACCTCATCAGTTGGAAGCAGCGTTTTGCGATACACACCGGGTACGAGCGAGCGCCCGTTTCCTTTGCTGCCAGTTTTGTTCTTGATGAGTGCAACAAAGTTAGCTGTGCGCAGTATGTGGTTTTAAGGATACGGTGTGTACACACACACACACACACACACAAAACGGGTGAACGAGATTTACATTCAGCAGCCATCGGGAGTATGATTTCCTTCGAGAGTTGGTAAAGAATTTTCAAAACATTCGTACCCGTTGCTCAACAACCACCGGGGGGAAGCTGTTGCATAAACATAATTTCGAATGAAAGGAGCGTAAAAATCCGGTGCAAAAACACCACACGACTGAGCTGGAGCACATTTAGCGAAGCTGTTTTTTTATTCAACACTGCATACGCAAAGTGCATGAACGCAGGTCCCATATCAATCAGCAAAAATTAATCCGTACGAGCAGGAAGCATATGTACTGGTGCGTGTGTTCACATTTGTGAAGGTGAAAATAAGAAAATTTTGTGCTCTAATTAAGTGTACGTTTCTTCAGTGTGATGCGTTGCGTTAAAGCAGACATTCGTTTCGGGGTGTAGCGGTGTTGTAACGACGATATAAACCGATGAAATGTAACAATATCTAACTAATATATAATAACGTTTGATTGTTCGTTTTCAAACAAATAAAGAAATCCTCATTCTTGTTAACTTAACTTTGAGAGATATTAATTAGTCTAATCATAAGCTATTGTTATTGTTTCTTGGAATAGTCCAGTGGCACAGTGGTAGTAACATAGGATGATAACATGTACGGCCTGAAATCGTATTCTATCCGATTGATGATGATTTTTATCCCGCTTTGGGTACATTGTTCATAAGTCAGACTTATGGCTAGGACCTATCGAGGACACAGTGCCCAACAAGAAGAAACATCATATAGACTTCGCGATGAACAATTTCAATGCTTTAGGTATCATTTACTCGACTACTCTTCATACATTTATCACTTCATTTTGTGGTCCAACTAAAATAAATTAAGTAACAATCTCTTTTTTCCAGAATAAAACAAAATAGATTCAGACACAAAATAATTGCTTGGCAATGTTTTGGTTTGCACAACGTAATGAAAAGGACTTATTAGGACGCTCCTAAACATAATTTTAATTCGTCCATCAAAGTCCTTTTACACCACCTAGGCTGTTGAACCTGGCTGGGATCTGAGACTTCAAGACATTTAAATCCTTTAACTTTTGGAAACCATCTTTTGTATGTCAACCCAAGATACTGGCATATACAGATGACATAGACATTGGTTTTCGGACCCAAAGATTATTGTCTAATATTTTTTTTTATCAACGGACTCAATAGGCTTGTAGATAGTGTTTAAAGTTTTTTTTACATCAAAATCTAAAACGTCACATGGATAACCTTAGCTTAGACTCTGTCATAGCCCGAGGGAGCGCTGATACGTCTGTCACCGACAAACCGAATACAACGGTTTCACCTCACCGGCTTCATTGAAGATTCGGCACATGCAGACTAATGGGCAAAAGGAGCCAAATTCTGCGATAGCTATCTAAGGATCCACCAAACGGGATGCTGGCATTAGACAAGTGGCTCTGCTGACAAATACTCATTAACGCATAGGTGATCGATCCCTCAAAGTTGATCAAAAGTTTATTTATCTTGGAACAGTAACCAGTAATTACACAACTGTTAAAATATTCACAAGAGTACTGACTACCATCCGGTCATACTATTTACGGTCTAAGGAAATTTTCAAAATCAAAACACCTGCCATAACAAACGAAACTAGGACTATACGCCTCTGAGACATGGATTCTGTCCAAAACTGGCGAAACCATCTATGTGACATTTTAGATAGAGATGCTAGGTAGGATTGTTAGTTCCGTATACATGGAAGAACGATAAGGAAACCGCTACAATAATGAGCTCTACAAGCTGAACAGTGGCCTTACTATTGCTACTCACGGATATGGATTGCAAACGATTTAGAGGACTTCTGAAAAAGATCAGGACACTTCACGCGTTAAACATATTATACAAATACCACTTAATGATGTGTATTGAATTCTTTAAGTTTACAAACACATCAAGATAAAACATATTGCATAGATTGACAATTGAAAAAAACTCACTGGTTCAATGCCGAAAACATCGTTCCAAATAACTTGAACTTCAACTTTACAAATAAAAGTATGAATACAAAAATGATTAAAAAGAAACAACTAACCATTCCTTGGACTGTTTCGGATGGTTACTCCTGCATATAGCGTACATGACTGAGTAGCAAATAGGACTTATGCTTTAAAGCCCTTAAGATATTTGTACTTTTAACATATAAACGATATGCGCACTGTTTTGTTCCAAAAGCATGTCGTATTTTGACATTTATTTACTTCTACCCAAATTGTATTCGGTAACGACTAAACACATCTTACCGAATGGGTGTTATCGAATGGGTAAATTATCCACACGTCATTTTAACTCATAGATCTCATTAACAATTTAATCGGGGATGGATGGATATGGATCATCGAGGACTCCGTACGTTGTGAATATTGGTATATTAGTAAATCGAAATCAATTTACGCCAGTCGAACGTCATGCGACATGCCATTATAAAAAAAAAAAAACAGGAGTGCAATTAAATTTTGGTACCTTAAATTGGTGCTATGACGAACGTTTATTATTACTCCTAATGAGAACTTCGACGTCGACATTATGGAAGGAGTAAAGATAGCGTGAAAATACCTGCATTAAATTATTTTGTCAGAAGTATCACATAATTTATAATTCAGTATTATGGCTTACGCCGTTTTGTTTGGTTTGAATGTAATATCTCGATGAAATTATATTGGAAAAAAATAATAACATTGAAAAAACCCCTTTCGAGGAAACTATTACATCAACCCATTACCATGAATGGTTCCCCGAAAACCTAAACTAACTAGCATTTAAACAGTAATACGCCAGCGGCCATCTCTTACCAAGATTATAAAATAATTAATCTTGCCCTCTTTGCCGTGCCAGCTGAGTAGATCGTTAATGAACTTTAACTTGTTTAACTCAGCTTCCCGCTTCACATGATACCGACAGCGGGGCGAGGATAACGATAGCGGTGAAAATTATCGAGTCATTTAGACTCGATAGCCTCTCATGATAAAAATAAAACTCGCGAAACCGAAAGTGCTAATGCAAAATGCACCTTAAAAATATAACTAATAGATCCTGTGCGTTTTATACGCTTAATGATGCAGTGAAAGTGGGTCCGGTGGGTGTGAATGAATGAAGGGAGCAAATTTCACTACGAATTTAAAACTCAGAGTTTGACAAAAATGTCTAACAGAACAAAACGATCTGTTAGATACACTACCTTCAACCTGCTCACTAGCAGGCAACAAAAAAAAAATCCTCCCAAAAAAGTACAATAAAAACGAACTCGGGGAAAAACGCGGAATAGATAATCTTCGTGACGTTACTAGGTCAATCAGAACGGTGGGGATGTGGCGAGTGTTTCGTAGCCTTGAAATTTCCCTTTTAACTTTCTGCAGCCTTCTTCTTTTGCATTTTGTTAGCAATCACGGCTACAGAAACTCATCCTTCCTAAAAAAAAACCGTTCGGTGTCTGGTGGACAGTTTTCCATCTTCGTGATTTTCGTACCTTCCGTTCGTCCGGTACCAGGCGACGTAAAAATCTTAACCGAAGCGAAGGCTTCGAATGACCGGCCGACTGACCGTTAACAGTCCTGGCCGGATCAAACGGAAGAAAGAAGGGAAACTTTCCGAAGCAAAAAAAAAATAATGGAAAACCAAAAGGAAGTGGTAAGTGGTCCGCAGTGGCTAGCGGTGGAGAATGGCGTAACAATAAGAAAAACCGAACGGTCTAAATGACCGTCTTGAGGTGAAGGCGCGCGCTTTTAAAAAGAAACTAACCTAACCTAAAGCAGACGTTGGGTCGACCGAACGCGCAAAATAGCGGTCGCGACTTTTACGCTGGACCTTGCGTTTTTCCCTTCCCTCTCCGAGACCCGGTCTAGTGACGTTTGTCCTCGAGCGGTTTGGATGAAATTTTTTGTTGCGTCTCAGTTTTGTTTTCTTTATTATATTTATGTCTCGTAGCGTTGCAAGTGCAAATTTCTTTTGGAATCGTTTCCTTTTTCTAACTTTGAATATCGTTTTCGCACCGAGAGACCATATTAAAGGTGTATTCCTGCGCTTTTTAAGGATCAATTTGTCAGATGTGTGACTCACAAAGCATTCGATGTACGAACTATTTTCTATTGGATGCTAGTAGACGTTGTGTGCTGCGGCAGTATGTGAGCCTGCATTGGGCGTGTGCACATGAGTGATTAGGTGAGTGAGGAGAGCACATACATGTTTGCTACATAAAACCTGCATTCAAAGGTACATCCCCTTTTTGAGCAACAACAATGTAACTCATACGGAGAGTCCTGTAGGAAAAAAGCAATAACACTTAAAGTAGTGTACATATAGTGTGTTCTGCAATACTGCTTATGATTCAGAAACAGATTGTTTAAATGTTATGATGACTGTATGTGACGCAAAACTAAAATTGAGTTTATCTGTTAAGTCAACTAGTATCAAAAGTATAAATTTATCACAAAAAAGCCACACACACAAAGCTCATACACTATACTTGTCACTGCCAAATCTGTGCCACAGATGAGCTGGCTCGATACAAAGCTTGTTGGCATAAAAAAGGCAACTTCGAACGGATAAAGAAGGGCCTGCTCACCATGGAGAGTGTGCTTTACCTTCATCGTGACCCTTTCGTACATACACTAGCAATAGCCGGGTAGTACCTAATCAGTATTAGAAACGTGTCGCTTTCACTCATTTCTACTCTTTAACCTAACCTATACGTTTGCCGTCCTTTTTCTCTAATGCTTAAACACGGGTATGGGTGTATATGTAAGATAATTATGCGCATGTGCATACCATGGCGTATGCAAGCGGAAGCAGGAGATTAGAAAGAAATAGAGAAAGGTGAAGAGTTATCGTGGCCGTTCCCGGTCGGCTTCGGTTGCTGCCACTATTGCATGCCAGCAACAACAACAACAACAACAACCGCTGTTGGCTGGCGCTTGCTGTGAACGAACGAAACGGGCACCGAAATTCGTACTGCCACCGACCAACCGGGTGCACAATTGGACCGACCGAAACAGATTAATTCCCCCGGTTTGTTGGCAGCATAAGCTTCGCTCTGTTTGTGGCTGTGAGCGCTCCTCGGTTGCTCGGTTCACCTTATGTTGAGTGCTCGTGAGCTGGGCTTTCCAGTGAGGGATCACATTTACGTCGTAGCTTTGAGTGACCCGAACGCTGGCAGACGTAAGCAGGAACATGTAAAGTTTGAATATACACCAGCTTACCGGACTGGCTGCGCTCTTAGATTCTGTTCGAGATATGTATCAAGATTAACTATCTTTCGCTGAAAGGTCCTCATGCAGTACGAAGAATTTATTATACCGGTACAACAGAAAGGCTGTAGAAGCTTATCTTGCAAAACAAATGAAGTCTAATGATTTAAAGTCTCACAATGCTGAGCAACTAACCGCTAAGGAATACAAACAACTAATAATGGAAAATCTCCTCATTAGAGCATCTTTTAAGTACATCTTCAGTTTGAGCCTAAAACTAGCCTATTAGATGCTCATTTTTGTGATATTCCAAGTAGTTATTGGCCACAAACATCACCTAACTATGTATGGTAAATTCTAAACTTCAAAGCCCACGAAAGTACGCAGCCAGTCAAACCTGGCTATCATTTGGGATTGTTCACATGCCTTTTTTTGCGCTTCTTTGCTGTACCTATCAACACTTCGGGTCACTCAAAGCTACGAAGCGGATGTATGATCCCTCTCACGGGAAAGTGAGCTCACGAGCGCTCGCACAGCAACGGCGCTCAACATAACCGAGAAACCGAGCGGTTGAAGAGTGACACCTCCCAGCAGGGTTATGCTTATGCTGCCAGCCAAAGGGGGAATTAATCTGTTTCGGTCGGTCAAAATGTGCACTCGGTTGGCGGCGGCAGTCGAAATTCGGTCTCATTTCGTTTGAAAAGCAAGTGCCACCAGAGGTTGTACGGTACAAATCCTGGTACAAAGCGCCCAACACACACGGCAAAGTTTGGCACAAACGTAAATTGTATCAACGGCACTATTTATTTATCGGTGGTGGCACATTCACTTTTTGGTACGGTGTGTGTGTATGTGTAAAATTCGTAAGCTCAAGTGTAAAACAGGAACAAAAACAACAAAAAATCATCTGCAAACAAACAAACAGAAATTAGCAAAGATCCGGGAAGAGCAGAACTTGATAAGCATTCGGAAGTGTTGTGTGTTTTCTAGTGTGAATAAAAAGTCGGAATACGTTTGATTAGAAACAGCGTGAATATCAACGTACGTACCCGGTCGAACAGGAAACTGATCATTGATTTTCTTCTTACGCCACCTGACTACAGTATCCTTAGAGGAAACAATGACCTTCTTACGATCGCTGTACAACAATGTTATTTCACTCGCCGTCATCGTACCTGTGTTTTGCTGTGTGTGAGTGTTTGTGTGAATTGCTGCAAAATGTAAACTAGATCGCTGGGCAGAGCGTTTATGGCCGTTGTACCGTTTGTCGTCGATCGCAATGGAATAAGATGAAAAGAGGGCGACACAGTGCTAAACTACTGTAGTTTACCATTTGGCAGGTGCAATAAAAATTATCCAGAAAAAAAGTGTGTGTGTGTGTAACAACAACATCCCAAAGCAAAGCAAAACACAAAACGAAGGAAATTGGTTGTAAAGTAATACAAACCTGTATGTTTTTTCCTGTACTCAACGTGTGGGGTGATTCAGTTTTCCCGATGCATCCTTTCGTAGGCTGTTGTAAATGGTGCAACAAAGATGAGACAAGTGGTAACAGGAAGCGTTCAATAGTGTACCGTTTCAGTGTCTAATGATGGTGTTTGAGAAATGCAAATGAAAAGCCTGTTATTACTCACATCAATACGGCTTTTTGGATTTTCCGTTCTGCGTGAGGACGATCTGCAAAGTCCTGTGCATCCGATCATGCTAGTGGTGGCAAAGGAAACGCACCCAAACAAATGTCGAACAGCGTTGCAAGACGCATTGTTCCCGGGAAACACTGAAGCATGGAACGCTGATCCAGTTCGTCACCAGGCCAAATGATTGAATCTCCCAACCGAGACACGATGGGAACAAACGTAGCAGTGGAGTGAAAACAACCAAAATAATGAGTTAAGTGTACGCACGCTTTTCGGTTCTAGGCTGCATCGTCAAAATTGAACTTTCGGAACTAAATACGGTTTTAGTTGCCTTTTGTGAGACTTTTGTGTTCCTTTCCGTTTTTTGTGTGCAATCGTAAAACAAAAAAATGTGATACAAAAGCAAAACATCGTCTGGTTAGTAACGAAAAGAAAACAACAAAAACTATCGATGCAATATTTCGACCGATATTACGTGTTTAAGTTAATCGATTGTGTATTCTTCTGTAAGCGTGCTTAATGTGGTGAGCGTAAAAGTTATAGAAATTGTCTTAAGGTGTGCATAATAGCAGTCGCAAAGTAAAGAGTGCAGTTTCGGGCGACAACATCCAAACAACACCAGTCTGGGTACGTGTGCAATGTGATGATGTGTTGTGAATTGTGGTGCAGTTGACGAGGTTGTTGTTTGCGTTTCTTTGTGGTCTACAAAATTTGTCCTTCGGCAACAACAACAAAAAAATCATTAACATTCACTGTCAACAACTAACACTAGTTTTTGGGCTTTGGAAAACGTAAACCCTGTTTCGGCTAATGAGTTCGGCGCGTTGCAGTAAAAGATAGTTTGGTTTATATACGTATGTGGTGAAAAATCGAATTAAAGTTATCGTCAAAAAACAAAGTAATTAACTTTAAGCAACGTCTGGATACAAGTTTGATCAACACACACAAAATTGTTTTATGAGTCCCTTTCGATGAAAACGTTGTGAGATTTTGTGAAGACAAACGTGGAATTTCGCAGTATAAACACAAGTATGCAGGAGCAAAGGTACGTTTGTGGTTTACTGAGTAAGCAAATGTGTGTCGTTTAGAGTCGATATTAACGTTTGAAGAATTGTCGCTAAGAACTGATGTGTGTGACGAATGTATGAGAGTGACATTACCTCCAATTCTGCTGGTAACGAATGTACTAAGATATGCCTAGCGTGAAAGATATTTAATTACGCGCTTAAATTATTTCAACTTTATTTCACAACACAACATCATGTCCTATGTTTAAGGTGTCATGTAGTTTGTAAGGTGTGTTTTTCCATTGGTAGAAGGCTTTTTCCAAACCAAGACATGCTATGGCATAAATTATGATAATTAATGCGCTAACACCGTGCTCAGATCTCGTAGGAACACTAATCGGTCGATAGCTCTAATTCTTTCCAGCTCAAATCAAACATTAGAAAAGCGCCAGCCTTTTGTGTGTATGTGTGTGTGTGTGCAGGAACTAACATCGCGTATGTTTCTAACTTAACAAAAACAGGATCATTATGTTAAGATTAGTTCCCGTAAAGGCAAAACATTTAGCAGCCGTCGAATCTACCACTCTTTCTTTAGATGGTGTGATGCTTTTCGGTGACACAACAAAAAACACGCTCCGGATGTGTGTCTTTTTGGGTTTAGATGTAGAAAGTGTGTGTGTGTGTGTTTCGGTTAAAGAACCAAACTTTATGTACCAACACAACATTCTTCACAACCATTAATAAATCAAATCTTTTGCAGCACCTGATTCGATACTTTCGGGTGAGCTTACTAGAATTTTACTCTAGGTTAAAGGAACGAACTGTTTCCCTTGGTGCTAAGCAAATGTGTGGTAAAATTAACTCTCCACGTAACCTTAGCTTACCCTTTGCTCGTAAAAAACGGGATCAGTTACAAATATAATAACGCTCCGGCCGGGCTAACCCCATGGCAAGGATCTGTTCGTTGGTCAAGCGCTCCGTTGAAGAACGTTGAAAGGGCAAACCCGGTCACCCTAGTTTCGGTTCGTTCTTCACAAAACATTGCGTGCTGCGGTGTGAATCAATGTCGATAATTATATGTGTGTAAGTCCGTTCGGAAGTGCGAGCAACCGGAAGGAACTTACCCGTAAAGACAGAAATCAGAGCAATTGTTTAATTAAGTTTCACCCCGTCGTATGTTCCTCAGGTTTGCTTGAATACAAAACGCAATTTACATATGATAACTTGTAGCAATTAAAGTCACACGTACCGCATGTAAGTTTTCTGTTGTTGTAAGATTAAAATAAAATGCACAGTTTAGTGAAGAAGTTTGAGAATTTCCTTTATCCTTGTAACAGGAATGCATCTTTTCGATGTACGAAATCAAAACGCCGTCAAACGTGACATCGCAACGTGACATAAGTTGGACCTTTGCTATCAAAACTTAAAAGTTGGTGACGATTTTTTAAAGTGAAGTTTTTGCATGTGCTCCTTAAATGGCACCCAAGCTATTCCCCAACAAACACTGACTGCAGTGTGAAACGGAACCTTGAAGCAAGCATCCAATTAATCAAATATATTGCTGCTCATTTCGCCACCCTCACTGAACCACACAATGGACATTCTCGGGGAGCGACGCACTAGTGTGCGGCAGTAAAATTTTTGACACAAATTAGCACAAAAACACCGCCCTAACTCCCGACGCCCGTTACGTGCATTAGTAGCCCCGATATATACCCGGTCGGTTGTGTGTGATTGTGTGAGACGGTGTGAACAACGATTTCCACTGCCCGTGTCCACCCGTCGTCCTCCACACGGCTGGCACGTGATATGTTCTGTTGAGCGATGTGCAGAAATGCAGAAACTATGCTGTAGTTTGCTTTAAGCCCTACACACACTGCCAGGAGAGTCAGGTTTTACCAGGTTCCGTATACTCTAGCGCGACACTGCTGCTCGGGGACAATTTCGAGCGAAAGCATTTCATTTCATTTCTGCTTCCTTTGCCCGTCCTGCAATCCTGGGGCCGTCCTTGGCTTTTCTGCACCTGCGACGTTAACTTGGCAGTGTGCAATAATGCGCCTCCTCCATTGAAAGGGGCCGCAACTACACCACCAGTGAACAACCTGTGGAGGCCACCCTCTAGAGTCTTTCAGATCTAGTCCACCGAGAAATCCTCCGAGCTCTCGTGTACAGTTCGCCCACCCTACGGACGGACGGACGGACGGTGGTAGGTTTCTTTCAGGCAACCTTTACCCGACGTAACATATTCCTTATGATGTGTTAATACGTGTCACCCCTCGTTATGGTATGCTCGGTTCATGCAAATGTGCGGAAGCTGTACTTAACACGAGACGGTGTACACGGCAAACCAGCATGCTGCTGCTTTTCCAGGACTAGACGCGTCCTGTTCTTACCTCAATTTCGTGGTATTGTACACATTCGTCTAGCGCAACCCAGGTTGGTCCGTGCTCGGGAGATTGTGTGCTGCAGTTCTGACGGCTGCATTCGAAACACTGTGGGCTAAGATAGTTGAGCCATGATGGACAACTTTGCTGGTTAAGCATTAAGTATGCGAATGTTATATTTCAAATAATTGTCTGATTGATATATTCCTGCTTTGCATCGTGGATTTGCTTATTTATTTTTAGAAACCATATGCGAATTTCACATTACGGCCACTACTTTACAATTGTTGTCCATGGTGACAGCAACCCAGATGAGTGAGTGTTTTGCTTTGTAGTGATAGGGCTTAACAGAACAAACTCTCACGTCATTTCGTCGATTAGAATTTCGTACCCGTCACATCGCCTACGGTGGAAAACACAAACACACACGCACATACAAAAGCCGGTAGTATTTTTTTTACACGACTCGTATGGTCTGCAGGATGTAATTGCAACACACAGGCTTGCAATGAAACCTCATAGCTATAAAATTACATTAATTGCTTCACGTGTTTGTTAAATTTAATTTCGACGAATGGTAAACATGTGAATTATTTCTTTGTACTAAGGTTAGGCGGAAAAATATCCTTTCCTTATTTTAAATTCAGATTTATTATTTATTTTGGGAAACCAAAATATTTTGAAAAAAGTTTTTGGGTCCGCCATACTAACAGCAACATTCTTAAAACTAATAGGATCATTCACAGTTTAGATAGGAAAATGTGTCCCAACTAAAACTTTATGAATTTTATTTGTCAACTAGTTTCAAATAACACAGTTGTTAATGTACATCTTGCTAACACGTTTCACTAACATCTACATTTTTTGAATCCAGGGTCTAGACCGGATAAAGTGTTCCATTAAAAGGATTAAAAATTAAAACAACTATTCCTTGTCTTAAATAAACTTAAAAGAACAATTCTTTGTCGTCCAACCGATTATGCCCGAGATAAGGCGTATAACAGGGAGGAAATGGCTTGTTAACAGTTCTGAATATACCTTTAGTCAGCACATGCGGTGTAGATAGTACGGCGCCAAGCCGTCATACTTTAATTAATAAATAAACAACAATTCCTAGTTGCAATGAATTTGACTTTTGGTAATAAAACAATACATTACTGCAATTGGAAATCAACATAATATTATAAATTATTGAATAGCAATATTGCAGTACCTCCTAATTATCGCTTGCTAATATTTATGTTTAATTTCGTTCATCAACAGTGGCAACCAACAATGACACACACACAAACAAAATGACAATCATATACAGTGCTGTGGTAAATTGTTTAAATACCAGTAACCAAGCAGAAGAAAATATGAGTTACTGAAAATGACATGCAAAACCGAGCGCAAGGCAAAACAAACATCCGTTGATGCATGTCGCTTTTTGGTCCGGGAAAGGAAAAATGTCTTCTTCGTCGTTTTTCTTTTCCTGTATAGTTCGCCCCTTTGGTTTTGAGTTTTTTTTTTTGTCAAGTAAACAGCCGTCATATGCATGCATGCCACACTGCAACAAAAGCCACAATTCGTTTAAAACATCTTAAATGTTTGCTAGCTACAGCTTGCGTCCAAATTGTTCTGTTTTTGAGTATCATTATTCGTCGTCGACAATCATATTATATGATATTCTTTTCTGACTCTACTTTTTATTTTTATTTTTTCTCCACAGACCGTACAATAGACTCTACGACCAGCAGTGAGATGAAACATGCCCTGGAATGAAAAGAAAAGTCCCGATGCTTGTGCAGAGATCAGAGAAACCGTGATAAGACAGGGGTGAGACACAGCTGTGCACCACCGTGCATATTGTAAGGAACGGCACAAGGAACCGAAAATCCTCCTACCAGACAAAACGTCTCCGATAAGAGACTGCATTTGCAACTGCCGTACAATGAAGCTTCGAATGCCGTAAGACATTGCTGCAACCACAACAAAAAAGCCGTACTCAAATAACATCCTTCAAACAGCAATCTGGCTATACTGACTTGGGAAGAAAACGATCGAATCAACACTTTTACGAAGCTAAACTTACTCGATATTTTTACCCGCTTTTTGTTGGGCATTGGAAGTCATCACACAACCGTTACAGGGCAACACAAATTGTATGCAGAGTGGTACAAAACAAGCGAAACTAGAGGCACCCAGCTAAACTATGAAGGAATCATTCGAAATCATGCCTGATCAAGAACACTACAGCCTTCGGTGGAACAATCACCAAAACCATATACTGCGTGCATTTGACACGCTACTGCAGACCAAAACGCTCGTCGATGTGACGCTGGTGTGTGCGGAAACGAGCATCCGAGCGCATAAGGTAGTGCTGTCCGCCTGCTCCCCATTCTTTCAGCGTGTGTTCTCCGAAACGCCCTGCAAACATCCGGTGATCGTGCTGAAGGACTTCCGCGGATGGGTCGTACAGGCGATCGTGGATTTTATGTACCGTGGTGAAATCAGTGTTCCCCAGGAGCGGCTTTCGGTACTAATACAGGCGGGTGAATCGTTGCAGGTGCGAGGCTTAGTAGACCACCCGGTAGCAGCGAACACCCCTACACCGGCTCAATCACCCGAAGACTTTAGCCTGCTGGACAGTTCGCTGATATCGCCAACATCGCCCTCGTTACCTTCGCCAAACTTTCAAACCAACCACCAATCGGGACAGCTTCGACATCACCCAACGGCAGCGACCGGCCTTATATCCTCCAACACGCCGAAACTGTTGCTACCACCGCAAGTGTTTGCGGACCCGTCGATCAGTCTCCCCAGTGCTAGCGTTGATCCGTGCACCTCCCCAATGCCTCGCCGCAAGCAGGCGCGCCCCCGAAGACGCTCGGGCGACTGTGCACCGCAGGACCTGAGCAGCAAACCCTCCACACCTATCCCACAGCCGCTGGACGATGACGACACCGAGCGGGACCTGCTCGACGATCGTCCGGACGATGAAGATGATCTAGAGGAACTGGACGACGATGATGATGATGACGACGATCTGAAGCGCATCTTGCACCGAAGCCAATCGGTCGATGAAAAACTGGCGGCACTGGTAGCGAAGGAAGATTTACGAACACAATCTTCCAGCAGTCTGAGAACCAGCCCGCCGACAACGACGACGACGACGACGACTGCAGCGCTGACGACGACCAACAACGATGAAAGGCGATCACGCTCGTTGCACAAATTAAGCCCTCGCAAAACATCTTCCTCGAAGGGTGGCAGTGCGGGACTGCTGCTGCAGGAAGACGATCTCCACGCTGAGACGGCGCCAGTTCCCCCGTCCGAATCCCCACCGGTGGCTGATGGACCGGAAAATCTGTGCATGAAAAAATCCTCTCCCAACAGTTCCGAGCTAATTAGAAATATTGCGAGCGGAGGTGTCGGTGACCAGCGTAATCGAATAGCGTCAATCGACGGCTCGGACAACAATACGGTGAGCAGCGAAACGAATGACCGGACCGCTTGTCGAGACGATACGGCACGTCTGCCGCCCGATGGAAGCAAGGACATCTCGCCACTCTCCGACACTATCGGTGGTGGCCACATGAGCAGTCGGGGGCTACTTTCGCTGAAAGACATTCGGCACCTGAACCGTGCGGCGTTGAATCGTTCGCTCGGTTCCATCTCACCACCACCGTCGTTCGCGTCGCTGAACAACAATCTCCATCCGGCGCTGAGCCTGATGCACCACCATCACAACCATCACCACCACCATCATCACGGTGAATCGAAGCGCGTCAAGCTGGAAGATCGTGAGGATGAGCGTTCGCTACTGCACGACGACTTGCTGGAACCGCCACATTTTTTAGACCACATGGATCTGGCGCTCAGCACACATCAGCATCCGCTAGCACATCATCTAGCCCATCAGCACCATCTACGCAACGCTTCACCCCATCTACGGCCCCCCACGGCCGATGGCCACGGCCACGGCGGCCCCGACAATAACACCAGTAACAGCGGCAACAAACAGAATAATAGCGGTAACTCCAGCAATAATAATAACGGTAGCGCCGGTGCTAACAATCACAGCAGCATCACAGCAACCCAAATAACAAGCATCATCACCCGTCTGGCGGTGGCGGAGTTGGTAGGCCAGGAACTCCCAAGCATTCATCCGGCCTCGGAAGCAACAACAACAACAATAACGTTGGCAGCAATAGTACCAGCAGCAGTAACAGCAACAGTCTTCACCATGGTCATCATCCGCATCATCATCCGCACAATGGTCCGAAAGGATCTGCCGGCGGCCCGAAAGACTTTCTACACAGTCCCACCCTTAACTTTCCGCCATTCTTCAATCACTCGGAAGGACCGCCGCGACCGACCCATTCGCCCCTTCCCTTTCCGCACATGCCGTCGGTTTCTTCCCTCACGCTCACACCACCGCACAGTAAGTATTTTGGGGAAATATCTTAAGCATTACACATTACTCACTTTGGAAGTTAGCAGTAGCATGTGTTGTACTGCGAAGCAGCATTGTTCTTACCGGAAGATCACCGAAAATGAGTCGTAGCATACGTAAAGCACTTTCTTTTCACCGGGGTTTCAAAGTTATGTTCGTCTCGAGCACCGATTGTGTACTGTGTGCTGCTAATGTTTCTATCGGTACCATGTACGCCCATTGCGCTAAAACTGTACCAGCTGTGTTGGGTGGTAAAGACGCAAATCGATGCAGAGATATGGACACCTTCTTCTCACGAGACATTTCAAACGCACCAAACGTTATCCATACAATGTATATTGCTTGTCAAAAAAAAGTAAAATAACACCCGCCACAATGTTGATGAGGTTTAATAATGCGTTGTAGAGGTCTCCGGTCTCCGTCGTGAAATGCGACTTACGTGCATTTAACCCCAGGTGTACCTGCTGTACACCATCCACCAACGTGCCAAGACCATTTCTATCTGCGATCACACGCACTGCTCGCGGCAAGAAAATGTCTCAAGCCTTCGAACGTTCTGCCTTGTTTCCCCCGGTGTGCTGTTGGCTTTCCTTTTTCTCGGACCTCTCGGCCGCAGATAGGCGGGCAATAAAAATAAAAATTAAGATATTTTCCCCCTATTGTTTTCCACCCAAATTTCGCGGTCTCGATTCACCAAAAAAACACCGTGGCGTTGGCGCCCACTCGCGAGAACCATGCGGTCAACAATGACCATATAAAATTACATATTTTATCATACACGCTCGCGAGGTCGCGAACGTTGGACATCCCGTACCCGTGTGGTGGTGGCGCTGAGCCGATCCGAATGATTCGTTCATTCACAGGTGTGCGTCAGGTTCATGTGATTTTCCACCGGTCAGTTGAACGAGAAAAATGCTCCATCGCCAATGATAATATCGTCAGCAAAAAAACAAAAAAAGAAGCGACCTACGTCCGTTCTTCATCACTCGCGGCGCGTCCACACCGGCGACCACGCGTAATTAACGCACTGAGACACAAGGTGTCGTTTTTTGGAACCGATCCCGTTAACCTTCTTTTGCTCTCTACATGACGTGAGACGATTTTTGAATGACTGAAATTGGGGAGCCAGCTAGCCACATGATTAGCACGGGAAAATCTCAACTATCTCGGCCACCCTCTCGGTAGGCGTCATTATGCCTTTTGTTTTAGTTGTTTTCCCCCCTCATTGCGGGCCGTTTTGTTTTTCTAACCAACTATGTGTATGTGTGTGTGTGCATGAGTGTACAGCCACACACATACACATCAGTTTTGGGAGTGTGTGTGTGTGTAGAAAAGTTCACACGACAGTGGGACTCTTTTTCCGTTGTTGTTTTAGTGGTGTGGAATGTGTTTTGATCTTCTGGTGGACGAAATAAACCAAAAAAAAAAAGTTCGCAATCGTGTTGGGAAAACTGACGAAATGAGCGTCCGTCATCCGGCCAGCCGGGAACGCCGAACAAAATGCAAAAGTATGTAGTGTGCTGCATGGTCACACAGCGTAGGTCATTGGACATTCGTTCCTTAATTTTTTCATTCTTTTTTTTTTTGGTTTGGGGGTGTGCTCGGTGGGCTTCTTTGGCTCATCTACAATTTCGCCAGCTTTTTTTGGGGGGCCCAGTTTAATGTATGTGAGATAGTGAAGGTAAGGGGTTTTGCTGCATGACCTGAATGCGTACAATTTATTCGAATCTAACCTACGGACTGAGCCGCCGTACCTGTCTGTCCGCTGTGAGTATGTTTATCTTGGGGCGTTTGTTATGCTCCTGCTCATTATGATTTCACGCGTATCGTGGGATTTTTGGGGGTGGTGTTTTTTTTTTGTTGTAATCACGCGTCAGCCGTCTTACAGCACGCTTCAAAATTATAGCGTTGATATATGTTTTAAAATGGACTCATCTGTCGCTTCACAACGTGAGAGATTTCGCATTTTTTTCTAAACTAAAGCCTAAAGGACAGTTCACTCATCACGCTTCTATTACCTTCAATCATTCCTTCACAGTGTTTGGACTCGATTCGCCGCTAGGACTTTTTCCGCCAGGAATGGATCCCGGGAAAATATACAGCCCCCTGATGGAAATGTCGGACCCGCGAAGTATGCACCACGATGGACCGCCATTCCTGAAGAAGAAAAGTAAGTGTATGTATTCCATATTTTAGCACCGTTGGGAACGCTTAGTCGATTCGATTTACACATAGCGCTTAATGACAAACCGATGTATTTCCTCTATTTCAAAATAAAATAACAATTATGTTGGTTTAGTTGTTAAACAAAAAAACAGACAAATCTACTAACAAACAAAATGAACGGCAAAACCCCTCTCTTTTCTGTCTGCCAAATGAAGCGAAAAAGTAAAGCTTTTTCCCCGAATGACGGTTGTGTCGGCTTGCACGACGGTTACGCTTAGATGCACCGTCTTAAACCGTCAACTGGCAGCCGCATGACACAAAAACTGTACCACGCTTAGCCTTAGCACGTGTTGTTTGTAGCACAGTTAGGTTAATGCAATTTTCACAGTTCTTTTTCCCCCTACTTTGTTCGATCGACAGGTGTGGTGTGGTGTGGTGTACCATGTGAGTTGCCGTCGATCATGATACGCATGGTCGAACACCATCTGATCGATCGACAACTATTGAGATGTACGATGTGTGTCTCCCCACATGTGAACAATTAACATCCGTGTGCCTTTCGAAACGTATCCTTCCTGCGTTTTGAAACTAAATTTTATTGTACTTCCACAGTATAGACATTCCCGGGGAGGATGTGGATTGTTGTTTCTTTCTAATCAAATAAACTTGCCAAGCCAACATGTTCACACGCTTCGATCATGGTTTTCGTTGGTGTGAGGGGGTCTCGTCGGGTGCGACATGTGTGAAGTTTCACACGTTGGTTGCGAGTGCAAAATTTCGTAAAACGTGAGGATAAGCAGCATTCCAGCACTTCCGGTGGAGTGCTGTGTCAGTTTCCGGGGATAGCTATTAGCTAAGCAATTCGACAGCAAGGTAATTGCATATGTCGAATACAACTGCAAACGATCATGAGAACTAGTGACACATCATTAGCTTAGATGGTCTAGTTCTGTTTTGCCAATCAAATTCTGCAATGTTTTGGCTACACATAAATATATATTGGTCGCTGCCGTGGTTAGCCGGATGTCTCTTCGATCAACGACGCGCCGATCATCAAAACGACGTTTTTCACAATGAACGGACAATGGACGACTTCGCCTCAGATATAGACGACGAGTTTTACAACATGGATACTCTGACCCATGCAAACCAAGATTCACAACGGTAAAGTCAGTTGCAAGTTTCAGTTGCGTTTTACGATCACACCATACTACAGAGCAGTGATCGACATTTGACATCGACATAGATCTCTTGCAACATTGTGACTGCAGACTACTTTGCAATTCTTTTTCGAATGTTAAATGCTTGCCTCTCGTTCCCATACTTTCTTACCCTCACAGGGAAAAATGCTCCGATGTCTTAGAAATCGAGATATTGTGTGTTTTTTTTGTGACAACATTACCAACATTTTAGCAATACGGCCAGGCCGTTCTATATGAATAAAAAAAAATTACCAACATTTTCTCTCGTGCCGGATAACACCAGCTGATGGACTGCTGTAGAGTGACCGGAATCATTTTAATCGTTCTCCAGAAGTGAGGAGATGTTGCAAAATTCAGAAGTTGAGGGACATACTTCTTCTTCTCTGGCACTACAACCTTTGTCGGTCTTGGCCTGCTATTTCTAGCTTTCTATGACTTGTGTTTTACCCGTAGCTGAATAGTCAGTTCTGCGTACGGAAGGGACATACATATCTCCATATTCATTGGTCAGTGATATAACTTTTTGAACGAAGATTCCTTCAATTTCAGTTCTACTGCTATTTTGGTCCTTACTTGTCTGAATCGAACTAATTTTAATGCATACTTTTTTAAACAGTAATCGTTGACGAAGTTTTTCGAACCCTTCGGGCATTGAGCATTTTGGAACGAATGTCTTGATAAAAGTATTATTTGTTTTCAAGAGTCATAAAATCATGTATTTTCTTAAATTAAATATATCTTTAAAAGCTTCCATAAAATCCCAATGTCGACAAAAACGTGACAGTAAACAGTAACGTCGTGAACCCAAAAAGTACAGTAACGCGAGAAACAAGTGTTTTAGGAATAATATATTTTGAATATTTTCAAAAATAAATCTATTTTTCCAGTATTTAGATTACATTTGATCGTTATTTTATGCCATTTTAACACAGTCAGACGGTTTTTTTTATTGTTTATTAAATAACTTCAAATAAAGCGCTTAGGGATAGCTGATTCCTTCACATTAACCACAAATCTAATCACTAAAACTGTCTAATCTAATAAGGCTTTCTTACAACTCCTAAATACTTATCAATTCTATTGTTGAGGCTGACTTTTTCATAATCGGTCTGCATATTTTATATAATCGGCATAATATTCCCTTTTCAAACTGCCTTTTTGCGTAAACATCGGTGAGGAATAGAATATTTAAAGAGAGTTTGAAAAACATAATATTTAGTTGCTTCAACTTTGACAACTAATAACTTTGAAACGATAAATGTTTAATAAATTAAATATTGTTTTTTTTTTGTTTTCGTTCTATACTTAGGAATGCTTAATCCTGGCGTAAATTTCTTTTTAATGTTTCATCCTTCCAACCGCCCTATGTGCATGTATGGTTTTGTTTATGTGATTAAAATAAACGAAAGCAAAACTTCTTGGTGCAAGAAATGTAATACCAAATTCATGCACTGTGCCGCTCACTTTTCTTCCCCAACCCGCTACGACCATCAGCGTCCGTAAGCTGCCACAGATGATAAGCCCGTTGCATATATCATCATTCACTTTTCAGTCCCATTCATGCTCAAAACCGTACATCCCCATCACCCCCAACAAAAAAAACACACACACACATACAAATGAGTCAATTCGTTGCACGGTGTCGAGATTTCGACGACCCTGTGGATTTTTCACATTCGTGCTGCTCGCAATAACACATCCACAGTGTGCTGTGTGGCTTAATGTGCCGCTTTGACGTAGGATGATAGAGATGTGGTAGACGTACGGAAAGGTTTCGTTCTTCCTACGCTTCCTACGAAGCGTTACTCCGACTGTCATTTGCGCTGCGGTGCGAAAAGAAATGTGTGCGAAAGATTTTCCGCGACGGGGTTTTCGTTGTTGTTTGTTTGTGCAGTTTTATTTTCTTGGCCTCGGTTCCGTGCTCCGGTGGTGGCAAAACAATTATTTCAAGGCATTCAAACATTTTCTCTAGACGAAAGGATAATCTTCAGCATCGTTGCCTCGTGTCCTTTGACGTTGCGATTGCAAAAACGCACGTCGGGCGGAGACAGAGCGAGAGAGAGAGAGAGAGTTTTGCACTTTCTGGTGCGGCTTTTATGTGAATGCACCCAACACCCAACCCACCACGAACCCACACCGAACCGCGTGTTCACGTTTTTGGTAAGAGCGTCTTTTGATGCGACTCCTGTTTTGTAGCTTTCGTACGCTCGCACCCGGGTTTGGAAGTTTGGTTTGGTTTTGGTGTATTTTATTTGCTGTGCCCAATTTTATAAGTTTCCATTTTCCGCATTCATACAACTGGAATCGATTTTCCGAACAAAACACAAAAAAAACAAACCCTCTCAAACCCGTTCGCCGTGTTATCGTGCTGTTGTGTGTGCAAAATTTGAAAGATGGCCCAAAAGTCATAAGACCCGTAGCTCGGTGAATTGTTCAGCACAACCTGTTTTTTTTTTGGGGAGGTTTGTTTTGTTTTACCCATCCATGAAGCCAATGTTGATTTGTTATTTTTAAAATTTCGATTAAACAATGTCGCCGTTGCCGTTGCTGACATCGTTTCGTGCGAGCCCTTAGTTTGGGGCAGATTCTATTCATTTTTCTTCCCCTGTGATCGAATACGCCGAAGGTGGTAACGGTTGGGGTGTGTATAGTTTTTCCACCCTTTCGACCCGTTTGCAAAACTCCAACCCGTTGTATGCAACCGGCCACAGCCGGTGTGTATGGGTGTGTGTGTGTGTGGAATGGACATGCAAATCGCAACGCAGAGCAACACATGGAACTCGCAAACCGCATTACATCGTGCATGAGCTGTCGGAAAGCGTTTTTGAAACCGTTTTCCCCGTAGTTTTTACTTTTCTTCAGCATTTAGTAACGCGCGTTTTCGCATGCTGATTGCATTTGTACATGGTTAATAGCCTCAAGTATGATAAATTCATTCGCTTCCAATCCAATCGTCGAAACGCTTTGCAGTTGCCTTATTTATCTCACCTCCTATGGACGCGACACATGGAAAGTGAATGGTAAGCGGGTGAATTGATACATGTCACTTTTTTGTTATTGTTGCGAGGTTTATTGGGTTTAAAATTAAAACTACACCAAATGTGTGCTTTATTTGATTCGCCTTGCCGGCCTTAGTTAAGTTGCATTAGTTTAGCTTTCTACTTCCGTAGTTCCGAGCCGAGATTGTGTTTTTTCGAACAAACGCATGTCGATCGCTGGCTGGAGAAATCAGAAAATACATATATCACCTTTTCTTGTGATGGATAAAGTCTAATTGCACGTCACAACGATACTTTAAACTGGGGTGAGATAAACACTGTAATTATAGCTTCAATAACTAGTGACTTACATGTGCCTTATTACCCAACCTTGAATTATATCGTTTGCGTTTGTTCAATTCCTCCGCAATACACATAATTTGCGTTAAATATTCAATATAATTATATCTGTTCTGGTTGGCCGCTACCATGCAAATACACTGCCACTGCCAGTACGCGAATCCTAAAACTGTCACTCAACTAGACATTATTCGTGCTAAAGCAGGCAAACTTTTGCTGACGTTTAGGACGAGACACACCATTTAAGAAATCGATAGCCGGGGTCCGCGAGGGAGGAGTTTTTAAATCTAAGCAGCAATTTTGGAAACTAAATGTCGGCGCATTGCGCTTTTCATGCACCTGCCAAACCATAAACGACCGACGACCTACCTTACGCTACACGATGACGAATTTTTGTGTGATGTGGGGAACTTCAATTGCCCACAATACAATAAAATCGGGCCGGCAGTAGAGTTCGTCGGCGAATAGGAAAATAGCAACCAAAAACAACCAAAATTCCACCAAAAAAAAACGAAAACATTCAACCGTCTAATGTTTCATGTTGGGTTCGCGCGTTCGGTTTTTTTTCTCTATATTTTGTCGATTTTTCTTTGCTGTTCCATAAAATTCATTATTTAAATTCGTTGCTCCGGCCAACATGGCATCGTGCAACAACCGTCCGAACTGAGCTGATCAATTTCCGTGTCAAATGGTATGATTTTGTTTTATATATTAACATCTCTTTGTGGGCCTTTTTTGGTTGTTTTTATGCTTTTGTAGTGATGGAAATCAAATCGGACGCGTGCGTTTTATTTATTTGAAATGGAAACGGGTTTAAAAAGACACGCGGAACCTTTTTGAATGCTGCGTTCCTACGAACAGAAAATCAAATTATCAGTTAGATTTGTTTTGTAGCAATCGTTTTTTTTTTAAGTTCTATTAGTAAAATATGTTTAATCAAGGCAAAATATGCTACAGCACGGGCTACATTTTGTTTCACTTTTTACAACATCATCCTAGAAGTTCCAAGTGTAATTAAATTATACGCTCCAACTTCAACCCAAATCACCAGTTCGTCGATTTCTCTTCGAGTCGGGCAGAACATTTATAGAAGAATAGGTGAAACCGCACTTAGAAAACAGCTGAAACCGCAAACCAATCACCAACACTTACCACATACTTGCGAGCAGCTACTACACCGTCCACACGCTCAACAAGGGGGTCTGAAAACAGAAAATGAATTCACGCTTTCGAGCTTCAGCTCATGGAAGTTCCATGGCCTCAGAAGGCTAGAATCATGTTTATGTGCGGCGGTTAGATTAGCTTCTCCACTGCGCAATCGAAATACTCTGTCACTCGGTCGTTTACTGCTACAGCGAAGGTTGTGTGTGTCCTGTGACCACCGCCGCCAGTGTGTGCGATGTTGCGTTCCGTTTGACTTCGCTTGGTTTCGGTTAAGCGTTACGATTTCCATCGGTCGTTAATCGCTTGTTTCAGCTACAGCAATCGGATTAACCACTGCACAAGAACGAGCGAGTGCAATACAGGTGACTTACGACGCGGTGTTGTGATGTTGTTGATGTTTTTTTGTTAAATCTTGGAGAAGATGGCGGAGCAGCAGCTAGACGCCCTAAGCCGCATATGACGAGCGCAAAGCGAGGGTAAAACCATGCGACGCAATGAGCTCATTTGGAATCCCGGCCAAGCTTACCAGGCTTGAAAGAATGACAATGATCAACATCACATGCCAGGTGAAGGTCAGGTGTGAGAGAAACTTTGGGGAGTATCACCCGTAATCTATAATATCCCCGCCTGGTATCTTCTATGTAGCAGAAGCTTATCAATGGATCCAGGATCGAGCAAGCGGCGATCGAGGTGGTAGGATATTGGCGAAGGTGAACACCAAAATGATGAGATAGGCGATCGGACCTTTAAAGTCGTCCTAATTTGGATAAACCCCACCTAATTTGGGGTCCAAAGTTGGTGCTAAATGCCGAACGAAGTACGAAGCTGACAATACCTCTCCGACGTGAACAAGACAAGATGCTCAGGAGGATTTTTGGTCCCGTAATTATAGGGCTCGAATAATAAGCTCAAATTTAGATCGAGTAATGACGTTGAGACGTCCATTAGATTGGCCATGATAATGGATTGGTAGACTTCGATGCTCAACCATGATAAGAGAGTAGTTGTAATGCTCTTGTGCTTTGGATTGTGTCGCAACCGGAGTTTGAGAAAATTAACAAAGGTCGTTGAGTACCTCTGGGGAGATTGTAACTTGCTTTTATTCGTTTTTACTACCCAACGATGTACATTGTTATGGTGCATGCTTCTGAAGCGATTGCTAAGTTGAGTATCCTATTCTAATTTATTTACGCCTAAAACTATGCAACCTGCCGTTTCGCTACGAGCCTTTTCTTGCATATCCTGTCCTATACGATAGATTCTTCATTTTTTGTTACCAAACTTTACTCACTTCACTGTGAGTTGAATCAATCTATACTTTTACAATAAATTGTTCGTTTTCTTAGCGAAAAATATAGCTACTTTACCGATAAAAATCCAAGATATTGTGCCATTTCTTAAAACATTTATAAGAGCTAAGTCTACACCATAAACATGAAAAATAAACTCCCGTTCCATACAAACCTGTACCACAAGCTGGAGAAGAACCAGTATCGGTAGCGATGAGCAGCGCCATCAGCGTATCTGGCAATAAATCACATCACAAAAGAATAAAAACATAATTTATTAAAGCTTGCTTGTGTGTTCCGATGGTGTGTGGGATCAAACGTGAACTATTGTTGTCGCGTTACATGAGCGTGGCGAAAAAAATTGTTTTAAATACAAACAAACACTTCAGGAATGTTTTCTGGATTTCTTCACGCACTGTAGTTTCATGATGCTTGTATTTGTATAGTGTGTATTGAAGTGTTTCAAGCACAAAACCACATGTTTAACACATCGTAGCGAAACAGAATAGCACAGTTCGTGTTGTTTTCTGGTTAGGTTTAGCTTAATTCGGTTTAAAATAAAATCAAGATGGATTTACCACTACCAGCTACTGTACGTATTCAATCAAACCTTGTATCAGCTGTACCACATCAACTTGCTCATCAACACAACACAAGTGCGAGTGTGCTTCGGACGCACATGCATCATTCAAGTCGAAAATCTCATTTTGTCAAATTAACGTCAACCGAGCACCGCTGTACTTTTACGTCAAAAGTTATCGCCACAAAAACATGGTATTAAAAATCTGAAAATCTCTCTCGCGCCCTCTCTCTCCCTAATGTTTAACCAACTCCCCATGCGACGAACGATAAAATTATTCATATCGAGTTATCGCCATTCGATCATGACATATATCCTTCCTGCTGGCAGTCCTGCGATGCACGATGATGAAATGGATGGATTAGATTGGAAGTGGAAGTCACTCGACGTTGGAACCCATTTCGACGACATTTTTCAACGCGCGCTCCTGGTGACGCTTAAACACGTCCCTCATAAACATGTCATTAATACTGTTCTCCCCAAATTCATCACTTACTAAGTAGCTACCTCTTCTTCGGTGTCGCTCACACGAGTCGCTCTACTAGCTGCGGTGTAAGCTTGAAATCGTTATCGTGCTCCACCGTTTCGTGAACGATGAAGCAGTCCCGGCCGTGCCTGCCCGTTACACACTGTGCAGCTGATTAGGTTAAGGAGAGTTATGATCATAAATGTAGCTTCATGATATCGGGACTGAGTGATAGCATGCACCAGAAACTTTCACAATATCTTTTTTGACTGGCAGAAACGAAGTGAAGCGAATCACCAGAAAAACAAACAACCGCATACAACACTTCCACGTGTATACGGGTGATGGTGATGCTGTGGAAACGGTGAACTTTACACACGTATGGTGAATTAACCTTGCCATGGGTGTATCGATGCTGGGAGAGCTGTGGAAGCATGCGAAGGAATACTGGAGTATACAAACTGGATAAATGGTCGATTGGGTGATCGCGTAAACTGTGTGTCTCTTCTTCGGGCGTTCGGTTCCCCAACCAGCCGGTCCAGAGTGGTCCTACGCTGGAGAGGAGACTCGATGGTTGTGATGATGATGATGATAGAATGTGTATCAAATACCAATCGCGTGGAAGGGAGAGGAAAGTTCACGACAGTAGAGCGGGAGATAAATGATTCAAATGAAACGACATGACAATGTGGGAAATTATTAATCATCATACCTTACCAAACGGAAACCTACCGACCCCGACCCTCGGCCATACGGCGGCGGTAATCTTTTCAGCGCGATAATCCTCGCCGCATCACTTTGACGAAAGCGCACTGAGAACATATGCGAAAGAGTGACTGAGAGTGGCTGAGATGAAGAAGCGGCGACTGATGGCGGCAGGACCACACTCACGTAGACTTTCGACGGGTTAACTTTCGACAAGATTCCTACCGCATAGATCATCCATATCCCGTGATTAGAAGTACATCTACTGCCGCCTGTAGACAGTGTGCGTAGCGTCGCCGTTATTGGTCGCGCATTCTTGAAACAGTTCGATCCAAGCGTTTGAGTGTTTGAACCGCCCTGATCGGGGCCGCCTTTGCCGGCAGTTTTCATCGCCCTGGGTGCGGTACCAGAAGATCAAAGCTCTCCCGAATCCGATTGTTTTTGGCGCGAAATAAAGCGAGCAGGGCTTCGATGTCGTGTTATTTTTGGAAAGTCTCTGGGCTTACAATGGCTTGTTGTGGCTTGTGTGAGCCTGGCCAGCGTAAACTGGTTTACTCGCATCCCGGAATCGTGATCGTCGTTTGATTCGTGGTGGGGTGTAACTACGCCAACTATGCTGGGGTGTGATTTCGGCCAAGATAGGTCAAACGCTACGGGAGGAAACGAAGGTATCAAACATTCTTCGTGTTGCTCTCAAGAACTACGGTGGTCGCTGATATTTGTATTTTGAAAATTTCTTTCCTTAAAACCTTACCTTACCTTGAACAGGTTAAAAACTATATAGTGTAGATGCATCTCACAGTCATCAGCCATTGCTGTCTTTACTCTCACGGTGCTCTTAATTACAACTTCAGCTTCAGCAAAAATACACTAGCAAAAAATAGCGCCAAACGAAAACGAATCCGTCACATGAAGTCAACGTTTGAACTTTACTTGCCCATAAACAACGTCTCTACTCTCTACATTTCGATGGCAGAAGTTCACTTTCTGCCCTCGAGTCAAGTCCACCAGAAGTAATAGGGGCGTAACTTTTGAACCGATTTCATACACGTTTGCATGTGATCAAAGACATTATGCGATTTTGTTCTCCTTTTACATACGAATAGTTTCTATGGGACAGGAAGCTACTGTGTACGGCTAGGATAGGAGCGAAACTGCCGTTGGCTCGCTTACTCCGTACTGTCGCATTTCGGTAGGGCGAACTTTCGAACGTGTTGTTCAAAGCCACCCATGTCGCATGTCCGGACGGCAAGGATAGACGAAAGACGCAACATTTTTCTTACCTTGCTGTCTACCAATGCAGCGCTATGTCTCGTTCGCTTAGGTCGTCTCCATTTCGGTGTGTTTTCCGGGTTTTCATATTGAAGTGCTACAAAAATCAGATCTTTCCACACATTTGCTTTTCGTTTTGAGTTATTTAGTTTTCAAACTTACTAAATGATATCAACATTGACAGTAAAAAAAAGATGAGGATTTAATAACTAAACGTTCAATTTGTCCTACCATTGTTGGTGAAGCTGTTTCAACACTTTACAACATCCCTTGCATGGTTTGCACTAGAAAGTGGCGCCTTTAATCATCATAATTCCAGCTGTGCAATTGATCTGCACCGAGGATAAGCTTTATATGCAAATAATGACGAAAGAATAGATGGTACAGCGCCACACACAAACAAAAAGGCTAGTAAATGCCGCCAGAAACCTCCCTTGAGTTGCATTGTTTCTATTTGCGGTTTTTTTGTTGTTGCCAGTTTTCCCATCTTGTTGGGATCTTTTTCTATCGCACAAGGCTGTCTGTCCAAAAAGGACGCCAAACAACAGCAACAGAAAACCACATCTTTCTCGTTCTCACCCGCAAAGACGGTGGGACGGCCACCCATCAGTGCGGTGGGGCCAGGATGTGGATCGATATCGGGGATTCCCTGTTTGGCTGTATGCCACTACGCAGCCGAGCTGCCGTACTATCGACAATCGACCTTTTTCATCGAGCCGCTTTTCCACCCGTGCCCGTAGATGCTGAAAGGGTAGACCATGCCTGCCGTTGCTGCGTCTACTCACTTGCACAATTCGCTGCAATTTGCTGTAAGCAAATAAATAAAAGTGCCATATACCTTTTGCGCATACCCTGGCAGCATTACTGGCAGAAGGTACAAACGGTGGTGAAGCGAAGCTGGGCCGGGTGAAAGGGATCGGTAAAAATTGAAGCAAAAACAAACCCATAGATAACCGCCATCGCAAACGATCAAGATAAATCATCAATCAGTCCCGTATGCCGATGGCGTTGCTGTACCAATTGTTCGAAGACAC
>KZ061644.1:310961-329197 GCA_002091835.1 Anopheles maculatus
GCAAAGACAAGTGTAGGAGTTAGATTCGTTTCGTTTATGGCTGAAAACCCCCGATCCGTTCATTCGATGACAAACGCACAGCTAAATAGAATACAGAAAGACGGTTCGCTAAGAGCTTTCGTGAAGATCTATCCATCATGTGCCAATTACCCTGGTACGTGGAATGCGTAGCTAATACACATTATTCGCTAATTCGTCTTGCTGATCGATTCGATCATATGCAGTGAAACGTCATATGGTACGGCAATGGCTGCGGTGTGGCTGCGCTTCTTAGCCGATCCGGAAACGTTTACCGGTCGCGGTTCCGGGAGCTTTGGCTCGAAAAAATAAACCACAGGATGAATCTAACAGTACCCGTATATTCTTTCCGTGCAGGCTTCAGCATTCGTTGATACGCCAATCAATTGTCGGAGACTCACTTAAGCTTAACCCTGTTCAACGCACAACTTTCCCATAAGCAAGCAAATCCCACCGCCACCGCACTAGCGCCAGAATTTAAGCGGCCTACAACTACGCCACACCACATAGAGACCTGGCGCCTGGCGTAGACGGCTCACATCAGCCGTGAGCCGTAGATGCAGAGGCTCCAGAACGAGAAAGAGCAAATGGACCACAGGGAAGATAATAATACACCTTTACCTTCCTGGCCATTGTCCAGCTAAAAGAACTCTTTTTGGCCTTTATTCTCACCTACTGTTTCTCAAGACAGTCGACTACCGTTTTTGCCGTGTTCCATCGGAACACTCGCCACTTCGGAGCTCTTGCGGACGGGGTGGGGAGGTTTTGCTGGACGGATTGACTTGTGTTGCTTACGTTTCGTTGATTCCTTCCTTTCTTTTGACGCCTCTCTCCTTCCTACCTCTCCCTCCGTTTGCTCTACTTCCTCCCGAGCGTGTAAGTTTCTTTTATTTTGCCCCTTTTTTTTGTTATTCAATCAATTTCTCTTCCTTCAATCAATTCGATTAATTGCATATTTAGACATCTCCACCGAAACCAACTTCAAGCACATCGATACCACCGAAAGCTCGATACCGAGTGTGTGGGGTTGCGATCGGGCAGACTGTGGAGGGCTGCCGGTCTATTGATGTTCGGTAAACGGCTAAATTCGACATCAATGCGCCATGATGATTAACGGCTAAATTAAACCAATTTTGCGCGCTAACTGTATAATTCGGCCGTAGTGTAAGGAATACAATAATTCGAGCAGCGACATCATACGATTAATTCGAGCTAACAGATACATTTGAGTTGATTGAATACAACACGTGATGTTTTTATTAAATGAATTTACTTAATTCTATTAATAATCTTTCGCTGGCATCATCTAACCAATTCCAAAGTGCTCTGTAGTCTTAACAAAACATCAATTGAAAGTTAAACAGCCTAAGTACGTCCGATAGCTCTTTAGAACTCACTCAAAATAAATGATTGTAATGATTGTACTCGAATGATAGTCCAAAACAACATCTCCCTAACCTCCACTGGTCACAGGTAATGGCAGTAAGCAGTCAGTAAGTGCATTTCAACTAGTGCATCACAGCAAGAGAGAGACAGACAGAGGAAAAAAAGTGGTTCCACTGAAACGAAAGGATTTTATCGCACACCGAAATCATCATCCAGTGCCAGCTTGAACGGCAAATACAAATTGAAAATGAAGGACTTTCAATTGATCCTGTGGTTCACACGGTTGCTGAAGCCCGAAGCCACCACAACGCCACACAAAAAAAAACTCAGAACTCTGAAGAAGTAATCACTTGGCTTTTTCCTGCCTGCCTTGTAGCGGAAGTGGCTCAAATGCGAAATAAAAAAACAACAACCACCCTACCATGCGATCGTACTTGTTGCGCGAGAGCTTTTCGGTTCGGTTTTATGGAGTGCAGGATACCATTCATGTATGGATTAACAACAGCAAAAAAAAAGACGAGGTTGACGAAGTTCGTTCAAATTTTTTATTCCCTTGTAGCCCACAAAAAGCCCGCTTGCTTTTGTACGATTGCTTGCGCTGTACTTGGGCAATAAAAAAAACACAGTTTGTAAACAATGTTTTTGATATTCGGCTTAGCGTATATTGAACCGGTGCTTCTTTTTCGTTTTCTTTCGTATGTGTGTGTGTGTGTGATGTGTGCCTGAAGCTATTGTGCAGTAATACAATTTCCAAAATGTGATACATACACGTACGTACTGATTTCACTCTACGTCCAGCTGCAACTGGTGGATATGTACTGTATTGCAGATGGTTTAAGCAGCAGCGCATCACCTGAACCTAGAGACTGGCCAATGCCTAAAAGATGCCGACAGTTTGAAGAGTGTGTGAGAGAGAGAGAGAGAGAGACGAGTGAATTTTCTCACCTTCAGCACAGAATTGAATCAAAAAGGTGCGCTTTTGAAAGTCACCGGTTCAAGATTCATATCCGGTACCGAGTGTTTCATCGTATGCAGGCACCGCATGATGAGACTGATCTGGTGTGATAGCTGTAGAGTGTGCGGTCACGACTTTTGCCTGTTCGAAGCCTGTCAGCATACAATTCGCTAGTGCTCGGATTCATGCAATTGCTTCGAAATGAACATATCTCGTTAGTTGCGCTGCTGACCAAAACACAATAATATCTGTTTTTTCGTACTTATTTTTATTTTCTTTCTTTCTGAAACCACGCACGAAATGCCAGTGTGTTTCGTATGAGCCCAGTTTACCTGTCCAGGTTTTTAAACTTTCAATTCAATTCAATTAAACAGTGTAAAAGAATCTGTAACCATGATAAAGATCATTCCCACCATCGGGAGGGAAGAATGGAGATCAAGTCTATCAATGTGTGGCTTGTTTGTATAATAAATATCACGTAGATCAATTTCTATACATGCGCGGCCGGCCCGAGGCAGGAGTAAAATAGCAAGAAGAGATCCAATTCTTCCCCAAAGCCAAAAGGCATCCGAGGATGATGTGAAAAGCGGGCTAACCTGCGTTTTTTTTTTTTTGTTAGTTGCACGATCACGCTGACTGTAGCAATAAAATAATAATAACTTTTCACCTTTCACACACACACACACACACACATATACCCATCGAGGAGAGGGCCAGATTAGTAGGCAAATGTTCAATTTGCGTTTGTGGCACGGAACCAAAAAACGCTAACAAGACGCGTTATCCCGCCCTGCTGCAATCATTCCAAATCATACTGCACTACGGCTGTGACGCGTTTCAATGGTACCGGCCGATTCGTGAAATGTTACAACCACACAAAGCCTACCGCACGAATCATATTGATGAAAACTAAACACGGTTAAACGGATATTTTGGAGCCAGGCGGATAGCAAAATATAGCAGCGATCAACACGGTGCGCCCGAAAGTGGACAGGTCATGATGAGTCGGCAAAACCCGAGGCATGCTTTCGTGCAGGTATTGCAAGCACACCAACTATCAGTGATGCGGCAAACAGTTTTGGAAGAAGATCATTTCATCGCCACAAACCTGTGTTGCTCGTCCTACGGCACACGGTTGGCTCACTTTTTGCTTCGGTTCACCTATGGGCGAACAAATGACACACATCGGCGGACGACGCTACAGTCGAGCCAGGTGTGCCGCACTATCAGCAGCGGGGATGGCTGATTTCGACGATAATTAATTGATCGAAACGGACGGGATACTTGTGTTCTGTAATTGGACAAATGGATTACTACCCCGAATGTGTCAGGTACGCCTCTCAATCCCAGCGCTGCTCACATAAAACGAACTGTGCCGACGACCGCACTCACTGTGGATGATACGGCCGTCGTCTGCTCGGGCTAGCTGCCGCCTTTCGGCACGACTTCCAAATCACTGCATTTTAAACAACAGAAGCACACCATTGAACGGTATGCAGGAACGTCAAACCTGTGGCAGTGATCGTCACCTCCCCATTTCGGAACATGTTTCCCTGTTTTCTCCTTTCACTTCCCTGTTAGCACGTACGGGCTTTGGGCACCCGGCTATACTAATCCCGGTGGCCTCGGTTGTCTTGCCAAACTTTATCGCACAACTACAATTCCGGCCTTTTCTTTCGTTTCAGTGAACCGACCAAAGGGACAACATTCGGCACCGCGCGGAGGACCACCCCGATCCTGGACCAACGCCGAACTTACCGAAGCGCTGCAGCACGTGTGGAACAAGAAGATGACTACGAGTCAAGCGTCGCGCATCTTCGGCATACCGTACAACTCGCTGCTAATGTACGTGCGGGGCAAGTACGGCAAAAGCTTAAAGCTGGAGCAACTGCGGAAAGACTGCATTAGTGGGCCACCGATCGAGTTGCTGCAGATGGGCGTCGGCAATAGCAACAAGGAGAAGAAGGAAGGCAAAGATTCCGATCTGCACCACAGCCACCATTCGGGCAGTGGAACGGGACGGGACGGTGGGCGGAACAGTGGCAGTGGTGGTGGTGGTGGTGGTGGTGGCGGTGGTCCAGGAAATGGTGGTGGAGGACCACGATCCGCATCCTCGGAACCGGACCTCCTGTCCAGCCCGAACCCCCTGTTTAACCCGTTCCCCGGTGGCTTCTATCCGGACTTCCCGGGTGGATTTCCGGGGTTGCCGCTGAGCATGCTGAACCTGCTGCCACCGGAACGACACCCACCGCACACACTACCGATGTCCGTCGACGAGGATTGCAAGAGCGATCGGTCGAAACAATCGCTGGACGATGATTTTCCCCAACCGTTGGCGCTTAACCGGCCGTCGTCGGAGCAGCTATCGGACAACCGGCGGGAGATATACCAACAGAATGGGCAGGACTAATATTTAAGATTCGTTAGCACACTCCACTCGCAAGCCCACGCCTAGACAGACCCGAAGGCCCGACGGCCCGAATGGATAAAAAAGGGCTAGCTGTCATCATCCTGCTCCTTTAGTTGTTGGTTGACACCTTTAGCATAATTTTCTTCACCAATGTTCGGACCGGTGGCCGATCATTCCCGTTCCACACGGAGTATGGGTTTAACTTAGGCGCGGGATAATTGTGCGCATGATCTGTCAAAATGAAAGCAATGAAAGGTGCAACATGTCCAACGAGAATCGCCCGACAATTGGATGCTTTGGATGGATGTGTTTTAGTTCAAGCAATACTGTAGTAGTGAATATGTGTTAGTAAAATTCTTACCCTTATTTAATGCACGGAAAGTGAGAGTGGCAATATCGGTTTTCTGTGGCAATATCTAATACGGATACAACTGAACAAAACATGCCTACATAGTCGGCTAGAATCTAAGACTGGTTCATTTGCAACGAAATGTGAGTAGAGCAAGTGCACTGCAAATGTGAGAAGGGTAACGAGGTTTTTTACTGACATGCAAACTCGAACTGCACAACCTATTCGAATGTGTTAAAGTACTTAAGTTTTGCAAACCTAACGCAAAAGTATCTTAGTTCAATGTGTACAGCAGAGTTCTGGCTATTTAAATTTTTGTTAAGTTATGTTATATCCTTTCACCATCCCATAATCGCACCAAACCGATTCGGGTTTGGCGAGCGTACGAACGTCGGGGACAGGCAATTGCAACTGTTTACTCGTCTGGTTGGCCGAGTGGGAGTGGGAGCAGTTGTCAAACCAAGTGTCAAATGATTCCACAAGCAAATCAAATAATAGGCATACAAACAAAGGACAAACAAAGGACAGTGCAACGATTGCTGTGCACACACTGCACGGCGAGGTTGAGGTTGTACATCAAAACAGTTGAAAATACGTGCTTCCTGAAGAGTAATCTTAAGTTTTGTGTAAGTTTTAAATCAAAGAATCAATAGAACCAACCGTGCTACTAGCAACGAAGCTGCTGGTATCGTGCTACCACTACTACTACTAGCAAACAAACAAACAGAAACAACACACACAAACACACACACCGATCGATCGGTGGATCGCGATCGTGCATAGTTTAGTTTTTTTTTAATTGCGATACTCTGCCTCAGTTATTTTGTTTTGTTGATGATTGCAGCAGATTTATATAGACGATATTATTCATATACTTTTTTTTATTATTTATAAAACACCGCAAATAGATCTTGGTTAGCGTGTAAGTCATCCGTTACGATGAATGCAATTGTGAATGCAATTTATTTAGTAATTTGGCCTTATTTCTTCTGGTAGAGTGATACCTGTTTTTTTTTTTTAATTATTATATATGATGTATACAATGCGTTGATCAAATTCCGTCTATTTTATTCTACTGTTTTTATGTTTTGTTTTGTTTTTGATAAAACACGTGATGCCTAGTAAAACAACATTGCTTCCTGATTTCTTTCCTGATTCCTATTAAGTTGTACGAGCTGTATTTTACTGTATAATTTAAGCTTTTACGTTATTGTAACCACCGTAGGGTAGCATAGCAAGCAAATCGAGCGCGACCACATCGAAACAAGGCGTAACTTCAAAGAAGAGCTAAGTAAAACCAGATAAACAATACAGTATTAATAAAGCAGATATTATTAAACTAGTAATTACACTCTTCATTTCGTTCTGTTTTAATGTTTTTGCTTCCGTTGTGATTGGTTTTTGTTTCAGCCTTACCGTTTGTATGATTTTTAATGTTTTATTTACGTTTCTTTTTTTTTCTATTCGTTTTATCGTTTCAGTAGGGAGCATGTACTATAGAATAAACGAAACGGGAGATCTCCTATCCAAATCTACACACACACACACACACCCGCGAGGAGCCAATTCGCATCGCAATTGGCATGGTATAAGACTGAACTGCATCACACCGAATTATACCCACAGTTTTCCGTTTTTTGTTGTTGTTGTGTGTGTTTTGCTTTATATTTTCTATTATAATCGACCGCTTCTTGGTTCAGTGATACATTTTGCGTTTTTTTTCTTATATCAACAACAAACACTTCAAACAGATTCGTTTGAAGTGTTTCACAGGAAACCCTCAAAGCATTCTAATGCATTATTAGATGTTAAACTGTTTCAAATGATTAACTAACAAACATACTCACACACACAAAACCATGTTACACACAGAACAATGTGTTCTCCACTGGGGGAAGCGAAATCGCGATCATAATTGCTGCTTATTAAAGTTTATATTGCAAAGCATCATCATATTGATCTGATTCGAACAAGAGACGAACCAACATTTTGTTAACTAACTCTAACCACAATAGATTAAACATCGAACCGCACTTTTGTGCGTTCAAAACACTTACCCACATACAGACACAAAAACACACACACATTTGAAACCGTACAGTGACAGAGTTACTAATCCGTGCGTAATAATAATGGTTAAACAGTTACGTTTCGACATTCTTCGTGCAATATTGAACGCGCATGTTGGCGCATGTGAATCGGTTGACCTGAGACAAAACTAGCATGCAATAGTTACATTATACAAGATAACAGAAGTCAAGCAGAGCAAGCAGAGATATAAAAAAAAAACGCAAGCAACCACAACCAATAGTTCCTCAATCAATATACATATACAATAAAACTGACAACAGTTATTTGTTGAACAATATTAACAAGTAAGCCAACTCGAAGCAAATAAAACACTGATTCCTCTCAGCAGACGCCCTTACGTACACAAACGTACCAAGTTCCTGCTAGGAAACTGCAGCGATTACCCAATCCGAGACATGCTTGGTGCGCGTCACCAGGCAAGGGCGTCAGCTGGAATTGATACATTCGTTTTTTTTATTATTATTATTTACAAGATAGCGCCAACACTGTTAGAAACAGTTACAATATCCATAGCTGAGTTGAATGAACTAATTTTTACATTGCAATTTTTACAAACACCGTACCAGGATCAATCGAGAGCCAAATCGATCAGCAAACTACGTGCAGGAGAGTAAACATTTTTTACACAAAATATTTTTATACAACACACCAATAATAGGCCACAATGTGTAACGCAGCTAGGCAGTACGGGAAGGGATGAGTATTTTACAAAACTGGGAATTATTATTGTTGCAGACAAAAGCAGCAAGGCAAAAGGGCAAGCAAATCATGTTCATACACTAGTTGACAGCTTGACAAAATGGTTGCGGAGAGGAAAATGGGGAAAAAGCAAGAACTTTACTAGTAAAATGAAAAGTAGTATTATCAAGCTACTAAGTACGCGACGGTGTAAGATGGGAAAACCGAAACTGGAAAAGCACGAATGGAAATGTGAAACTGCATAGCAAAGACTGCCCGAACAGAACCGAATGTCAAACGATTGCGTTGAGTTAAGTTTGAGCCAGACAAACAAAGCTTCTTTGAGCGACACACCACTGTTGTTTATGTGAGGCACCCGTATTATGGCTCACTTGCCAATGGCGATTCCGAGCAACATCGCACACAAAACCACACATACAAAACGAATAAACTACTGCTCTGTTTGAATGGTGTCAATAGTCAATAAAAAGGTGTCAAAATGGTACGGTAGAACTCATAGTTTGGTAGAGAGCAGCTATTCAACACACATTTGGGGGACATTTGTAAAAAGTAAATGTACAAATCTAACAGCTACCACACACAAAAAAAAACAACCACAACAAGTGTATGAGAAACATACGGATATATAGATATATTATACATACTGTATAAGAGCTGTAAAGCGTTTAAAGATGATCGCGGACCGAACCGCAACGGACATTTATAGCTAGACGAAGCAGACGACTCTAGTGGTACAATAGCGATTCAGGCTAATCAAATCTTATCTTTTATTACCTGTGTTTTAAGTGTCATTCTTACTAGTGAATAGTATACGAAGAATGGCAGAAGCGAGTGGACAGCTCCGATTCCTTGGTGTTCATTACCACTTAATGACGGGCTGGTAAAATCGTGCAGATCTATGTAAGGTGTACCAAAACCATGCAGAACCGGTGGAGGAAGACGGAAAAGTAAACTGTGAAACAAACACAAACCATGAACAGGATAAAATATGATGTAAACCATATGTACAAATCAGGAACTCGAACCTAGCATCACTAATGCGAGAATGTGTGTGCGTGAGAGAGCGAGCGCGCGAGTGCGTGTATTCTAAGTATGAATCTAAGTGTGTATTTTTGTAGTTGTTCCGTTTATTCGATTCTACCCACACGGTGCCACAACAATATTAAGTGTGCGTTTGCTTAACACAAGAAAGGCTGCTTAATATTCTAGTTTTTAATTACAGGACATAACACACACACACACACTCAGAGAGCCACACACAGGGATAGAAGAGGAACAAAAGCAACGCCTGCTTGATTACTACTCAATTCCCATCATCGTTTTCATGTTCACCATTACAACAATAGACAATCCGATTATCGAACATGCTATCGCCTTCCTGTTTTAGCTAGGACCCACACACACACACGCACACAAACACACAACCACAGCTTCCCATACAATTTTACTTTAAATTTCCTCAAACAATGCCCAATTCTCTCTGTACACGCCGCGACGTTCACGCACACTCGCATTGGAGTAGAGAAGTAAGCGCAGACAGCAAACCGTTTTTAAGCAAACAAATGAATTAAAGAAAAACAGGGTAATTTAATGAATTTCATATACATTAACGAATGTTCCGCGGTGAGCAACAGTTTTAGTGCAACAAATCAACAAAACAGGTGAGCGCGCGTTGTGTGCATCAACGAATTGTGTGACTTGTGCGCTGAAAAGCAGCAAAAGCAGCAGCAGCAGGAAATTGATGGCAATTTCTAAACTAACGATGTAATCTTTACAACCAGGCGCTAAATGGGAACCACAGGATGGGGAGTTCGGAACTATAATACACATATACATATAGTCTAATGCAGTGTGTCAGCGCAGGCACCGGCAAATGTTCTATTTTTACTGTATGGAATATACAACTAGGAACATACACCAGAAGCAAACAGAAAACTGGAACAAGTGTGTGTGTGTGTGCGTGTCCATGTGTCCATGTGCGATTGGCATTCTCTACCCACAGTTAAAACCCCAGTTCCCGAAAAGCTAAAACCAAAACTATTTATGTCAATATTTCTATACACCAACACCCTTACCGGTCAGTATGTAATGCAGCAGTTAAGTGAAGCATGGTGACATTTATGGTTAATTTTAACTGAAACATACAATGTGATATGATTCGTTTTGATTTCTGTTCTGTTTCGTTATCCAATTGCGTTTCTTAGTTTCTTAGGCTCGTAGGTTTAAGTTCGGTTTCGGTAAAAAGGAACTCATACAAAGGTTAGCAATTGTGTAAATAGCAAAACAGCAAAACCAAAAAAACAAAAATCTCGAACAAAACTCTCCAGTTTCGGAACAAAACAATGCGAAACGAAAAAAAAAAATTAAACGAAGAAAACTCTTCTGGATGTAGGAGGATGCTCATGCTCATGAGCGTTTTCTTGTATTATTCTCTTTATAACAAAACGAAAACAGCAGCAAAAAACAAAAAACAACACGTAGACGATGTAGGATGCAGTAAGGATAAAATTACAAAATTCTCTAGGAAAATAAACTTCTAACTTCACTGTTGTTTAGACGAAAAATTATGATTGCAAAAGTAAGAAAAGTAAATACAACACAAAGCAAAACCAACAAAAAAAAACTAACCAAAATTTGTCTACGAGATACGAAAACATGTGTATGTGTGCGTTGTGCAAGATAACGAAACAAAACTAAAGCAAAAGTAAAACCATGCGTCAGACACGATCTGATAGCATTTGTAAAGGAGTAAAACAAATTAAACATAAAGCTAACGATAATAGTGCAGTTATCGTGTTTCTTCTTTCGGAAGCATGCATTTCGGAAGGATATAGGCCACCGAAAGTGGCAACAAGGTTATAGGAAGGATAAATTTTACCTATCGATGTGCGGTGATTCACACTCTTTACTTTCCAGAGATGCCGTTCAGTTGATTTCGATTATGTTTCACAAGCATAAGACTATGTTGTTCCACAGTCCAATACAGTCGTCAAAAGAGCCTAGGAAAGGGATTTGCATGGCGGAATGATGTTTCAGTTCTCATCCCTTTCGATTGCCATAGGCTCAACAAGATGTGTATAGCGCAAAACGATCGCATAACCAAAAGCCACCGCAGAACAGATATGGGGTAACAGAACATCATAGAGCTTGAACGTCAAAGCCGTCACTTTTACTTGCTCCCCACGAAGCTAGTCCAAAGCAAAATTCTACTGAATGATTCTACTGTGTATAAAAAGGCTACTGCCGAGGTAGGGCACAGGACGTAACATAAACATAAAACCAAATTAAGCATGCGGCTAACATGGGAAGCATATGGAAATTCTTCAAAATTGTGAAAAAAGTGTAATGATCATATTTGGCACTAATTGATATTTACTGTTATAAAACAATAACGAAAATTAAATAAAAAGATAAAAAACAACGTCTTGATCAAAATCCTGGGATGAGTAGTTGTGTAGTTATTCGTTTTTAGGTCTGACTTCCGGTGCAGCTTTGTATTGAAATATTTCACGTTGTTTGAAAACGAACAAACATTTCGTTTCCGACAATCGAGGTTTGCGTTGAAAGTGATGAAATGTCGACGGAAAATGTGCTTTTAGTATTGCTACTCTCCTGCAGGTGGCGCTGCAACGAAGCTAGCGGCATCTACATCCTAACTTACCATTTTCGATTGATCCCGAGCGATTTGAGATATTCATTTTCGCCGCTACACTTTCAAAGCTGCAGTTCATGTTCAAACGGACTGGCGAAACAGAAAGGTCCGCAGATTGTTGAAGCTTCACCACAGTCTATCTACACCGCTTCTAACGTCATCTAGTGGAGTTTTCTTTCTCGCTCGTTAGTTTTTTTTTTCGTAAGGAAATATCAACTGATCGTCTTATCAAAATAACGTCGCGATTCCGGACATCTTTCACGTATTTGGCTCCAAAAGGTCATATTATTTGATGATATGGATTCGATGGCAATCATTTTATTATGCAAATGTAATGCACGGTGTTTCATTTCATTTAATCGTGAAAGATCTTCTACTTCATACGAATACGGGTAGCGCTGTTAAAATAGGAATTTGCATTTGTAACGTCCGGCCGTTACTGACCCACAGTGCGGCATAATTATACAATATTGTAGACTGTCAGTCGTGCGTGATGACGGTGGCTGCGACCACCATGCAAAGATGGAACTGTCAAATAAACACACTTCTTGGCGTGCCTTCGAGCGAACAACACCTTCTGTACAACTTCGGCTTCAATTAATTAATTCCTTCGGCTTCGGTTAATATATTACTTCGGCTTCGATTATTTGAGTACTTCGGCTTCTGTTCACACTGTGCAACCGTTAATTTCTTCGGTCCTTACACATTAATAAACAAATAACACGTTAGTAGAAGTAAAGTGTTTAGAGAAGATCAACAGAGTTTCTTATCAATTTATACATCCAGAACGAAAAACGGTCTCGTTTGCTCGTTTGCTTCAATTCTTCCCTCAATCCAAACTGTCAAACTGCGCAATCGCTGAAGCACAGTGGGATCTTGCGTTCGGTCAAAATGCGTTTGACGTTCGCGGCAGCTGACAGCCAGTGAATCCACTGCAGGAAAACAACATCAACATTTTCGCAACACTTTTCATTCCGAAACGACGCGAGAGCAGCAGCAGCGTGTGTGTTGAGTTGGTGAATGGGAAAAATACCATTTTCTGAAATTCATCAAGCAATACTGCTTAATCCGTGATGTGCAGCAAAAAAACGTACTAGTGATGTTGTGCGGAAAGTTTACGTGGTAGGTGGTTTAGCGCACTAGCTTGCAGCAAAAGTAAATCTTTCCTTGAGCGCAGTTTTCCCTTGGAGGTGAGGGCGTGAGAAAAAGAACGAAAAAAAAAAATAACGCACACACTAGAGAAAATCGTCCGTCCGTTTCTCAATCTCAAAAGTGTATTGTTTGTGTGCGCTCTCGTCGCCTAAAGTGGGGCATCCTCACCGTACGTGAAAAGTAAACCCGAGTGCTTGGGGGGGAGGATTTTGCGTTTTTTTTTCTTTTTTCTCGACCTCATCCCCCTCTCCGCCTGCCCTCCATGAGCTTGGGGGAGGGGGATTTTGCGTTTTTTTTTTCTTTTTTCTCGACCTCATCCCCCTCTCCGCCTGCCCGCCATGATTCAATCAAACAACGAACAGGTTCTCTTTGTGTGTTTTGGGGGCTAAAAATATAGCGCACTTTCGGTGAAAATTGTCGTGTGCTGTTTGCGCTTCGCAATTGAACGGAACCGGCTACGAACCGAAAACAACCCGGAAGAAACACCCGGAAGGTAGCAGCAGCAGCAGCAGCCGCATCAGCAGCACACCACATCGGAACCAGCTGGCCTCGACGAGATCGAGCAAAGACGGGGAGCGCAGGTAAGACGCACACAGCCACACGTATTTACATAATTCTTCATTCGCCGTTTTAGCGCAACAAGAATGGCAAGATTAGAATAACGGTGTTTGTGATGCCGATGACTAACCAACGACCCACGTTCTGTATGTGTGGTTGGTGTTTGTTGAGTGCGAAATATGTTTTGACTTGACGCTTTGTCGCGGTTTATCCCGGGGTTGCGGAAAAAAAACAGAATGGGTATAGCAGATGTCATGTCACTGATTCGGTCACGTATCGGTACTAGACAAGCGCTATAAAGGAGAAAAAACAGAATTATAACAGTACGGTATTCCCCGTCTTTTTCCACCCACAACGATACATCCCAAAACGATGGCTCAAAGTGGGTCAAACAGAAAGCATCGGAGAAAAGAACGTTGTCGCCCTGTGTCGCGCTGATGCTCCCGGTTTGAGCGTTTCGCTGCTCACTCACTATTTTGGCTCAGCGCTCAGAGATTCTACTGCTGATGCTGCAGTCCGGAGAATGTTTACGGACTGTGTCCTTTTTGCCTGGGATATGTTGTTCTATTTCTTTACGTCATCTCTGACTGCTTCCGTAACTGCTGTGTGTGTTCCTCCCGGGGATAATCCGATGCTGTTGTTGTCCTTTCGGCGAGGGAAAATTGTACAAAACTGTACATGGTTTACCCCCTTTTCGCTGTAGCTCTTATTTTGAAAAGTTGAGGTAGGACAGCCCCAACGATGGTGGTGAGAAAAAGCAAAACCCATTCGCACAAAACCAAAATAGTCGATGAATGTCTACTACTTCAGTAAATCAAATTAATATATTCACATGTCCCTGAGATGGTCATGCAGGCGACAACGGGCGTAAATAACAAAAGTGAAAAAGAAGGAGGCAAGAAAGAACGCTAGACAAGAAAAAAACTGTGCAAAAGGAACAGTGGCTAGGTAGGTGTTAAAATGCTCTTACCCAAGTATGGTTTCCGGTGTAACGACTGCATGTTTCATGGTTAAATCCGACTAGTTACCGGACAACGTGAGGGATGGTTGTCGCATGATCGGTACTAAAACGTGCAACACCGATTAGTGCAAGAATGGAACGAACGATGCATGCCTGTAGAGAAAGGCCTCCCATAATCCTGAACCAACGTGTGTGCCTGGGAAGTCACATTCGGCGAACCGTAAAGTCATGCGTCGCTTTAAATTGATCCGAGCGTCACATTAGCCAGCTAACTGGACAACATAAATAGAATACAGACCGGGTTTGTCCTTGAGCAATTTGGTCTACGGTCCAACCGGTGTTGAATGGTGGTATTCTTATACATTATTTGGCTATTCTACCATTCTGGTCACGTGAGTAAAGCGACTGTCGTGCTGAAAATGCAGAGAAGCATTAAAACGGAACACCTTTAGCCGGTAACAAAAGACGTCGAGCGCGCGTCGAGGTTCGCTAAGCTATTGATCTCCTCGTGCAGAAGAAATCCTGCCCCGTGCGTGGATGGATGGGGGTGGTCCTTCGCGCGTGCACACAAGGTGGAACCGAAATGTTGATCGGATTGGGACAAAGAGAAGGCTCAATGTTCTTTGTTTATGACGGTAGAACATGGATCGCTTGCCGCAAAACATAAAGTAAGGAATAAATCGGGAATGGGTTTTGCTGGAAGGACATGCAGATAGATGCATGTGCTAACTTCATGCAGCAAACAGAAGATGGTTTGTAGCAGTGGATTACACAATGCAATTTTTGTTTAAATGATTTGTTAAATAACACTTCCAGAAGCATCTGTTTGAAGCGTTAAATTCGAATGGTAGAAGAGGTTCCCGTGCCCCATTTGCATTAATCATTGGTAAAGGTGTGAGAAATGCCGTTCCACTTAACGATATGTGAATTCGCACTTGTTTCAGGCAGACTGTTTTGAAGCAGACTAGATACAGCTAGATACACTGTGTGCCCGAAGCGTAAATGTAAATATTCTTGAATAGCGAATGAAATAGCCATCAAATCAAAACAACGATTCCATTACTACTGCCCAGCATTTGTCAAACAATGCTTTTTTTCTTCTCTTATAGCACAGAAGAGTTTTGATTCGTAGCTGGACGGAATGTTGTGCACCATTAGGAAGAATGATCGAGATCGCTCCCTGGTGTGGCTGAAGATAGGCGCATCAGAGAGCCGCTAAGCCGGTTCTTTAGTAAAATTAGATCATCAACATATGTTTGAACATATGTACACTTTACAAACCACAAAGTACAATCGAACCGAATATGTGATGGTGGTACACGAACAATGCATACGAACATTTGCCTGACATGTTAAAGTGTGCGTTCCTCCGCTCGCCCTAATGAGAGGAAAATTATTCAAATGAAATTAATACACGCAACCTGCGCGTTGTAGTGTAGAGGCGCGTGTGGTTTAGCACTGAGCCGCTAATAATACGCATGACTTTGAAACGCGGATGTTTCGCAGATTGATCGCGTCAGGCTACTTAAGCTTGATCGCGTTAAGAAACGGCAGCAATGTGCTGCTATTTGTGACGATAATTACATCGAACGTTTTTCTTTGTAGAGGGTTTGCGTAGGGTTGTGTAAAAAAAAACGCAATTGAAACTAAATCGAGCCCGAGTGAACGTCAATGAAAGCTGTCGTATAATGTCGCTGCTGCTGCCAAACCGTGCTATTGATTGCGATTATTGTGAGCGAACTTTTCTACGTGAGTTTTATCTGGAAGCGATACAGAAAAAGCAAAACCCATTCGCACAAAACCAAAATAGTCGATGAATGTCTACTACTTCAGTAAATCAAATTAATATATTCACATGTCCCTGAGATGGTCATGCAGGCGACAACGGGCGTAAATAACAAAAGTGAAAAAGAAGGAGGCAAGAAAGAACGCTAGAAACCAAAATAGTCGATGAATGTCTACTACTTCAGTAAATCAAATTAATATATTCACATGTCCCTGAGATGGTCATGCAGGCGACAACGGGCGTAAATAACAAAAGTGAAAAAGAAGGAGGCAAGAAAGAACGCTAGACAAGAAAAAAACTGTGCAAAAGGAACAGTGGCTAGGTAGGTGTTAAAATGCTCTTACCCAAGTATGGTTTCCGGTGTAACGACTGCATGTTTCATGGTTAAATCCGACTAGTTACCGGACAACGTGAGGGATGGTTGTCGCATGATCGGTACTAAAACGTGCAACACCGATTAGTGCAAGAATGGAACGAACGATGCATGCCTGTAGAGAAAGGCCTCCCATAATCCTGAACCAACGTGTGTGCCTGGGAAGTCACATTCGGCGAACCGTAAAGTCATGCGTCGCTTTAAATTGATCCGAGCGTCACATTAGCCAGCTAACTGGACAACATAAATAGAAAACAGACAGTCCTTGAGCAATTTGGTCTACGCTCCAACCGGTGTTGAATGGTGGTATTCTTATACATTATTTGCCTATTCTACCATTCTGGTCACGTGAGTAAAGCGACTGTGGTGCTGAAAATGCAGAGAAGCATTAAAACGGAACACCTTTAGCCGGTAACAAAAGACGTCGAGCGCGCGTGGTTCGCTAAGCTATTGATCTCCTCGTGCAGAAGAAATCCTGCCCCGTGCGTGGATGGATGGGGGTGGTCCTTCGCGCGTGCACGTAAGGTGAAACCGAAATGTTGATCGGATTGGGACAAAGAGAAGGCTCAATGCTATTTGTTTATCACGGTAGAACATGGATCATTTGCCGCAAAACATAAAGTAAGGAATAAATCGGGAATGGGTTTTGCTGGAAGGACGACATGCAGATAGATGCATGTGCTAATTTCATGCAGCAAACAGCAGATGGTTTTTGGCAGTGGATTACACAATGCAATTTTTGTTTAAATGATTTGTTAAATAACACTTCCAGAAGCATCTGTTTGAAGCGTTAAATTCGAATGGTAGAAGAGGTTCCCGTGCCCCATTTGCATTAATCATTGGTAAAGGTGTGAGAAATGCCGTTCCACTTAACGATATGTGAATTCGCACTTGTTTCAGGCAGACTGTTTTGAAGCAGACTAGATACTGCTAGATACACTGTGTGCCCGAAGCGTAAATGTAAATATTCTTGAATAGCGAATGAAATAGCCATCAAATCAAAACAACGATTCCTTTACTACTGCCCAGCATTTGTCAAACAATGCTTTTTTTCTTTTCTTATAGCACAGAAGCGTTTTGATTCGTAGCTGGACGGAATGTTGTGCACCATTAGGAAGAATGATCGAGATCGCTCCCTGGTGTGGCTGAAGATAGGCGCATCAGAGAGCCGCTAAGCCGGTTCTTTAGTAAAATTAGATCATCAACATATGTTTGAACATATGTACACTTTACAAACCACAAAGTACAATCGAACCGAATATGTGATGGTGGTACACGAACAATGCATACGAACATTTGCCTGACATGTTAAAGTGTGCGTTCCTCCGCTCGCCCTAATGAGAGGAAAATTATTCAAATGAAATTAATACACGCAACCTGCGCGTTGTAGTGTAGACGCGCGTGTGGTTTAGCACTGAGCCGCTAATAATACGCATGACTTTGAAACGCGGATGTTTCGCAGATTGATCGCGTCAGGCTACTTAAGCTTGATCGCGTTAAGAAACGGCAGCAATGTGCTGCTATTTGTGACGATAATTACATCGAACGTTTTTCTTTGTAGAGGGTTTGCGTAGGGTTGTGTAAAAAAAAACGCAATTGAAACTAAATCGAGCCCGAGTGAACGTCAATGAAAGCTGTCGTATAATGTCGCTGCTGCTGCCAAACCGTGCTATTGATTGCGATTATTGTGAGCGAACTTTTCTACGTGAGTTTTATCTGGAAGCGATACATTAAACAAAATTAATCTGCAAGCCGCAGATATTTAGTTCGTGATCAATACGATAGTCATTTCATCCAGCACAAAGGGAGCCTTACCAAACTATTGATTTTTAATGCTATTCCTGCT
>KZ061644.1:332173-355237 GCA_002091835.1 Anopheles maculatus
TTTTTTCTGCTCTTCACTTTTCTACAGGTTCACTTAATCGCGTTACGCAACTGATAGGGGGCATAAGGAGGTATTGCTCGTGGTCAAAGTGCCTGCAGGAAGCCGAAGGAACGCTGTGGTTGGCTTTGTCATTTAACCGTCATTCTTCAAGGCTACTAATGCAAAGGTCGGCCTCCGTTTGCATGTGCAGCGTATGGGGAGTGGGGCTAATTTGAACACACCATACTCCGGGAACCGGGAATACATCGGCCCCTAATACCTGGTGTGGAGTATACCGGCTACAGATCTGTCTTGTTTTTATTTTTCTTCCAGCAGTGTGAACTAGCGTCCATTGGACAAAACGTGCTCCAAACCGAGTTAGAACGCAGAACGATCGCATTTCGTAGAGTTCAACCTTCGCGGGTGGTGAAGTTGATCAAACACACACACAGATACATAAACGTCCATATACGTGCACCACACCACTAGCAGGAAAGGTTGAACTGACTGATGCATTGCTGCTGCATTTGTGCATTATCCTTGAACTGATCGGACATCATTAGTTGCAGTGTTCAGTCTACAGCTATTTTTAATGACACGCCGAAAGTGAAAAGTGAGAATTCGAGCTGCCTTGTTAGTGCATCGTTAGTCTTCTAGCAACGGTTTTATATGCTGATGTGGTCCCCTATAAGGATTTACGGTTTGATGTAGTGAAACAAAGCAAAACTGCAACTCTGATTGTGTTTATCTTCGGGGAGTCTTCGTCTTATCTAGTGAAATCGGTTGGTTTGAGAATCAATCTCAACTCGCGAAGCTCCATCGAATCAAGTGAAATCGTGCTTTTGGATTCAAAAAGATATAGAGGAATGACATTATTGGTTAATGCAAACTAAGCCGTGTATATTGTGTGCGACTAGTGACGATTGTGTTCACACAAAGTGCCACCGAAGTGTTTGCGTCCGGGAAAACGCGATACACTTATGAAAAAATTGCTCATTAGGTTGTTGTGCGTGTGATAAATATTGCCAATAGTAAGCATGATGTCAGCATTAAGCCATCAGGTGAATATGAACAACTTTTTATCGCTGCTGGTGGGCGCCTCCTTAGTGGCGGCCAATTCGTCTCCGAACCACGACATAGCATCTCTGTCACAGCCGACAGAGTTCAGCAATGGCGTATCGTCGTTTGCCTTGCCGGCAGAAGAGCGCATGGCTATCGAGAGCTTCACGATGGCTATACTCAACTACAGCTACATTGGGTCTGACGGCCACCTGGTAGAGCTTGGTGGCAACGAAAGCGCGAAATATGGCGAAGGACGAGTTCTGCATCGAAGTGGAATTTTGGTGCATGTTAGTAACAGTGTCAATCGTTCAGACCACACCGGGTGTTACAAGCACTGGAGCGACACACTCGGAGAGCCCATCCCGGGGCGCAACACGCCCTGGATTGCGCTGGTACGACGCGGTGGTTGTAACTTTGAAGACAAAGTCAAACATGGATACGAGCACGGGGCAGCGGGCGTTATTATCTATAACGACAAAGACGACACCAAGCTAGATAAAATGAAGATCAACGATAAAGAGCGTAAGTATTAGATGTGATATAGCTGGCAGGGTACGTGCATCAGTAAATAATCAGTGACTAAACGTTTTGACTTATTTTTTGGATGAACTGGCAGGAAATGGAGCGCAAACTTTCTTAAAACTTATTCTAACATTGAGATCGTTTTGAATAGCTTAAGTGATAAGAAACTTTTCTAGATATTTAGTTTTTCTTTAACAAGTTAGTCTTTTGAAACATGACGCTTGCAGACCACCGTAGGTACTTGTTGTCTTACTACCAATATTGTAATTATTTGCTAGGCAGAAGCGCAATGTCCGCTGCATTCTGCAGTTTGTTAGCACTGTTGACACAGTATTAGTGCTGATTATCAAAGTGCAAGAGGTAACGAATGCGATTAATAAACTTGCGGACCATTTGTTGGTAGCCGCCGAACGCTACACAATCTGTTGTCTCGTTAGGGAAATGAAATCGTAGCGTTGGTCCACAAAACCTCGGCTATGATGGGAAACAAACTGCATCTGTTTTAGCCCACTGTACGCCATAACATGAAAGCAACAACCCTAACGTGGTTTAGCCATTAGTCCGTCTAGCTCTACCCCACGCAAGCAAAGAGGCGTACAGACAACGATGCGCAAGTACGGTGCACGACGATGCTCATGGATTACTTTCACTTGTGACGATGAGCGACCTCCTCAACGTCGGAGTAAAACCACACATCATGGCTAAAGCCATGGCATTGGTATCGCAGACCGGCTGTATCGGTTGCCATGCGGCTTAATGTGGTTCAGTGTGTGAGAGTATGATTTTTCAACTGAATTGTTCCATTGTAAACCTATGTACGGGGTATCGTGAATGTTCTCATACTGGTTTCATAAGAATTTGCGAAATACATGCACTTATCTGTAACAATAATAAGCGTTCGAAGTAAAGTCGTTTTTTGGAAAATTCAAGAACAAAACTTGATTATATTATCGGAGATGCAATTGCTTGGCGTGCTTCAGATAAGTACATTTTTAAAAACTCGAGTTGGTATCTCTGTAAATGCGTTGTACTTTATATTTTCTGTTTTTATTCGTTTTGAGGATGCATACCAATAGAGCTATTGATATCATCTACATCTGGTTTTGATTGTATGTCTGTAGAATCCAAACGTTCATTGTGATATCTTTGTGGTAAGAATCGTTGAACACTTTTTTGCACTAAATTAACGTAGAAAAGACTATCATTTGCTTGATTTATATATTACTTTAGGACATTAAGATTAGGTCCAAACATTCAATTTATATTGTTTAGTTCTTCTTTCTTGGTCTAACGACATCTTAGATCATGCTTACCATTTTTGGCTTACTAGACTTATTGTTACCGCATAGTTGGATAGTCAGTCCTCACTATGGGGGAACGGCCCAGATGAGACTTGAACCCCGGTCCTGGCGTGTGAAGACTGGCGTCGCTGTCGCTTCTACCGCAGAATAAAAAAAAATTGAAACCGAGTTTGAAATAGGAAACTCATTACAAGAAATCTGACAAAGAATATACAACATGCAATGCTACAGGCCTAATGAAGAGATATTTTCATTGGTTTTTTGTGTGTACCTCGTTTGTCCAATTCGCTATCAAATTTCATCAAAAATGTGACCTCGTTCGCTGTGAAGAGGTTCACAGTAAATTTGTTTCAAATGTATGAACCTAAGCCTATCACAAAACCGGCCGCGCATCTGTATTTACGTCGTGCTCACTGGACTTGGTACAATTAAAACAGTTGTTAGTTTTCAGCTTCATAGATGCATTTTGTTTCCGTGTTCTGAACATGTTTGAAATTCTCTGGTTTTTACATTTGAGTAACAACTTGATGCAATATACTAAATAAATATTGCATGTAGGGTTTCTGTTACATAGTGTTTAATTTGCTATTTGCGTAAAGTGTCATGATGTTTGCTTTTAACCATTTCAGGAAATATTACTGCAGTTTTCACCTCCAAAGGAATCGGGCTTCTGCTGATCGATCTGTTGGAAACACAAAAGTACGAAGTGCAAATGCAGATCATCGAAGGATCTCGTCAGTTTCGTACCATAGGAAACATAAATCGGTATGTTGAATATTGGTTTTATTAATTCACGTAATACCGTTTTTTTGTAGTTGATTGATAACGTGGCTTTATATTTCAGAACTTCGGTGCTGTTTGTGTCAATTTCGTTTATTGTGCTGATGATTATTTCTCTGGTGTGGTTGGTGTTCTACTACGTTCAGCGATTCAGATATCTGCAAACCAAAGACAAACAATCAGTAAGTAATATTTTGACTTCATATGCTTACTGTCTGCCATGTTTGGGGGCGGGGCAAGAATGTTGAGTATGCAAGATTATATAAACGGCTTTCTTATTTGTTCCACAGAAACGACTCTGCAGCGTTGCAAAACGTATAATAGCCAAAATTCCAACAAAAAGTATTAAGTCAGATGACAAGGTACGAGTCTATTCCATTTTCTAGGATAAAAAAGCTTTCTTACGCTTGGAGCTGTAACAAAGACAGTGACTTAATTATTTCACCATTTTAGGAAATCGATAATGATTGCTGTGCCATCTGCATCGAACCGTATAAAGTAACTGATGTCATACGTGTTCTTCCGTGCAAGTAAGTACTCGATAGCAACGTTTAGATTCCGATAATGCGAGAAATGACACTCACACAGAGAAACCAATAAACACTTTAATATTCTTTCATTTTCGCCCAGGCACGAGTTCCATAAGGTCTGCATAGATCCTTGGCTACTTGAGCACCGTACCTGCCCAATGTGCAAAATGGACATTCTCAAGCATTATGGCTTTGTGGTGGGTTCTTCCTCGTCTTCTCAAATCAATTCAGCGATCGCAGAATATTTAAATGTTGCACCACCGCCACCGCCCTCTAACACGTCAACCATCACCACGTCCTCAATTGCGTCGACTGAAGAATCATCGAGAAGGATAATAACGAAAGTAACAGCGACAGCCATCTTATAAGCAAACAAATAACCGATGTGTGAGGGCAACCATGCTAAAGTACGGTTCCATTATACGGTTCCATCCTTTGTTCCCCTGCATGACGGTGAATTGCAGACAAGTGGTAATGTAAGATCCAGAACAAGAACTGGGACAGGGTTTTGTCTTACACTTGCGTTGCATTAAAGGCAATATTACAATGTGCCATGCGAGCCGGCTCGTTTAACATTACAGAGTCGACATTTTGAATGAATGATTGCATGTCGATTTTTCTATATAAAACCTGCTTATATTTAATGTTTGGTTCATACAGAAAGGGAACAAATTCTAGTGTATGTACCATACGCTGTGGATGGAACCGGGAAGAATGAATTAAGAATGCGACGTTTAGAGTTTACTTCGGTGGGGACCGCATGATCGGATTCGCGCAATAATACTTAATTGACTAGCACTATAATCGTGTAAGATTCTGTTTAGGTGAATTGCAGACAAGTGGTAATGTAAGATCCAGAACAAGAACTGGGACAGGGTTTTGTCTTACACTTGCGTTGCATTAAAGGCAATATTACAATGTGCCATGCGAGCCGGCTCGTTTAACATTACAGAGTCGACATTTTGAATGAATGATTGCATGTCGATTTTTCTATATAAAACCTGCTTATATTTAATGTTTGGTTCATACAGAAAGGGAACAAATTCTAGTGTATGTACCATACGCTGTGGATGGAACCGGGAAGAATGAATTAAGAATGCGACGTTTAGAGTTTACTTCGGTGGGGACCGTATGATCGGATTCGCGCAATAATACTTAATTGACTAGCACTATAATCGTGTAAGATTCTGTGATACAATTTGAGACATTATTATGATTATTATTTTCACTATCGTAATCGAAACCAACCAGCCTCCGTAAACGCTGTTTTTTTTGTGTGTCGTAGCTGTAGCTAGTGCAACGAGAATGCTAGTGTTACTATTACTAATTACTATTAGTCCCTTTTGTCGCTAATGCATTATTTGAGCTGAATAGAACGACCTACGCAAGCAGTAGGCAAAAAAAAAGGAGAAATTATTTAGTGTCCCCGCAGTGATGTGCATTGATGCAAGAAGGATGCATTCTTGAACTACGATGAAGTTTATTATCAATGGTTTATTATGATTTATTTAAACCCGTTTTGGTTAAGCAGATAGCAAAACATCCTGGAAATTTCTGACGAAATCATAGATTATTCCCTTTGCACTCGAGTGGCGCTGCTAGCTAGCGCAACCAACCGTATAGAAATCGAAATCGGCTCGATTGCAAAGGGTTCGTGCACTTGTTTGTGTGCTACGCTTATTTTGTAATGAGTTTGTGTGAGCTACTTAATTTCTTAATTTCGGAATGTTTATTATCAATGTTCAGAAACAGGTAGATTGAACAGTATCGATTGCATCAGTGAAATCATCGGAACAACTGATGTTCTTTGACCTAAAACAAACACAAACAACTGTAAAACTAAAACGGCATTGCGTACGTTCGCTCAAAGACGTTGTGAGAGATAGATTTCAATGGATAGAAAATGGCTATTTTTTCATTCTCGAAATCTCGGCAGCCCATACTGTAGTTTTGCTCATAACGACGGGTAAAAAAATAATAGCGAATGACGAATCAGCTTTTAGAAAACTGAGGCATAAGAGCATCAACAAAAACATGTAAAGAACAATAAAAATATATGGTTTTTATTCATTATGTTTTGTTTATTATACATCTAGGCGTTGCTGTAAAGCGTGTATGTTTAGTTCAGCTTGTTAGTTGCTTTTTTGGTTATCGATGCTTTATTATTTAATATGCTTGATTAGTTTGGTACAGAGCTTCCTTTTGAGCACCATTTCCAGTAATAACAGAAGAATTTTCATAACTGCATACATAGGTTACTTCATTACTTAATTCCTAACAAAGAATCAATATTAATACTTTCTCATAATCACCTATCGGCCATGAGCGTAACATTCACTTAAAAATAATCCATAATTGGCTTACATTCACTAGTAATAATTGTTTTTCGTATTGCGTACTAATTGCGCTTTGAAAGTATTTCGCTTCCCAATCTTTACCTCTGCATGATGCTCGGTACAGCAAGAGAACGGTTTCGTTAAGCAGCTCATTTTAGTTCTTTATATTGACATAATTTATAGTGTTATAGACGAACGACATGCTTCTGGTTTTGAAACGAAACACTCCATAATATATAAACACTAAAACTAGAGCATAATTCATTTGTAAAATACAACAACCCCTGCCTCGTGGTTTTACCATTTGTTTTCCTAGTTTACGGGTAGTCAAGAAAGTATTCTTCAGTTAGACATGGATATGGAAGAAGGAGATCTTATTGACGACAGAAGCAGCACCGAAGGAGGGTATCAACGACGTAACAGCGTCAGCCCTTTGCCACAGATAAGAGCTTCTAATGAAAATCAGGTGATGGTTGAAAACTAAATACTGCTAGTAATGAGTTGCTGTTTGACCTTCGGGATCGATCGTATTGTATGGTATCTTTGTAGATGTCACGCAGTTCCTCCGATTCGGATACGGAACAGGAGCATGAAGACTGTGTGACTCCGCAATCGTCGGGACGGCGTTCGGCACAGGGACGGAGCAAGCGCGACAGTCAACGACAGCATGAAAAGTCACAACAGGACGACGACATTTGTGTCGGATGTCTCGCTGCGGCCTTGAACAAGAAGCAGAAGAACAACGAAACTGCTGCTGTGCAAGAAGACGGGGACAGTGATGTAAGTGTTTATACTTATGTATATATCCGCATAGCATAGGAACATGCGATGCAAAGGAAATTGAGATTGACAATCGTACCACATCGTCACACGTTTTTTGATCGCTTATTAATGGTTTCTTTGTAGTCTTACGCCACTGAAGAAAACGGATCCAAAAGCCTTCCAGCAACGTTAAAGAAATACAAGGGAAACCATTCGACTGGATCGTGTCGTGGTATGAATCCTCCAGACCATTATCACCCGTATCCTTACAACGATAGCCGCAGCGGTCGTGTTTACCAAAACCAGCAGCCGCAAAGTACTGGTCACGAAGATACGACTGGTTCGCAGCAGTCGTCAAACCTTCCATTCAAATTTTACAAAACGGAATGCGGACAACCACGCAAAGTGCGGACCCCGCTCCGCAATTTAATTCCTCAATCGATTTCAGCACCCTGTGATACTGACAGCTCATTGCGCGTATGCATCCACGGTGGCCTTGAGCAAATGTTTACCGACGCCACCACTTCCAAGGCTAGTGCCGAATCTGGTGAAGACCAGCCAGAGGTGCGCATTATGCAACACCACCCGATCGATGCTAAGCGACGATGCTCACTGTCACGCAATTCCTCCTGCTCGTCGACCGATCGGAAGGATGTGGTAACGTGCGAGGATCTGAAAATTGCCATCGATTACTCCAACGAAGAGGACGTGTCGGACGAGACGGAACCGAACAGTGATAATGATCTGATCATCAGGCGATCGGAACGGGGCGACGAGAAAGAAACGCGGAAAAAGTGATTAAATCGATGGTACCGGTACCGAAGACCGTCAGGTAATTCATGGCACGATGATAGATAATGATCGCTTTCCTACTTCCACCCAAGTAATATGGTTGATGATGAATCGAAATACGTTATGTGATAGAGTGAGACTGTACAGACGTAGGGGACATATGTAAGTCAGTTTCTGTGTCAGGAGAAGATAGCGCGTGTTTGTGAAGGACTTTCCCTCTGCAAAAGGGGAATGGTTTCTGCATACTGAAGTAGGTGGACTTAAAGAGATAAATTATCCCTCCTATGGAATCCTCCTACGGAACGAGCAGAGCTTTCAGCGTAGAGAATAATAGTTCATGGCACTCTAAACAAATAATTCTAGCAAACGGGCATTCCTAATAACAACAAACAAACATTTGTACGGCACCTAATGTTTTAACCACGTTCTTCGATAGCATACTACCAAACAACCGCAAAGACACGTTACACCGTTTTTTCTGGCAAAGGGAATCGATAGTAGCGACGAAAAATAAATACTGTAGACAATTACTGTAGCAGACAGGTTCTAGCAACTATTTGAGTCACTGAAGATCGGTTAAACCACCGCAGTGCAACCTATTGGAAACTATTCCACATTAAACACTTTTTCCACATCCAATTCCAATGCAAAATTGAAATGATAGATTTTTTTTTTGTTCTTAGATAGGACGAATACGGCAGTTAGTCATTTACAGAATTAAACTCGTAGCGTTAAAGCAATTAACATGAATAGAATAGAAGGCCATAAGACTTGATCGGCTGTTGGTTTGACACGATTGGTTGGATGAGAGTGAGTGTAAAAAGTCCAATATCTGGATCGATCCCTCTAATGCGTATTGGTTTTGGCTTTTATTTATGAATTGCATTACAAACTAATAGGCTCTGGTAGCAGCAGGCAGGATATGAAAAGGCTTCAACATGTTTCGTCAATTTACTCGACTAAGGAAAACATAGCCAATAGCCGTTACTAGAAATTTGGCTTTAAAATTGGGCTACCGATAGTGTGCTGATAGGATATTGAAATGAAAATAAAATAACTTACAAAGCGTCCAACATAACGCTGTTAGTTGCAGAAGAGCATTTTCATTTTTTTTTTTTTTGTTTACGACAGTGTTTGTAGTTGACCGCAGCATCTTACATAATTGTTTTATCAACTTAATTATACGGCTTATTTCCATTTTGTTGAAAGCATCTGCATTTGCTCATTTGCGGCGAAGCACTTGCTTGAGGTGATCAACACTTTGGCATTTTTTAGTGCCAATCTTACTTTTCAAATTGCCCCAGTCACAATAGTCCAACGGATTGGCATCTGATGATTCTGATGGCCATTGTGCAGTGGAAATGAAGCGAGGAACCTCCGTTTCGTAACCATTCTTGGGTGGCGCGTGTTGAGTGCGATGGTGCTGAGTCCTGTTGGAATGTCCATGGTCTGTGGCCGAAATGTTTGTGTGCCCAGGGCTTCAGAGCTCCCTCCAATATATGTTCGCGTTAGTTTTTGCGCATTTATTTTGACCCCACGCGGTTGATGAATACGAGCAGCGAGCGTTCATCGTTCATCACCATGGCCGGCTTTTGAGTTCTGGTGGCCAAACGTAACGCAAATTTTCAGCCTCTCTGGCAAGTAAACACGATCATTTTGTTTATTCTGCTGGATTACGAATGGTTTTTCATCGAAGAAAACCAAATTCGGCAGTTCACCACTGTCGGCCAAGCGAAGCAACTCGTTGGCTCTAACTGAGAGTGAGTCTAACTTTTTTTTGTGCTCCGGTAAGATCTTACATTTGTTTGGAACTTTAATGGCTTTAGTCCAAACTCATTTTTGAATATTTGGCATATTGCGATATGTTCAGCTCACGAGCCATTTTTCGTCCATTTGCTTGACGTCGGGCTACATTGGTACCACGGTAACGAGCGTTGGTACAATATACAAAAGATTTATTCACTTATGAATGCTGGAGGTCTTTAACGAAAGCCACTTGTGGATTCCCAGCCAAATATAAAGTTTACTTTTCGATCCCTCTATTTATCTATAATAATGATTTCAATCGTTTTATAACAGCAGCTACTTCTCCTGTAGGCACTGCAGTCTGTAAAGCTAGCTAATACTTAATACTAGACTTAATCATACTGCTACATTTTATGGGATGTAATTTTCGGTCCTACCGTGTGAACGACCCATGTACTGCAACCGCTTCGATCACCAAATAAATTGCCATTTATTTTTGTTGTTCAAACATACATGAACTGATTTTAAAGTTATCTTCAGTATTGAACTATGTAGTAGCGCAACAATAAAAACGAAAAGAGTGTTGCTTGTGCATCACGATACGTTAAGCAAATTCTGAACATCTTTAAAGGATGCATAAGAAAAGCATTCCGATTGATCTAGCTAATGTGTGGCTGCTGAACTGATCGTTGTGCCTCACAAATTAGTCATGCATAAACGATAGGCATAAACCTTTGGTATTAATTAAAGGGGAACTTTTAAACGATTTGTTATTTTTTGCTAAAGTGCCTTTATCTCTTCTTACTGTTATCACACGTATTATAAATTGACGGTTAGTTCAGTCGATGATTACAAACCATTCCCACAACAGTACGATGTGAAACGTTTCAGTTGAAATGTGACAAATTTCAGCAACTGAAATATTTCATTTGAATCTTTACCACAGTTCATTGAATGAACTGAACAAAATGAACAACACATAGCCGATGCATGAGAATGATGTACAAATCCGTCCTGTTTTAATCTGTAAAATTCTCATAGGAAGCAATCAACTTTTTTTTTATTAATTAAATCAACAAATAAATAAATTTACAGCAGCATATATTTTTGTTATTATATTCATGAAATTCACACAAAGAAAATAGTTAACATGAATAATTTCCATGTTTTCTTTTTATTTCATTTATTTAATTTCCATTATGACGGCAGGGTGCCGTATTTTTATCTTTTTATTTCAATTATAACGTTTTTTTTCGTTTATAGAGGCTTTGGGTCTCATAGACCTCATTCGCTTCTTTTTCAATTAGAACGGCCTGGCCGTATTGTTGATAGAAATCAAAATGTGAAAAGTATTTACCTTGTTTCTTTCCACTTTCCATAATTAGAAATATACAAGTTGAAAACTCAACAAGATGATTACTACCCGTGAGACACATTGTTGACAAGCGTAAAGAAATGATTCTTTCAAGACGATCATTGATTTTATTATCTCCCGGATTCGACACTGTTCATAGATCATGGGTAAAGCAATATCTACCCATTCCCAATGCTGTTTGATCCATTCGCCATGATCACTTTGCGCGGTGATAGGTGGAATGTGCCACCCTGACACATCCGGTGGTCTATGGCGTAGAGCCAAACTAATTCATTACACCTGTTTGAACATGGATCATCATCTCGTTAACTTTTTCTTCGTGCGACTTCAAAGCTAACACTGCGGTAGTTATCAATTTGGGAGCTTACTTAACCAACCTGCTAACCAGTAATAGACTATTTAGTAGAGCACGTTGACCTGATTATTTGCTGAAGAAAAAAACATTGTTGTAGGACAATGCCATGCTGCACAATAAAAACGTAATGTACAGTCAAATATCACATTAATAATTGTGAAAACTACAATTTTTCTTTTTGACAGAACTGCGAGGACAATCGTTACAGTCGATCATATTGTTTGTACTATTTATTTATCTAAATAAATTTTAAAATCTTCCCGGCCTTTCTTTTTTTAAATTGGGTTCCATTCTTATTTCATCATGGTGGAACCCATTAACTATATAATAATTAAAGTATTCAAATTGCCAAAACTATACAAAACAATATACAACGGCATGGTGGAAACCCGATATCCGGAGGTTGGAATAACAAATACGGCAAATAGTTGTGTAGACTCAACAAGTTAATCGGGTTTGGTCATTATTTCGTAAGAAAACAGTGCAGAACATCGAAAAAAGTGTTAACAAATCACGAGATTACTCTATCCGTTCGTTAATGCTATGCATAGAATTCTTACCAGCAACTCGTATTCACATTACAACAGCAATAAGCACGAGTTAAGATTTAGCATGAAAAACTGAGATTAAGGAGTTGACTTTTTCACTCATCAGGGTATTATGTGTTGCCTGTGCCCAACCATTTGTGACGATGTTATGGAAACATGCTGAAAACACTTTGGGCGTTGAGCAAGCGCCTGAGGCTGATCGCTGGCTGGTGACCTGTACGCCTAGATCAACTTCGGGCATCTCGGGCGTTGATCCTTTCATCCTGCGGCTAGGCTCGTGATTCGATCCCAAGCCATCCATCCGTATGCGAGCAGCTTATCAGCAAAAGGCAATAACTGAGCAATGGTGGGTTCGCAATAGTGAAATCGAGTTCCTTACGACGACAGGTACCCGGAATAGTGACACGTTCCGCTGTGGGCACAGGGGCGAAAGAGGCCGGTCTAGGCCGTTAACTAGATTTCCAGATTGGCTTATGGGTTTTGGGTATGGGTTGATACTTTTTTTTTTGGTAAATAAGTTTATCCATCCTGGGTAGATTATCTTCAAGAGAGCTTGCAAATATAGGAAAAGTTTAGATATTCAGAAAAAAGACAGTGAACCAAAAGGGAATAAGAAGCGTACAGATAAACACAAATAAACATGTCAACAACAACAACAAGTGCCAAAACAGAGTAAATTGTGCCAATTGCAGTGAAGAGGAAACCAATATTTGTGATATTGTATAGTTATGTAGGAGTACATTAAAATTAAGAAGCAACGCTATATTTAATCACGTATCCTAAACTGTCCTTTAAAAGTCTGGTCAGGATGTTCAGGAACGGTTAAATGAACTGTTAAATTTCTCATTTATTTTTCAATAAAAAAAACAATGCCAAAACGTCCCGTTCTCGCATCCACCGTTTTAACGCAAACAGGAACCGGAAGGAAAAACCACTTCCTCCAGTTCGCAAAGAATCGGAAGCAAATGAATGGTTTTTTGATGAATTGGCTTGTATGCCGGGCACGCAAACACTCTGATACCCCGACTGAGCTGACGTTGAATCCTTTTGCCATGATGTCGCCTTGAAGCCATATTTTTTGCCTAGACATGGACGATGGTTTGTTGCCATTTTTAGATGATGTTGATTTAGCAAGCCACAGTGTGAGGGTGGTGGATGTCATGCCGTTGGCGTGGAATAGCATATATTCAGTGAGAGTGCACAGATTTCTTGTGATATATCAGTGGAATATGTTTCAATTGAATTATTTTAGTAGCAGACTTCCAACCGGTTGATGAAACGCGCTCATGTGGTAGGCATCTGGTTGCATCAAGTGGGGGAATAATTTGATGATATACTAATTGTACTGTATTCATTAGCTATGAATAAACTTATTTGAAGAATAACGATGCTGAAACGTCCTACGTCAGTAGAGTGTTGTGGAAAATGTGAGTTATATTTAAATTATTTTATTACATCAAATTGACAACTTGGAACTTGGATAAATACATTTATATACCACGAATCCATCAAAAATAAATCAAGTAAATCAACTTTTAATGACGATAAATATATAATTTCTACAGAAATAATTACGCTACAATTAGTAATAAAGTTGAGTTATCCGATTAAATTAAATTTTGCTTGCACCCTATGTCCAAGAAGCGACCGATTCCGGGCGGCCTTATAGGCTGTTATAGCAGGTATTTTAAATTAAAAATAGTGATCACTTGATCTTCTGTATTAGCCACACAATAATTGTCACTGAGTCTGTTCTATCTTCGAGTGTTTGTCTAATGCCCACACGACTACATGAACTGCGAGGACCAAATAGCCAGAAACAAAGAAATCGATCTCTCTGGCTGCTTGAGTGTTGATTTAAAAAAAAATCAAGCCACAATTGAACTTTCGAGCTTGTTTAAAATAGTGTGGAACTTGATGGAATTATAAAAGTGTTTTTCTTGTACTAGGAACTCGATGGAGCTATGAGGCTTATTTAAATACCGGGTATAACCCGCTCTGGAACTATGAAGCTTATTAACAAGCACTTGGTGTAACTTTATGTCTATTTAAGAGTGAAAAATGGCATTGTTAATGTAGCTTTAAAGGTTTACTGCGATAAATGGCTTTATTAAAACAAAAAACCAAATCAGCTTAAACACTAACCTAAAGTTTAGTTCAGCTTAGCGACACATACGACCATCAATTTCTTTACTTTTCGTCCCAGCACCAGCTCAGATTCATTCGATGCTGGCTATTACACTAGTTTGAACTATTTAAGATAATTTTTTATTTGCTTCATTTTGGAGAGTCATTACTACCTCGGAACATTAAAAGACCATCATATTTTAGATGTGTTTAGTTTCTAGTTGCTCTTAATATCGAAAAGGTGATGTAGCAATCAACACCACTTCTGTCCTTCTTCGGGCTGGTTTCTAAAGCACTGAACAGTTTCTTGGAAATATTAACGATTGTTAAGAGGGCAGCGACTACTACTAGTCGGTGTCAAATGTTCATTTTAAAGATTGGGTTAACAAAGACGGTTTATTGTTCATTTAATTAAACAATCACGATCGATAATTTTTACCTTAGTCTTAGACTGACTGTTTTACTGAGAATTCCATGCACCACTGGTTACTTATCGTTGTGCGTTCCTTGGAAAAAACGTTTTTGGGAAAATCATAAGCGTCAGTAAGCATGCATAGTAAAACACCTTAGCGTTCGTTCCGTAAATTTGTTGATCTCGAAAAAGGAAACCCCGAGTTCAGTTTTCAATAAACAGAGACCTCAATAAAAGATGCGATATATGTAAAACACACTCACACTACTAACAAAACATATCTAATGTACGTAAGGATGTCAGAAACAACCATCTACAAATGTATATTAGTTTAAAATTAGAAAGCTGCTTCATGTTTACACTGCTGGCTGTAATGGCTGCTTAATATTATTTCGAATGACAATGTCGAAGGAAAAGGTTACTTCAAAAGATGACTTGGTTCTGGCAAGTATTCAAAGACTGGATCACATTTTTCACTGGATCACACTCTAATAATACGTACAAAGCTTCAATTGACTTTCCTGGGTTGTTTTTGCGCTAGCTTTTGCAAAACAATTGACAACTCTATAAAAAGCTTTGTTCTGCAAACAGAAGACATGATACAAGGAGACGACGGATGGTTACGATAATTAGACTTTACTAATAAAATAACTAACAGCTAGAATCTTATAGTTTCTAAGTGCAACTTTAAATGAACTCTTTCGGATTCAATTAATTTTCTTTTTGCCTTCGTCACAACAACTTCAAGAAGTCTTGGTTTGCCACCCTACGTACCTCAGAACGATCCAGGTGGGATTGAATGCAGGTCCTTCTGTGTTGGAAACCTGTATTAGAGTGATTCAATAGATGATCTATCATTTTACTTGCCATCAAAACACTTTCGTAGTTTTAAGGAGGTAACCTCCATTATTCTAGTCCAAATTGTTCATGTAAAAACTACAAAGCACTATCTTGACTTTAGTAAACAGCACAAAAATAGTAGGTTCGTAAATTATCTAGCGATTCTATCGATTGCTTTTGATAATTAATTTTACTTCGTTAAATCACTATGGCAGCTGCCGAACGCATGGGGTAAGCTTAGGAGACAACTATGCAACAAACCTTTACTGTTTTATGTGGTGCACGTCATAAGCATTTCGAAGAGACACGAGACAATTTATCACACCGAGTGTGCAATCATAAAATGAGATATTCGATAGTTTGTGTGGCAACGTATATTTACAAACAAACGGGAATTCAACCCTCTGGTGCCAACCAACATCAAACATCACGGTGATCCAAAGTTTGGCTGCCACAGCTACTCGCTACAGCTTTCCACGAATCAACGCCAGAATAAAATATCGTCTAACAGCGCATGCAACGCCCCATTTAGCACGGAACGAAACAGCGCATCTTTGGAACCGTGTGGTGTAGGTGCTAAATTTCTTGTTAAAAATGCATTTGCTCGTGGCTGTGTGTGTGGTGCTGTGAGTGGTGATGTGCGCGAAGAAGAGCTCCAAAACGCATCGATGCTAATTAATTATTTCCACACCCGATGAAAAGCGAAAGTGAGCGAATCGGCGAAAACCCGGTAGGTACGCCTTGATGATGCCCTTTGATGTACCGGGAAAATCGAGGCCCATGGTAAGGAATGTGCCCTGCACGTACATGGAAACTTCCAACCACCCAAACGGGCGTATGGAAACAGCACCAGCTCTACGCTAAAGACGTTCTACGCTACGCCTGCCAGCCAGCCATCGTCAGTATGGGCAGGATGCGTTTGGTTGGATGGACGGGCTGGGAACGTTGATGTGGCAACATAATGGGAAGAAAAATTGGCTGGGCGTGAAAAACTATCTCATTCGATGCAAGGCGTATAATTTCGAGCGCATACTTGCACGGTGGCCTCATTGCGGGATGCGTTCTTGTGGCAGGTACCTTGTACGTGTTGGCAGGATCCAACATGATAATGATGCTCACTATTAACCCATTACTTTGGATAGAGTTGGTTGGGTTAGCTTTCGATTTTTGGAATATTTCTTGCTTATACGAATAGGGGGTTGAGCAAACATTTTAGATACACTGCTTCTGGCTCTGAAGCAAGATACAGGCTTCTTATTGACACTCTTAATAGATACAGGGTTTCGATCCATATAATTGCACATTTCATCCGGTATCACGCAAGTTTGAATCACTTAGCATAGATGTGCAATCCATTGGCGGCGAAATTCGGTTGCTGAGAAGGTATTTGCAAAAATAACAGAGCAAATGTTAATCATATAGGGGATTTTACGAACACAGTAAACAAATGACTGACACTTGCAGGGTTGAAAGATTGAACTGATTTGACAGGTTGAACCGATTGCAACTTCCCGGTGCTGTGTTCGTAAAATCCCCTATATGATTAACATTTGCTCTGTTATTTTTGCAAATATCTTCTCAGCAACCGAATTTCGCCGCCAATGGATTGCACATCTATTCTAAGTGATTGAAACTTGCGTGATACCGGATGAAATGTGCAATTATATGGATCGAAACCCTGTAAAACCCTTTTTAGCGTTTCTGTCTCGATTCTACGTGCGTATCTCAAGTCAATTTAGCTAGTTTATTTTTATCTTTATCTATTTTATTTTTAATACATTTAATGTTTCAAAATTAACAGTTGGTTACATTATATTATCTCCAACATCACCAAAATATGTTTAAAACTCAGTCAACACGCTAGAAGTGATAACAATTGAAAGCATTACGTTGTAATGTTTTTATTCCTCTATAAAATAACGAATTACTAGATCTGGTTGTTTCATTGCTTGGAGCTTTTGGGACATCTGGTTTCTCTTGTTAAGTTTTGATTCACTTCTCGTTTTATGTTAACTCTAGCTGACAGATGGGGCAAATACATGTTTAAAATATAATCTACTATCCTTTGATTAATTGATATTCATTGCATATTATTCAGTATAGGGTCGATCCGGCGACTGAAGTGATACCGGCGTTGAAGAGATTGACGATCGGAGATCGAATTCCATCCGGACCTTTACACCGTAGTGAAGACTGACTATCCAACTACGTAGTATCAATAAATCTAGTAAACCATTAGAAAGCCGGTATGACCTTGCAGGTTGTTAAGCCAAGATGAAGGATAGTCAGCATTATCGCCGAGGATATGTACCAATCAAGACCAATTCGCACTGCTTTATTTTGTAAGTTTCAAGTAATTGCGTTTTGCGCCTACAATAAGAGAAAAAAAGTTGTTTTTTTTTTTTAATTATTTATGATACCACGATACAGATTACAATTTTTCGTAATGGCCGATTTCTTTGCACAATCATGTCACATTTTTCCATTTTTTCTTTATCCTATTATCAACATGAGGATTAAATTTAAACGTACTTTCTTAAGACATGATTGCTTTAGCATAAATTGGGTTTTTACTTGTCAAAATAAACGTCTTGGTTTTGGCAGCTTTAATATAAAATTTCTTGAATTTTAGTCACTTATTAAAATTGGAGAGATTGCAGTTTAATTGCTTAACTAGGTAATGTTTATTTCTACCTTTTATATCAGAAATATTTATATCAGCCAGCCGGTTACGACCTTACGGTCCTTTCAATCCTGCACACAACAAATATTAAGACAATCGACTAATGGAAATAGTTTTCAATAGATTTTCTGGTAGGCTTAACCCAGACGCTTAAGTTGAAATATTAAAGACTACGCCATGTGTTACCTGATTAGGATCAGATTGGAGCAATTGAAAACAGACCTTACATTTGCGATGGTTTAACGTTCATTTCTATATTAAATGGTTATTTATCAAGCAAAATTTGTTACAACACCAAACCACACAGTGTTGAGCATAGCGCTACGCATCAGCAGAATGTCACTATTTGGAGTGCGATGGTTCTGCTGGTCGATGATTTCAACATATCCATGTTGACATACGACAATTATCTCAACAATGTTGTGGTTGAACCCTACTGGATACTTTCTTAAAGAGCTATATTAGGTCCTAGAGTCATGCTGAATATCAACATTGCCTAAACCATCACCGAGATGCGGCTCAAAGCATACGCCAGAGTCAAGCAAAGAGTAACCTCTTAGACACACGTTACCACCAAGTAAAATATAGGCGAATAATCATTTTCTCGTATACAATTTTATTTATTCATCGTTTCAGAAGATGAACGCCTAATTGAAATCTCTTAACAGTCAGTTACTTATACTATTCATGTCTTCCCAAGCGGCCAATGCATTTTTTGTCTGCATTTCGGCCCGCGAATCGAATTGAGATTGACATCAGTGTTTAACATGAATCAACGTGTAGTCAGCAATCAACTCAATATCACAATGCTGTAAAAATAAGATCCATAGGTGCAAGATAGCGCCTTCAGGAAGTTCATTCTTCATTAATTTATATTCATTATCTCTAGTACTAACGCGTTGTATTGTTTCTTCTAACAATCGACTTGATATTATCTCAGAAGCTATAATTTAACAAGCAAAAAGGTGGCTACAGACAGTCTTTTCCTTACTAGGCCATTGCTAAATTCAGTGCTGAATTGTTTTTTTTTAATAACAAGAAAGCTGCAACTTGAGCTGATTATTTTCGGATCTAGGATGTACGCAAAATTTTCCTTAATCGAAACCGCTTATAATAATATTTAGTAGAGTAACGTTTCAATGGTAAGGTTAAAGGCAGATACCGAATTCATGAATTGAAAACAGTACATTTGAAGGACATTAAAATGTAAAGAATTCTATTGTTCTGCTCTAAATAAATATTCATACAAGGCATACAATGGCAATGCATAAAACAAGACCAGCGTTTGCTGAAACATTAAACGAAGAAAACAAAATGCAATTGCTCGAGAAGCCCTCTTGAGTATCGGCAATCGGCAATAGATGTAACACAGAAAACTGGTTATAAAAATAGAACTACAAACATGAACTGAACTGGTGTGTTGTTAATATGCATGAAAACGCTACGTACCTGGACGGATGGCTGTCTCATAGATTGTTGATACGTTGGTGCACATGCTATTAAAGCGTTAAAAATTGTAACAAGCAAAACCAATGAAAAAAACAAACTCGTTCTCCAGCACCCCATTTCTCTCAGTGAGCTAGATCTGCAACAGGTAGTCTCACGGTTGTTGCAAAACGTATTCGCTGATAAAGGATATCTACGAAACACGGCCGTAGCAAACTGATAGAATGTGCTCTTATCGTCATAACGTAAGTTGCGAGTGGGGAGCACATCTCGTTCGAGGTCATTTCGCGAACGCGACATTTCACCCGTAACCGAACAGGAGCTTATCTGCATTGCCGCTCGCTCTGCATTCACGTTGCGAAGCTAAATAGCACTTGGCTCGGGGATGAATTTCCAAGGCTGGGAACCATCGTTGGCGAGCATTGTTTTGAGCATTGACGCACTGCTTCGCACGGGGTTCGAAATGAGCGAACGGTTAGTGGGGTAGGTTTCAGTTGCACAACGAAGAGATTAGGATTTACGAATGATAGTTGCATGCTGGAGAAAGGCAGCAAAAAAACCGACACTGAAACCCAAAGTACAATAAACTTGATTATGCCGATCAATGGCAGCACTCAATAAATCTTTTCGCTCGAGCAGCCCAACCAGGACGTTGCATCCGGCACAGGACAGGCCGACCGGCTAACCAGGCAAATCTAATGCCGTAGCGACGTAGCGACGGCTAGCTCGTGTGCTGCCGTGCCAGTCGTCGATGGCGATGAAGTATGCCAACGTTTCAACTAGGCCTATGTAGCTGCCGGAACTAATCAAACCAAACGCACCCGGCCTAGCGACGTTGTGTCGTTACGTCCGCTTACGGTGTCCTTTCAGGGAGTTGTTGTTGTTGTTTTTTTTGTGTTGCTCCTGGCAAACGTTTGCCTCCCGTACTTCCCGATCCTTGGTACAGGCGGCACACACTACTAAAGCGTTCAGACGATAAAGTTTTTCGGGTGACGGAGATCCAATTTTTTCCGCTGTACCGCTAACAATAGACGAAAGGTTGAAGCAACGGAAGGACGGAGGCCACCATCACGATCATTTATGAAATATTGATAACACTTTGCCTTCAATCCGATTCGTTCGCCGCCGTTCGTCGCAGTGCGCTAGCGGCAGTGTTTGGCGACCATTTACACGGTGGCATTTAGCGTCGAGCGACAAGCGTTGATCCTGCGAGTGCGGGAAAAGCTTCTGGGCCGTCGTCAACGGCCGTCGTCCTATCTCAACACACGCACATCCACACATGCACACCTATTTATTATCCTGACTATGATTGGGAGAACGAGCCGCATACAAAGTTAACGGCGAAAGGTAAAGGGAAACTGTGTTTCCAGCTGCATGCTGAATTTTTGCACGCTTCACGGTTAATTTAATCAAACAAATCAAACATTTTCTCTCGTTTTCGGTCCTCTCTACTTGGCCCCTCGTTCTTTTCCGTTTGTTTCGTTGTTTGTTGCCTTGCTGCTACATTTTGTTTCATCCGTCTCCTTTTCGTCTACGGCTGCCATTTCGTTCTGTCCACTTTTGCTGACGAGTACGGCGAGCCGAGTTTTCCTAATGCAGCCTATGGCCGCGGCAGGTATTATAGTGATTTCCATAAATTCATCACCATCCTTTTCGCCGCCTCGAGGAGGAGCTTTCAATGGTTCCGCCGGCTGGAGGAAAAGAAGCCGGAGCACCGTTTAGGGGAGGGGTTGTACGGATTTTCCCTCGTCCAAATGTCACCGGGCCGTGTGGTGGCGTGTGGTATCTCTTTCCCGACGGACTACAAACACTCCCCGGGAAGTCCCATTATTTCCAAAGGAGATCGGCGAAGATCGTTAAAATGTGTTAATGGGTGCTGAACGGAGGGTAAAAACGTCGTGTGTGTTTTTTTTTCAATGTTATTTTTGGTTTCCGAACCCATCACCCTTGTCATATTTGTCTACCGGCCTGAGGCCAAAACAATCAGTTTGGGAAAAATCTTCATCAGAGGAGGGAGTAGCGTAAGACATCACGCTATCATAAACGAGGAATGGTTTTCAACATGCAGATCATACGTTATTAGCCCTGGTTATCGATACTCGTGTTTCGGAGCCTTTTTAAAGAGCATAAAGATATCACGCAAAGTGTTCGTAACATTAGAGTAGTTTTATAACACTCGGTTCTGCATATTCTTTACTCAACCGGGTGACAATTTAAACATTATAATGCGTATAAACCTTTTTGTTTCTAATTCATGATAAGGCTTTCATGTTCTTAAACATAAGAGCTCACCTATTACGTGTTATCAATAAGTCTTTAGAAGCCATTAGATAGCTAACATGACCTGGCAGGTCGTTATATTAAGAAGAAAAAGGTAATACAATTTGAAGATTTCTGAAGCTCTTCTCGCTGAAGATGAAACGAAGGCTCTCGAACATGATCATCGTTGATCACCAATTATTTAAAGATATCTGTTCAGTAACAAATGCTTGTATGTATCATTTTGGTTTTAGTTTTAATATTTATTTTCCATAATTAATTATTAATTCGTTGATTTTTTAGAAATGTATCTCTGGCAGGTGACAGCTTTAGTCAACTTTTTTGTGCCAATCACATCGTTCTATGCAAGTTATTGCGGTGGAGAGATTTAGGAACTTACTTTTTTTAAACACAAATTATGTCTAAGCCTTAACATATCCTTAATTTTGGTCGATTCGGGAGCGCCTAAAAACGTGCCTTTCCCTTCTTTTCATTAACATCTCGGGGTAATCTTTTATTTTTTGCGTCGCTCTGGCACTAGCTGTGTCATGTCACTTGCTGATTATTACGGAAGTGTTACCAATGCAAGTGATTACTTTTATTCAATCCATGTTCAATGGAAATGGAAATAAGTTTTTTTTCCAACACTTTAGAATAAAGATTTTCAACGATTTTGGTTTTTGAAACTGAAAACATTTAAACCCAAACTTGAAAATTGGTTTAAATTCTTTGTTATTTTAAAATTAACTGATTTCTTCTGGCAAAAACAAGTTTATTTCATCCTTATTTTGAAAAGGATCGAAGAACTTTTCTAGGGCGCCTAGTTTTGAAATGTTGATCAACCTTGTGTTACAAAGTTCTTCTAACATTACAGGTACATTTCTTTTCTGCTTCTACACAAGAGCTCAACTTTGGATGTGAATGCGGAATCGAGAGGTTTAGATGTCATGACGGTTATATTTTTACCTTACGGAGAATTTACCATACAAGGTTCGCCTAGTGTGCTACATCAAAATCCTTTTTAAGAAGCTTTTCGGTCAATCGAGGATTGCTATGCTGCATAACTGCATCATACCATAACTGTAGAAAGCCAACATACCTCTGTTTGCGACAACAATTGTTGGAAATGGTGAATGCTTTCAGTGCAAAGTTTTCTCAATATCCTGGAACAAAAATGGTTGTTTGTAAGCTTTTGTCAAGACACCCCCC
>KZ061644.1:356337-368224 GCA_002091835.1 Anopheles maculatus
CGGTGGCATTCGGGACAAGACTAATAATTAATCCGAGAGCTTTTCGTGGGCTGCCATTTCTCTGTCAATTTGTCTGTCGCAGATTGTTTTAATACCCAACTCACTTTTAACACTTAATTCGTATATATATATATATTTTTTTTTTTTTCAAAATGAACCTTCGTTTAACAATTTTTACTAAACCTATTTTTAAAACTAACTACATAAATCTTTTAACCGTGCAATATCTCTTTTTTCTCCCCATTAAGTAAGCAACGGAATTGAAAATAATCATTAGACAATTGGAAAATTATTATTATAGCAGCTTTACCCTTAGCCGGCGAGACGCGTGATGATAAACAAAGATAACCTAGAACCAAATCAGCATGAAATGACAACGAGCAGTACATCACTACAAAACATTCCAAACATCTTAACCGTACTTAGTAGGGCCAGCATCATCGAAACCAAGCACTTTATACCGACGCTCGAGAACTGCACCGCATCATCCTTGCCGGTATTCTAGAGCACATCGTCCTTCGAAACAGGATCGAACATTCCGCTCGAAATGGGCTTGCCTTTAATTGCTTATCATTTATTTTATTCTCTCCCAATGAACCATTTTGGCTGACTGATTATTCGATGAGGGATGGGTATGGTTTATTGCTTAGCATTAATTAGGCGCTGGTGGTTTACTTCGTTTGTTTCTTTTGTTTTTTGTTTTTGGTTTTCAGTTTTCAATCGGTTAATGGGAGAGTTCGTCTAGTGTGGTTTGACCCGGGAACGTTGTGTTTAGAGTTAGAAAAATAATTACTTGCACTGCCCCATTTTACGGACACCGAATGGGTTTTACAAATAGCTAAGCGATTCTTATGAGTTTCGATAAAATGTCAGACTCGGTGGATGATGAAGCGTAGAGCAAACAGTACACTACCTGTAGGTAGGTAAGTAGCTTACGCTTGAACGATTCGCCCAATTCGTCATTCTGCCTCGTGTTGGAGCTTGATTACGGATATGGCTAGAATGAACGAGATTTATTGTACACATGGTAATTGGCTGACTGATTATTCGATGAGGGATGGGTATGGTTTATTGCTTAGCATTAATTAGGCGCTGGTGGTTTTGCTTCGTTTGTTTCTTTTGTTTTTTGTTTTGGTTTTCAGTTTTCAATCGGATAATGGGAGAGTTCGTCTGGTGTGGTTTGACCCGGGAACGTTGTGTTCAGAGTTAGAAAAATAATTACTTGCACTGCCCCATTTTACGGACACCGAATGGGTTTTACAAATAGCTAAGCGATTCTTATGAGTTTCGATAAAATGTCAGACTCGGTGGATGATGAAGCGTAGAGCAAACAGTACACTACCTGTAGGTAGGTAAGTAGCTTACGCTTGAACGATTCGCCCAATTCGTCATTCTGCCTCGTGTTGGAGCTTGATTACGGATATGGCTAGAATGAACGAGATTTATTGTACACATGGTAACACAAAAAACATAAACATTATGATCGTTAAATGCTTGACTTGGTGCTGTTGTAATGCGGTGCTGCAACACGGCCTCGATTGGGAAGCATGACATAGCTAACGTATTTCTATCGTTGCATATCGTTGGCTCATATTGGATAGGACAGTTTAATCTGACTTCTAGTTTTAAAACAGTCAACGGCACATTACTTGCTACGCGTAACTTACTTCTTCAGCCTAGCCTCAGTACAAGCATCTTCAGACCGTAAAGGCATCCCATCCGTAAAAGGTGCAAAGCATGTAATCCCTCCGTCGTGTCGATTCGCAACACATGGACCTGTTTTCAGTATGGAAATTGAAATTGAAATTAAACGGGCACCCACTTCTACGATGGGAGCAGCCAACGGGAGCAATCACATCAACCGGTATCACTTACGCACGTGAAGGGACGTGAGAAAAAAGGTTTTTGGGAATGGTTTTTCGGAACTTTCAAGTAGGCCAGCCTGATCCTGGATCCAGTTGTTGGATGATGCGATTGGATGATGGAGCGCATTTTTGGCTGTGCATTGCGTTCACTCTCCGGTTTCGATCAGGTTTCGATTGATTGAAATCATCCGGCTGGGGTGGTGGTGAATATAGTCCGCTACCGGGTGCTACCCGGTTATTTATTCCCATTTCCTTACGCATCCGAATTGCCCGCCGAGCTTGGTATGGAATGGTGGTAATATTGTATTTCGGAACAAGTGTAAAATCAATGAGTTCCAAATCACGCCGTACTCGTTCCGTCACACCGATCGTAGTAGCTCTTGATATTCACGGGCTCGATTCGGTGTTGGGATCGAAGATGAGAGCATGCGTAAATGGTGTGTGTGTGTGTGTGTGTGTGTGTGTGTGTGCAGTGGAAGGAAAATATAAAAATCTACGCCATACCTGTCAGTCTATCCGGTAAGCGACCGTCGGTAATAGAATCTCGCTTGTGTACAATCAGTGATTTATATTAGACAACCTTGCGTCAAGTGTTTCTTCTGGATGGTTTTGTTTTTGCAGTCAAGTGGGTTTGAAAAGCTTTCTCCCGTCTGCAACACAAAGGATGAGCTTCGAGTAGACGAAATGCGGACTACAATTCCTTCAAAAAACGTATAAATTGTATAAAATGCGCTACAACAGCTTACAGAAGTAAAACCATCTAATAACTTTCTCCAGTGTCGTGAATGCTGCTGCTTTGTCCACATCTAACTAAGTGATGGAATGCTTTGAGCCTCAGCGTGGAAGTTTGAACCTTCTAGAAAGGAGAAGCTTCAGCGCATAGTTTTCAAACAGGCTCATAACTTTGCCCATTGCCCAACTCATTGATGAGTAACGAACGTCAAGTATCAAACATTGACTGCCTAACTAACCAACTCAACTCCAAGTCCTGCCGGAATTTTCTCCAATTCTCGCTTGTGTACAATCAGTGATTTATATTAGACAACCTTGCGTCAAGTGTTTCTTCTGGATGGTTTTGTTTTTGCAGTCAAGTGGGTTTGAAAAGCTTTCTCCCGTCTGCAACACAAAGGATGAGCTTCGAGTAGACGAAATGCGGACTACAATTCCTTCAAAAAACGTATAAATTGTATAAAATGCGCTACAACAGCTTACAGAAGTAAAACCATCTAATAACTTTCTCCAGTGTCGTGAATGCTGCTGCTTTGTCCACATCTAACTAAGTGATGGAATGCTTTGAGCCTCAGCGTGGAAGTTTGAACCTTCTAGAAAGGAGAAGCTTCAGCGCATAGTTTTCAAACAGGCTCATAACTTTGCCCATTGCCCAACTCATTGATGAGTAACGAACGTCAAGTATCAAACATTGACTGCCTAACTAACCAACTCAACTCCAAGTCCTGCCGGAATTTTCTCCAATTTCATTTCGGACGAATCGTTCGCAAAGCTTCCAACCATTGCCGAGCTCCTTCTCGTGATCTCCGGGTCTCCGGGTCGGTCTTGCTGGAAAAGCACCGCTCGGAAAAGGGACTCGGTGCTTGGTACCTTCGGCTCGGTAACGCATTTCGGTATTTTATTGAAAGAAAATTCGTTCCAGTCGAACGTAACGTTTGAGACCCGTGAAAATTAGTTTTCCAAATTTTTTTTTGGTGCAGCTGCCAGTCCCCGCCATTCCCCGTTTTGATTACTTGGCCGAGTTTACCGAGCGGGTATTTGTGGTTTGTCGCAACAAGACGCTGCCGGTAAGGTTTTGGTAGTGCGTGGCGAGGCATTTGAACACTCGAACTGTTCCGATTCTATGTAATGTGATTTTTTGGGAACATCGTCGTTGATTTAAAGCAAAACGTCTTGCAGCAGCACCACCTTTCGCTCGTGAGCATTGTTCCCAAGTACTTTAGACAAATGGAAAGTCCAAACAACGCACAACACGAGGCACATTCATTTCCTAATGAAATGAAATGAATCTTAAAAGATCCACTGCGAATGAGCAATCGGCACACGGGCGAACGTTTGGAAAGCCGAAATTCGATGGATAATCGATTCGGCTCTGGTCCAATTTCGACTCCAATCCGGAAATCGTTTCCTTCTCAGCGTCCCAACCCATTTCGGCATGGTACGGTCATTCGCTTCGGGCGCAAGGTTTGCGTTTTGGCGTATTATAACTTTTTGTTGCTGTGCACAGTCGACACTCCCGGGGCCCGGGCGTCGAGTAAATAAACACTCGATAGTTTATTTTCTGCTGATCCAATCGGAAGCAACCGTACGATAGAACTAATTGATGGACAAGGAATGGCCTCCCCACACTGCGTGTGTGTGTGTGTGTGCGTTTGTGTGCGTGTACGAATGTTGCGTTTATGAATGAAGCTACGCATTACCCGGGGCTTCCTGTCGCATAGTACAGCGATGCGCTTGATTAACTCTACACCCCTGTCGACCGTGAGTTGACCGTCTTTCAATCGTTCATAATTTGATTATCTACATCTACTTAAGAAGTATGACTTATTAACATTTTTCTGGTACGTTCAACCGAGCAAATTCGATTTGATAAAGTTCGCACGGCCATGTATGGTAGGCTAGGCAGCACAAACAAGTGGCCGTAGCTGCTGCTCCAACCACCCGGCACAGGACATTAGAGCGTGAACTCTGCCCGTCCAAGAACTTGCGGCCAGGGGCGCGTGTGTATGTGGAAGGATGGAGATGCACCTATACGAGGGAACGGCGCATGCCAGCAGTGACATGTGTAAATAAAAAGCATGTGACGTGTGACAACATGTTTAAATTATTGGAACATTTGTCCTGAAATGGTGGTATTTTTTCGAACCGGTTTTGCGTGGCTATTAAGTGCTTCTAATCAGTGCGCATTCCGTGTCATGAGGTGTAAAGAATGGCCTACTTAAGATGTGGAAAATTTTATTCCAGCTTTTGGAAAGTACACGGTAACAAAGCAGGAAGTGCCACGAGCCAGATGATGTTTGTTAAAGTGCGTTGTTTGCTGCCACCAAATTATGGTTTGATTGTGGAACATCAATTATACGCATCGAGTGGAATGTGAATCGATAGATAACAACTGTTTAGAGAGCTGTAAGGATTTATGGTATCGGAGTGCCAAAAGGACTGCTGGCAAGGTAAACTAGCAATCTATTGAAAATGAATTGAAAATTTCTTATGAATGTTTTAAACAATGCCCAAACAGGTAGCAAACAATGTTCCGCACTGGATGTGTGCAATGTGTGCCAGCTGTAGTGTTATGAAATATAAAATAAAACTAACGAATTGTTGTTAGTACTAATTAGTATCGCTGCAGGCTGAAAGCTCTACCAGCGTGACAATTAATTACAACTATGGAAAGTCTCACGTAGCTTATGGTTGTGAAACGTGCACCGAACCCGGGTTATTTATTATGGTTTCGCAATCATTTGTAGGCATTTTGGAAAATATTTCTGTAACATGACTAATGAAGTGCGCGATAGCAACGGAAGAAAAACACAAACACAAAACAAACTCACCCACACATGTGTATGGTCTCAGTGCTTTCGAACGATTGCTGGTTGCAGTTCTGCCAGTTTGCAGGCGATTTTTTTTTTGGTGTGTGCAGAAAACAAGCCCCAGAACCATGACAAAGTACCGCACAAATTAATTCATACTCATGTTTCACAGCAAAGGCAGCTACCGAACGCATGGCCTCGTTTTGCGTACGAAATGAGCTATGACAAAATCATTAATTATCGTGCCGGTCCTCGTTTTGTAGCCGTGCAACGCCATGGCTGCCGCTTCCTGTGATCGGCAGGATCGTCGATCAGGGTATCGGTCAGAAACGTCCGTTGACAGCAGGAGCGCCGACTGGCTGTGCCGATGCGAAAGAACACCGACGGCGTTTTACGATAACTCAAGGAACGGCGGCCTCGACCAGGGCCGGCCAGCCCGAACGAGAATTAGAGAATGCCCACAATACGTTTAGGATGAAAACGCAATTTCGGAAAAGTATAAAGGAACGCAATAAATAAAGTGACGACAGGTTGGAAACTACTGGCCCGATAGACTTTAAAGGCTGGAAGTGACAAAAGGACTTGTTCATGCTAGAGACATTGCTTTGAACGGCAGCAGCAACTGCAGGCTTCTTCTACATGGAACGGTGCGTACGCCGTAGGACAGAAGTCATGTTGTTGGTTTGCCACACACATAGTGAGCCATCCCACCCGACTTGCACAGGTCATAATTTGACCTGTGTGTTTAACCTGTCGCAACGTGTGCCATCTCGCACACGGAACACAGACTCATTATGTACGCATTTCAATAAAGATATCTCGTGGGTGGTTTTTCATGAAATGTCGCTGTTGGGGAGAGTGTTTGAACAATTCGTAAATTGTTTAACATTAAATTTGACATACATTTGTATCACGAAAAGATATCCATTACCAGAGAGCTAATAGACGTTTGGTTCGATAGCTAGAATTTGTGGAGGTTATATTTTGATTATCATATTAAGAAATGCACCAAAAGAAGTTATACAAGACAACGATTAGGGGCGGCCCGGTGGTGGATGCGACAGCGGCGCCGGTCGTCACACGGCAGAACCGGGGTTCAAGTCTCATCTGGGCCTCATCTCATAGTGAGGACTAACTATCCAACTATGCGGTAACAATAATTCTAGTAAGCCAGAAATGGCAGGCATGACCTAAGAGGTCGTTAGGCCAAGAAAGAAGAAGAAGACAAGACAACGATAATGTCCGACTTGGATGCATATGCTTCCATCGGGCATCTGAGTCGCATCTGATTCGGTTAGAACGTATCTAGTATCGTTGTCCAAGAATTGCATTGGGCTGTATGAAATCAACCCACACGATGTGTGATGTGTGGAGTTAGATGCCGCCGCTGTTCCATTTTGAGCTACTCTCGCTTTTTCTGTTCGTACACGCTCTACAGTATCGAATCTGTTGGTGATTGAGAACTTTCAAACACTGCGCGAGGTACGTGTGGTAAGTGGGCTAAACATATCATGATTTAGCCTCTATACAGGTGCACTCTAGCATTCCAGCAAATCGTGCCAGCGTACCAGTGTCCTGCAGTTCTTACCTTACAGTAGACACCTCGTTGAGGAAGGAGATTGAATTTATATCCGATAATCTTCGCAGGATGAACATTCCAAGGGTTTTTGTGGAAAAGTATAGCAATTTAACTATTCTTATACTGATGGATCCTCATCATCGGTTTTGGTGTATATAACATTGAATCTGATGCATTTTTCCAACTACTCTAACCATGCTCACTATATGTAGAGTAGCTCGCCACAACCTTTGACGCCTTATTGATTATAGATGCTTGTTCTCCAGATGAATATTTTGTATTCTCGGACAGCTTAAGCGCTGTCGAAACACTGAAATCTGTGAAGGCTATTAAGAGCCCAAACTACTTTATGAAAGCAAGTTGTTTGAGAAATCATTCCGAATATCTGTCGTTTGGTTGCCCTTTCATTTGCGGTGTACTTGGCAATGAAAAGGCACATCAATTGGCCAAAAAGAGTGCTTCGGAAGGGTTCTCTTTTGATAGCATGGCTCAGTGGCAGCGTGAGCGGGACACAGATGAGTTCGGGAGATTTTTATATTCAATCACTCCCCAAGTGTCCTTGAAGCTTGGGTTCCATGTTTGTCTGACTAATGTAGTGAATACGATGGGTTTGGTACGGCTTGGATAAAGTTGCACCGACTGAAGCATTCGATAGCCAAAGCTCCAAGCTCCGATTCAACCTAACGCAGTTGGGTCTCAGAAAACTGTAAATACTCTCCCTACGATCTGGACTTCGCATATAGATATTGGAATACTTAGTAACGAGGCGTCTGGAATAAGGTGTCCGATACAGACTCTCGCTATAAACGGAACTTCGACTTTGGATGACCGAAATAACTTGCTTCGTAACAACCGAGCACACCCGGGATAAGGTGCCCTTTTACGGTTCGGAGAAGGAAATGTCTCCCAACCAATTTGAATTGTACACTTACTGCTAATTAGCCTAAGCAATACAGCCACGCCGTCCTGAATGATAAAAAAACATCATTTTACTCATGATACGAAAATTTGCATTAAGCTTAGCAAAAGATGTTAAATCCGTTGGTTTAACATTTCAAACATCCTTTAACCAACAGCTTCATCCGAGTTGTTGTCTAACTGCGACCCCAAGTATTGCACGATTGCACGAAAAGTCAAACGAAGCTTTTACGGCACACTAAAGATACACATTTTTGCTATTAGCTTACCATCACGAAAGCCGGCCCCATCGCATCTAAGCGTGGACGCGAATTGTGTTCCCATTGCTTACACAGATCATGCACCAGTTTGTGCCGTGGCATGAATACTATCGCGCACTATCACCCCTGCTTTAGGAGGCTCGGAGGCCCAATGTCTTAATGATAGGCCTCACTGGCTGGAAAGGGTCTGCCGCTGGGGTATACAGGCTGGTTTTGCGGGAAAATGGTCGTATTGAACGCCTGTTTTTGTTCCTCCCAATGCTGTACGATTGCGAACAGTTAGAACATCAACATCGTACGAACACGAATTGAGAAGTCGAACGGTGCAGCACAAAAGGGGACATACGTCAGTGCCGCAGACGATTCATATCTCGATATTATTGTTTGCCGTATTCTTTCCGTTTGATTGTGCTGGTCCAATTTCTTTTACTCTAAATCAAGCAAGCTTTACGTGCCTTTGGTTTTTCGCGTCCAGGGTGCCAGCGAACGGTCGCGAAATTCGGTGCACAAGAGCCGTGGTCGCCGCCGCCGATCGGCATGCACACGCGAGATTGCGGTTGTGGATTGAGGATGCGGCTGCGAAGATAACTAAAGGGCCCGAATACCTTAATTTGATTACATACTGCAACACTTTATGGCATGTAATTTGCTCACGTTCATGCATCTCTGCGCTCCCGCGACGACGGCTCACCTTCGACACTCGTCACTCAACGCTGGCAAACACGGGAAGAGCTGGACGCGGATGCACAGACCTGTTGCAAAGGGTGTGGGCCGGGTTATATTTTCCCACTGACAACGGCGAACGGCGGCAGGCGAGGAGACGTCGGTTTGGAGGTTCGGTTCTTTTGGTTCGCGTTTGTGATCTTTCGCGCCAGTCAAAGGCACGGTCAACTGATCAGCCTCCCAACGTGCGACGTCCGCCACCAAAGGCGTTCCAAATTTATCCGCTCGATTGTGGCCGATCGACCGGTGTGTTATCGCGATCATCGGATCACCGGGGCACGAAGCGGACGGATAAAGTGATAAAGTTATACGGATGAATTGACTGGTTGCTTTGCCTGCGTCCGGGGTGCCCTGCCATTCGATCCGATCGATTGCAGCGATGCGGTTACTCGGCAAGATTTTCTACGCTTCTTAGCAGTTGTTGATTGAAGACACAGTAAGCCGTAGTTTCGACGGGAAGATAATTTCGTTGTCAACGCTGATAAAACTAAACGTAAGCTAATGAGAGGGTCCTCGATCTTTAACAGCTTATAAAAAGCGATCGCTTCCAGATTGAACAGCGCTTGCGATTGAAGAGACAACAGTAGTTTTGCTGCAATTATTTCTTTTCAAAAATTCTTTAGTCTAGAAATTACATTAACTGCTCTCTTGATTCACTCTGCAGAAACACATTGTTGCAGAATGTTTTGCTAAATTAGCTGCGCATGAAACATGGGCATAAGTTGCCCAAACAACCGTTTTCCCACACAATTCCCAACGGACCTGAGTGTCGCCAGAAGCACCAACAGCCTGCGAACACGTTGAAAAGAAACAATTTAGCAGTTAATAATCAAAACTTAAATTACCAAACGAACTCTCGATCAAACGACTCTATGTATTCTGCTTCCTGCGTTAAGGCTTTTGGAAAAAAAAGAAAGCCGGAGGTGTTGAGTATTGTCTGAATTTGTCGTTCGTTCATTACTGGCCTGCGGTTGGTCCATCCATCGCCAAAAACCCTTCTTCTGCTGCGGAAAACTGTTTGATAGACGATGGACGCAACTCGTCGAGTAGACATCTCGGGGCCATTTGAACAAACCGATTCACAACCATCGGAGGCAACATGGAATCAAACTTCCAGCCAGCCCCCACAGGCAATTGAATTGTAAGCGTACAAAAAGGAAGCTGCTCATCGGGCCGAAAACTAAAACTTGGTGGTGGTATAATTAGTTCACAACACCAACTCACAGCAGCGTCGGTCGCAACATACCATTTTTCGGTGCCGTTGAAAAGTTGTGGCCGGAGACACATCACATCGTATCAATCATCATTTACATCCGATTCGAGGTTCATCATAATTCGGATATTCTTTACGCCGTGACCGCTTTCATCATGAGCACACTTGCTCACCGTAAACCCGGGCCAGCAACTACGATCAACAAGCAGGCAGGTTTGTGGTTTTAGAGATTTTATGTAATTGAAATGTTGATGTGTTTCGTTCCGCTTTTACGTGAAATTTTGAATCATGCAAGCTAATTTAAAGGAGGAGACTCCTAAACTGCGGTGGTCCACCGGTATGTACGGCCCTCACGGCTTGACTTTGGGGCCCTTTGGGGGATAATTTGGAGGCCGTGTGCTAATAGTTCCATTAGGCATCGAAATCGATGGAATTCCCCCACACATTGTTGCTTGGGAATCGTTAGAAATGGGTTGGCCGTATTGTTACATTGTCGCTTTGGGTAGGTAGAAACATGTCGTGTGGTTTAGATCAGGAGCAATAGTTTTTTTTTCTGCTGTATAATTATTGATTAAGCGAATAACATTGTTAATAAGTTAAATGTTTTTGAAATTATAAACTTTTTTCCGCTGCATTATTGTAGAAAGTCATGCAGATGACAATCTTGAATCACGAAAACACACCAGAAACACCTGGGTGACCGATCTTATACAACACAACACTAGGGACTTGTAGTTTTGGGGTTCATTCATAACTCTATTTGATGACCGGTATCGGACCGGTTTGACAACTTTATATCACAACTGAAGGACCACGTCTTCAATTCCTCAGCGTCCGTTTATGTTTATTGCTTTACGATGCACCTTCCTGCGAACGTAACACAATGGCAATGCGTTCAATGATCACATCATTGAAGAATTGGTTTCCAAACAACGGCAATAGTTGGTAAAACGATTATGTTGTCGTTGCTAAGAAACTTTTCAGACCATAAATAGTCTGAATTCCTTACTGTGCGTGCTTTTTGAAATATGTATAATTTTTTTAAACGTATGACTGTAGCTAAGGGTACAACAATATTTATTACTTGATTTATACGCTTCATCAATGGGTCAAAAATATTATCCCATTTTATTGCCTCTAGCAAATCATTGTCGTTAATAGTTTTAATTTCTTCATAACACTCAGAATTTTTCATTCTTCCAATTCTTCTGATAGCAACTTCTTATGGGCCTATTACAGCCAATGTGAATTTATATAAAGAATCTTCTTTGTCTTCTTCTTTTACTCAACTGCATCTAGAAGTTTGGAGACCTGCTATTTTTTAGCTTATTATCTTACTATCCAGATCCGGCGTACGAGGAGACCAAGTCGTCCAAACCGCCGTCTCCTCGCAAGTCGCTGTTGTCAGTGAGAAAATATAACCTGGTTCACAACCTTTGCAACAGGTCTGGGCATCCGCGTTCATGTCTTCCCGTGTTTGCCAGTGTTGAGTGACGAGTGTCTAAGGTGAGGTCCAGACGGGATTCTATAACCAGTTGCATAGGTTTCAATCTTTTCTATGTGTTGTAATAACCGATATATATTAATCCCATGGCTACCACTGTTGCGAGTTAGAATATGACGTTATGTCCATAGGACATGACAGTGTGCTGCGCAACTGTCATGTAGAGAGAAGCACATTCGCGATTGGACCGTCGTACAGACAACATCATCAGTCTTAAGTTCGTCTGTCTTCGGTCCTTCTGCCTTCAGTTCTTCTGCCTTCAGTTCTTCAGTTCTTCTGCCTTCAG